>CAHIKZ030000041.1:292500-392500 GCA_903632075.3 Acanthosepion pharaonis
GCACAACTATAGCTAACTTTGTTATTTTTGTTGAAGATCTTATTAAGTATTGGGGAATGACTAAAGTGCTTGTGGATTAGATTTTAAAAAATTCTTATGTTAGTTTCAGTGTTTTTGTTGAAGCTCAGGTTAAACCATATGATATTGTGTTTACAACGTTTTGACTTGTTGTCATCCTTATTGTTATTTGCTAAGAATTTGAGGTTAATTTTAAGGTTACTAAGTTCTAGTGTCTGTCTATATTTCTGAGATGAGGTATTATGTACACTACTTACATTATTCGGACTATTGTCCACATCTTTGTTGCCATATTTATCACAATGTTTCAGATGTTGTATGCTCTAGCTTTCTTCAGATGGTTGGAATGTCAAACTGAACCCTTTATTTTGCTCACTGGGGTAGACTGTTCTAGTTCCACATGCCATGTCTAATGGATGTCAGTTATCTCCTGTTAATTCACCTCTCCAATGTGTTAACCAGCTGTTGAACTCACACTGTCACTGGATCTAACCAACAGCTTTATCCACTATGCCACATGTCCTTAAGACTAGAACAGTGTGTGTATATATATATATATATATATATATATATATATATATATATATATATATATATATATATATAAGTTATTCACTATTCTAGGATGATGGTTGGAGAGTTTGTTGATATATCTATGGTTGTATAAATCTTTGGTGTATGGTTTGTGAAACCCATTAGATAGGTCAAATGTTATATCCAGGAAAATGATAATTTTAGCATTGATGATGGTGGTAATTCTCTGACTTTGGTCCTTGAAGAACTTAATTAGATCTTTTCTTAGGCAGTCAGCTTTTTATGCGTTTGATTTGTGTAGGAGTATAATTCCATCATCCCTATATAGGTCTGTGTTTTTAATATAAAAAAATAGATTTGAGCAGACAAATTAATAGCATGCCAACTAGCTTGTATGCTTCTACTAAAATCAGGATTATTATCGTTGGTACCCAGGGAACCTTCGTGGAACAGAATGAGTTTTTGAGACAGTTTAACAATGTTAATGTCCTGTTCACTTATGAAGCAGTAGATGTTGGCGAGGTTTATTGCATCCATAAGCAACTTTTCTGTGGTGGATGGGTAGAAGTTGTAAATATTAAATTGTAGGAAAGAGCATTTACTTTTCTTATTGATTTTATAGAACCAATCAATGGTGTCAGTAGTATTATTCCACTGGTTGACTCCTAAAGCATTTCTAGTATAATTAAAGGCTCTTTTGAGGTTTTTTTTTTTTTTTTTGCTTGCTTATTCTACTGATGTTGTTCTTGGATGGGTTGATTAGCTGGTACTGAGAGTTGTGTGGGAAGCTGTCCTTTTGTCTTTTACTGTGATGAAAGCCTGTTACTTGTGCAACTTGTAGACCCTATGATCAAATTTTAGTTCTTTGGCAGTCATTTTGGCTACTCAGCTGATAGAAATTTCCCAGTGCCTGGGTGCTTTTTTGTAATTCTTGTTGACCTTTCTATTAATGGCTTTGTGATATGTGTAAACATCGACCTGGTAATGGTTGACCATTTTGTCAGAATTGATGATAATCTTATCCAATTGGTTGATAATGTCTTTCTTTATTTTTTATTTTTTTCTGAAGGTTATTAGTGATGTTAATAAATTTGATCTTCTTAATAATGGAGAATAATTCTTTTTGAAGCACAGGAATTGGTCGTCACAAAGTAATGTACTTTGCGATTTAAATCCAGAAGATTCATTTTCATCCCGTTTTAGATGTTCAAGTGAAGAAAATCTTCCACCTCACTTTCTATTTTGTGTAGAAGGTTCAGTTCATATTTGATTTCTCAATTCCCATTTTCAAAACAAGCGTCTCTCTAATTTAGAATTTCTATTTCTTATTTCCAACATTATTTTAAATCTTACCTGTTAATCAGAGCTTAAATTCAAATACAAAATTAAACTACAATTCATTTAAATTTTAACTCCAATAATATTCCATCACAACAATAATATACCTCGCATGAACCAGAAAAATTAAAAAAAAAAAAGTGTCAACCCAAAATATAAATAAATATATTTCCAGCACATGAAAATTGCTTAGGCATAATGTGTGTAATATATATATATATATATATATATATATATATATATTATTTATTTGAAAATTATAACATAAATATGTTATAAAATCACTACAAAAATAGGCATTTTGTTTCAACACTTCTGGTTTCTTATCAAGTGATGTTTTCGAAACATAAGACACCAGAACTGTTGAAACAAAATGGCTATTTTTGTAGTGATTTTATAGCATATTTATGTTATAATTTTCAAATAAATAATTATAATTGCTCTACTCTGAATTGAACACTCTTTTAAGGATAGTATTTTTTGGTTATTGGAATTTATTCCGTATACACCAATCCTATACTTGGGTGTGTGTGTGTGTGTGTGTGTATATATATATAATATTAGTGGTAAATATACACATACATATGCAAAATATATAAATATATATGCATACACATACATATATATTTGGTGTAAAAAAAAAATTCCAAGAGGATAGAATCCAGGTAGAATTCAATGTCCAGGACAGAGTAAGATTCCATGGTCATAATTTATTCCATTGGAATCATAAATATGATCCAATTCATCAGACCTACAAATTCAAAAAGATTTTTTCTGTTTTCTTTTTGAATTTGTAGGTCTGATGAATTGGATCATATTTACGATTTCAATGGAATAAATTATGACCATGGAATATTAGTGTTTAAACCTTTTTATTATCTCCAAATAAAGAGAAAGAACAGACTGATTAAGAACCTGGCATTTACTTTTTTTTAAAAAGTGCTCCATACAATGTAGAGCAAAATATTACTATAATATTTTACATTGCTACACAAAAACTCATGTTTCGGAACTATAATTTTCATTTTTAGCTTAGATCAGTCTCTTAATTGGTTAATCCAGACATGCCTACAAGTAAGTCTTTGAATTTTTAAATTAAGGTTTTTCCCTCTCCTTTTTAACTTTTAAATGAGTTAAGGATTTGTTTTGTAGTTTCCTGAATAAATCATTTTCATCATAAGTTATCTATCATTGCCCAATGAAGGAACATCATAGTTCTAAAATATGAAAGTTTTTGTGTAGCTATGTAAAATATACACACACACACACACACACACACACACACACACACACACACACAGAGTTGTAGTGGGCTCTGAAAATGTTTGTTCCTAGCCTGGGTGTATGTACTCGGGATCTCCACATTAAACCCACCTTGTGTCACAAGACAACTTCGGGCAGTGGGGGATCGAGTAAGTACCAAATTACTATAAAGTAGAGCTGGGACTTTTAACCACAGAATTCGTGGGAGGATTGAACTCCAATTTTGCATTCATTCGTATGGATTCCATAATACAGGTTTTACTTAATTAGCTATTATGTTTCTCTAACACTTTTGAATTTTGAATGTATAACTAATTCTAATTTCTATTTTCCCTTTTTTACACTATATTAATTTTATTTTATAGATTGTTTCCTGAAATAAAAATAATTGTTTGTATGGAAAATAAGGATCTACATACATCAAATTGTCTTTAAATTAAGTGCCAGCAAAAGAGTTATCATTGAACCTTTAAAAGATCAATTTGATACTTAAATGTGGTGATCAATTTTGAGTTGTTCTGTAGTTTATCAATGCCTATTGCATTTACTCCTCCCTAGCTATTGTGACAATGGCTAAACCAAGAGTCCTCCCCAGGAGCTAGCTTAAATGATGCCTGATAGGGTGGCTTTTAAGCTAGCTGCAATTTGAGATACAAATGAAAAATAAGAGTTATTCCACTTGAACCATGAAATAATGGCTAGTATAATATGTTAACATATATTTTTAACCTCGCATAATTTGGCAAAACTGAATCTGAGCTCAACGAAACTTGTTCCCTGCGCTTAACTCTTCTAGGGCTTTTGAATGAGCTTTGAATCATTGAAATCAAACCAGTGTGAGTGGAGGTGTTGCACAAACACACATACTATATATATATATATATATATATATATATATATATATATATATATATAAATGTGTATTAAATTTTTAGTTTGTTTGCATGTGTCGTCGCACCAATATCAAATATTTAGTCCAAAACACGTCACAAGAAAACTTTTTCCACTTTGTCATATATTTTCCTCAATATTGTTCTTGATATATAGCAATATATACTAGTATCTCATTATGTATATAATGTGTGTATGTATTTGTTTATGTATGCAAGTGGCTGCTAAAAATGTTTCACTATGACCCACTCTCACATTATTTAAAATCTGGCTCAATTATCAAGTAGATTTTTGTATGGAAAGGGCCTCTTGGTTGAGCTGACAACTTTTTGTCATTGCTTTGTATGTATGCAGTAATACATGTATAAACTTATTTGTGTTCCTGTGTCTGTCTCTACATATATCAAAAACATATTGTTATCATTTATTTATTATATATATATATATATATATATATATAAATGTGTGTGTGTGCGTGTATGTATCTATGTATATAAAATGTCACCGGACATTCTATTCTAATTTTTGCAGCAACCAGTTACTTCCTCCTCCCCTGCCTTTCTTCCAGGAATATCTCAATCATCCAGACCACAGTATCAAATCTTCCATCTCACGAAATGATCTATGCATTACGTCCTTCCTAACCTTTTTATACCGACCTAACAACCACCATGAGGACTCTCTTCCTATCAAAGTCTCCTCTTTTCTCTATAGAAAGGTTAAAAAGAAAATCCCTTTGTGAATGTTCATCACATTCCAGGGTCCAATATCTCTTGCCAATTCCAGAAGAGTTCATGATACAAATCTTTGTGACAGGCTATTGACATATCTCTGCTTCTTGGATTTGTCCATGATAAAATAATAGATAAACAAATGTAAAAATTATTACAATAAAGACTCAAAAGTATACACACTTAAATAATATATCAAAAGAAGAATGAAAGGTTCTGCTTGAAAATAATTTTATTTTTTTAAGTGTGACCTTTAGAGGGGCATATGAAAAAAATTCTTGGTTGAGCAAAGATGGGCTTCTGCCATAAAAATTTGGTTCCTCATATTTTCATTAGATTTTGGAAAGGAAGTTTGGTTGATAAATTATGCAGAACTCCCTACATATCTAGTTTTTCTAATTTTGCATAAATGTCTAATATTTTATGAGATACTGCTGAAAAATTCTTAGTCTAATAAGAATGCCCTTAACCAACAAAAATGTATGGTTTGCTTATTTCATCAGATTTTAGGAAAATGCAATTGATTGAGAACTTTTCAGCACCTGTCACATCTAGTTTTTGCTAGTCTAAATAAATGTTTGATATTTTACATTAGAGCTGAAAAATTCCGAGCCCAGCCAAGATGCCCAGATATCTGAGCTTTGTTCACTTCATGAAATTTTCTGAAGCAGATTTGACTGAGAATTTTCAATGCCTCTAGTTTTCTCCATTTTGGATCAAGGCTTGCCTAGGACAATAAATATGTGATGTAATTTTTTTTTCAATTTTCTGATAATAATCAGTGGCATAATTTAGTAAATGACACAGAAATGTTACATGGTTTAAATTTAGAACCAGTTAATTTGAAATTAAAATATTTGAAACTGGTTTGATATCATTGCTATTAGCATGCAGTTATCAAATAAAAGATTCTTTTGCTCAAAATTAGGAATGTTTTTTAATAAAAATCTTATGATCTGTCAGTGAATTGTTTTGTCTCCTCTGGTCTCTAAAATCTAGGAGATAAAACAAAATTAGTTGAATTTAATCAGTAATAATTATGAAATAATTGCTTTTATGTAGAATTCTTATACTTTTGCTCAATAGTTGCTTTTTATCTAGAATATTGATTAGATATAAATATTGATTAGTTATGTTTTGTGTTTCTGAAAAACTGATTCAATAATAATTTCCTTTTTTGTAATTTATTAATAATTTGTAAATAATTAATTTACTTGTGATTTTTAGACTCTAAGCATCTATTAACTGATTTGTTTAATTACTAAACAGCAATTAATTGAATTTATACTCTATTTAATTACAAAACAGCTCATTAATAATCACTCGATTTGCCGAATTGAATTGCTTACCACAAATTAGCATATTTTATACAATCATAAAAAAATTATACATGGACCCTTTTAATTGTGTAAATAACAGATAGGCTATTACCTCTTTTACAAATTATTTTTTGATAAGCTCTGGATTATGGACTTAATTTTTCTGAAACTTTTACAAGTACATATCTGTTACTTATATATGCCATGTCCTTTTAGGATTTTAGCAATCATGACTCTTAACATTTTGCTGCCTTTTGTTGCTCTTGGGCAAATTTGTCTTTCTGCTATCTCTCCTAAACTCTGTTCTGCCACGAATTTACACAAGCTTGTTAGGTCAGTTATGCACTGTTTTCCTTTGTCTTTTAATATATTTCTAGGCTTTAATCAAGTTGTTTTCAGTTTTTATTAGAGGTTGAATTTTCTTGTACAGTAATGTGTTTTCATGATCCAAGACCCCGTAACCTTTTGGACTGACCCACATGCTTAGATGAAAAAGAACTCCCCACACCAGAACAGTTCAAATTGAGACAGTCTCAGCTAATGTAGGACCAATGGTAAGCATATATATGCAAGCATTTTGCATACTATGTTAACCCTAGTGAATGACTATTTTGTTTGTGAGTGGAAGGAGAGTAATAATACCATGTTGCCTAATAGTATTTTTTTAATACTAACAGACAGCCAATACAAAGCTCATGCTAAAGTGTTTGCTGAATGAGTTGGGTGATATGAACATTAGTAGAAGCAAATGAAGATAAGGAGGATATATAGAAACTTACCCATGACATGAAGAGGTTAATAGTGTTGTCTTCAGGGAAGCATCCATATGGGAGTTTGACAGAGTAGCAGTTCACTGGAAATAGTTGTTTTCAGTGGAAGTTCCTACTTAAATCCAGAGGAAATTACTGATTCAACTCTGTGTACATAGCTGACAGGTCCTGTCTAAAAAGATCTTAACTGATGGAACTGATTGGAGCTCATGTGACTATTTGCCATAGAAATAGCGATTAAACATTGTACCTGTGCTGGGGAAAAGAGGCTGTAGAGTAGAAAATGATTGCTTGCAAGAATTCTATTAAGGGTGGAAAATGAATATTGAGCAGCTCCAGTGCAGACAGCACCATTTTTTGACTTATTTGACTTTTCGAAAAATAAAGCTCCTTACAGATCATTAGGTTTAAGGCAAATCCATAGACTGAAAATGTAATTCATGAGGATGTTTTAAGGAAAAAGGAAAATAAAAGGATAATTATACTTAGAATCGGAAAGAGAAAATTGAAATTTCTTTGCCACAATGCAGAAAGAGGGCATAGAGAATTTGATACTCACACGACATATTGAAGGCAAGAGAAGCAGAAAAAACTAGTAAATAAATTATTTAATAAGCTTGTGTAATTGGTTGGCAGAACAGATTAGGAGAGTTAGCTTAAAGAAAAAATTAACTAAGTGCTGCAAATCACAGGAAGATGTGGAGGGCCATGATCACCAACGATCTGAAGGAACATGGTGCATAGAAAAAGAAACATAAAGCATGGAAGGAGTTGATTACTATCTGTAGTAGTAGAATGTAAGCTTTTTCTTCTCTTAAACTGGTTGCTACCCAAAGCTAGAGAGATCAGTATATCCTGCTATTTGGGCAAATGTGAAACCAGCAAGAAAGGTTTTTAATTTACCGGAATCTTTTGGTAATGGAACATTCATGTCTGGTGTGGATTAAATAAAAAAAAAAATAGTTAAAAGACACTAAATTTTTCTTTTTTTTCTTTCTCTCTTTTGGTCTTTCTCTCTCTCTTTTGGTTTTTTTTTATCTCTCTCTCTCTTTGGTTTTTTTTTTTCTCTCTTTGGTTTTTTATTTTCTTCTCTTTTTTTTTTATTTTTTTCTCTTTTTTTTTTTCTCTCTTTTGGTTTTTTATTTTTCTCTCTCTTTTGGTTTTTTATTTTTCTTCTCTCTTTTGGTTTTTTTTTTCTCTTTTGGTTTTTATTTTCTCTCTTTTTGGTTTTTTTTTTCTCTCTCTTTTGGTTTTTTATTTTTCTCTCTCTTTTTTTTTATTTTCTTTCTCTTTTGGTTTTTTTTTTTCTCTCTCTCTTTTGGTTTTTTTTTTTTTCTCTCTTTTCTTTTGGTTTTTTTTTCTCTCTCTCTTTTGGTTTTTTTTTTTCTCTCTCTTGGTTTTTTTTATTTCTCTCTTTTGGTTTTTTAATTTTTTTATTTCTCTCTTTTGGTTTTTTTTTTTTCTCTCTCTCTTTTGGTTTTTTATTTTCTCTCTCTCTCTCTTTTGGTTTTTATTTTCTTTTGGTTTTTTTTTTTTCTCTCTCTTTTTGGTTTTTTTTCTCTCTCTCTCACTTTTGGTTTTTTATTTTCTCTCTCTCTTTTGGTTTTTTATTTTCTCTCTTTTTTCTCTCTCTCTCACTTTTTTTTTTTTTTCTCTCACTTTTGGTTTTTTTTTTTTCTCTCTTTTTTGGTTTTTATTTTTTTCTCTCACTTTTGGTTTTTTTTTCTCTCTTTTGGTTTTTTTTTCTTTCTCTCTTTTGGTTTTTTATTTCTCTCTTTTTTTTTTTTTCTCTCTCTTTGGTTTTTTATTTCTCTTTTTTTGGTTTTTTTTCTCTCTCTCTTTTGGTTTTTTTTTTTTTTTTCTCTCTCTCTTTGGTTTTTATTTTTTCTCTCTCTCTCTTTTGGTTTTTTTTTTCTCTCTCTCTCTCTCTCTTTTTCTTTCTTTTTTTTTTTCTCTCTCTCTCTCTCTTTTTGGGTTTTTTTTTTTTTTTCTTTTGGTTTTTCTTCTCTCTCTCTTTTTTTTTTCTTTTTTTCTTCTCTTTTTTTTTTTTTCTTTTTTCTCTTTTTTTTTTATTTTTTCTCTCTCTCTCTTTTGGTTTTTTATTTTCTTTGGTTTTTATTTCTCTTTTGGTTTTTATTCTCTCTTTTGGTTTTTATTTTCTCTCTCTTCTCTTTTGGTTTTTATTTTCTCTTTTTGGTTTTTATTTTTCTCTCTCTCTTTTGGTTTTTTTTATTTTCTCTCTTTTGGTTTTTATTTTCTCTCTCTCTTTTTGGTTTTTTTTCTCTTTTGGTTTTTTTATTTCTCTCTCTTTTGGTTTTTATTTTCTCTCTCTCTCACTTTTTTTTCTCTCTCTCTCTCTCTTTTGTTTTTTTTTATTTTCTCTCTCTCTCTTTTTGGTTTTTTTTTTCTCTCTCTCTTTTGGTTTTTTTTTCTCTCTCTCTCACTTTTGGTTTTTTATTTTCTCTTCTCTCTTTTGGTTTTTATTTTCTCTCTCTCTCACTTTTGGTTTTTTATTTTCTCTCTCTCTCACTTTTGGTTTTTTATTTTCTCTCTCTCTCTCTTTTGGTTTTTTATTTTCTCTCTCTCTCTTTGGTTTTTATTTTCTCTCTCTCTCTCTTTTGGTTTTTTTTTTGATTTTTTATTTTCTCTCTCTCTCTCTCTCTCTCTTTTGGTTTTTTTATTTTTTCTCTCTCTTCTTGGTTCTTTTTGTTTTTTATTTCTCTCTCTCTCTCTCTCTCTTTTTGGTTTTTTATTTTTTATTTTGGTTTTTATCTCTCTCTTTTGGTTTTTTTTTCTCTCTCTCTCTCTTGGTTTTTTTTCTCTCTCTTCTCGGTTTTTATTTTCTCTTTCTCTCTCTCTCTTGGTTTTTATTTTCTCTCTCTCTTTTCTCTCTCTCTTTTGGTTTTTTTTTCTCTCTTTTGGTTTTTATTTTCTCTCTCTTTTGGTTTTTATTTTTCTCTCTCTTTTGGTTTTTTTATTTCTCTCTTTTGGTTTTTTATTTTCTCTCTCTCTTTTGGTTTTTTATTTTCTCTCTCTCTTTTGGTTTTTTATTTTCTCTCTCTCTTTTGGTTTTTTATTTTCTCTCTCTCTTTTGGTTTTTTATTTTCTCTCTCTCTTTTGGTTTTTTATTTTCTCTCTCTCTTTTGGGTTTTTATTTTTCTCTCTTTTGGTTTTTTTTCTCTCTCTCTTTGGTTTTTTTTATTTTCTCTCTCTCTTTTTGGTTTTTTATCTTCTCTCTTTTGGTTTTTTATTTTCTCTCTTTTGGTTTTTTTTTCTCTCTTTTGGTTTTTATTTTCTCTCTCTCTTTTGGTTTTTTATTTTTCTCTCTCTTTTGGTTTTTTTTATTTTCTCTTTTGGTTTTTTATTTTCTCTCTCTGGTTCTCTCTCTCTTTTTGGTTTTTTTTTTTCTTCTCTCTTTTTTTTATTTTCTCTCTTTCTTTTTTTTTTCTCTCTCTTCTCTTTTTTTTCTCTCTCTTGGTTTTTTTTCTCTTTTTGGTTTTTTTATTTTCTCTCTCTTTTTGGTTTTTTTTTTTTCTCTCTCTTGGTTTTTTTTTCTCTCTTGGTTTTTTTTTCTCTTGGTTTTTTTCTCTCTCTTGGTTTTTTTATCTGGTTTTTCTCTCTTTGGTTTTTATTTTCTCTCTCTTTGGTTTTTTATTTTTCTCTTTTCTCTTTTTTTATTTTCTCTCTCTCTCTCTCTTTTATTTTCTCTCTTCTCTTTTATTTTTTTCTCTCTCTCTTTCTTTTTTCTTCTCTCTTTTATTTTTTTTATTTTCTCTCTCTCTCTCTTTTGTTTTTTCTTTCTCTCTCTTTTCCAAACACTGATCTTTATTTCTCCCCACTATTCTCGAAGTGAATCATGAACTGAACCCTTTATTTCATCTACTGGGGTAGATTGTTCTACTTCCATATGCCATGCCTTTTCTACATATCTCAGTTGCAGTTATTTCACTTTAGTGAATCAACTTCCAAGTTTTTATTCACCTTTGCTGTGCCCAGGTATCGAACTCACAACTGTTTGCGTCAAGTCACTGGATTACCTCAACCAACACTTTTATCCACTGGGCCAACATATGTCACCTGAAGAAGGCCGGAGTGTACAATGGCTGAAATGTTGTGAATATGGCAATAAAGATGAGGACAGTAGTCTGAACAATGTAAATAGAATAAATAGTTACAATACCTCATCTCAGCAATATAGACAACTATATTAATGTTTTTACTAATATTGCTTATATGACAAATGAATTTTTGCTTTAGTAGAAAGGTGAAACCTTTACATGTGGAATTTGATATTTTTCTGTACAAAGAATTGATTTATAGACATTCTGCTTGATAATTCTCTATGGTTTCCCATTTATCTATCTTCTTTCAAAATTTCTCTTTTTATTAATCACAACATAAATCTTTAATTTCAAATTTAAAAGTAATTAAACTATATGCATTCTTGTTGAAAACTTTGCATTGCATAATTATTTATTTCTGCAAGTGTTGTATGTGATTCATGTTAGGGAAATGCCTGAGGTTTGAAGCAAATATAAAATCACTTATGAGTCTTTCATCTAGGAGAAGTTTATCTCTGTTGACCACAGTATATAGTGTGCTCACCCTAAGAGATACCAAAGACTTTGTACTAGGTATTACCTCAGAACATCAAAAGAGCTAGGTGCCTCAGAGAATTGACCTAGAAGGTGATCTCATAACCACCAAGTGCAGAATTGGGCCTCAAAGATTTTGGTGGTTGCAGTAACATGAAACAAGAATTTTCAACCCAGATGGAATTAGGATATTGGAAGTTATATAAGCACATGATCCATGTGGTAGAAAAGGTCCCTTATATTATAATGAGAATGTCATTGGATGTTTAAGATACTCATATGATAAGCATTAATTTGATGGTTGATAAAAAAATTTGTGCATGAAAAATTTATTTTCCTATTATAAAATGTTGCTAATATAATGTTACATATTTATTAGCAGAAATATTCTAAAAAATATATCAGCTGAGCCACTGGCCCCTGTCAGAAGAAGTGAACCATACATCTTATAGTATTGTATTATTCCATAAAGATATTCCCACAAGTATTAAGTCAATTTGTAAATATATGCTCTAAAAGATTTCTACTCATTAACCACCAATTGAAAAAAAGAGAAATCTTGTGGATTTATCAAAATGTCAGGATGTTACAATGTTATAAAATTATTAACTCTAGACTATTTCATTCATATGTATCTACCTTGTAAGTTTTCAATATGGAATGTTTCTGCATAATTAACCTTCAATAATTATTCATTATTTACTTTTTATTTTCAAGGTAATATCAATAATTCTAGTCACAAGACAATAACCTAAAGAATAAGTAGAACCAGAATGTGCCAATTCTGAAGACTTCAGTCATAAAACAAAGAATAGTTGAACTCAAATGCGTAGTGTTTTTTTTGGTGTTATTTTTTTTTGGTGTTATTTTTTTTTCTTTTTGGTGTTTTTTTTTTTTTTTGTTGGTGTTTTTTTTGGGGGCTGATTTTTTGGTTTTGCTGGGGAGTATTTTTTTGGGCGGTTGGGGTTTGTTGTGGGGGGTTGTTTTTTGGGTTTTTTTTTATAAATTTGTAAATGATTCTCATAATTTATTGATAAAGAGACATCATCATTACCTGGGATGATGGTTAATTAGACTCATCTCGTTGGCCACAAATACTGAGTAGTGTATTCAATCCTCAAAGTTTAATGTCCATACAAAATGTACATGCTAACCCAAAAATAGTTGGGAATATGGCTAAATCTGTTTTTGCTTTGTTGGTGATTTTTCATTTTTTTTAGTCACAATATTAAAGCAAGCATGTAATCTCTAAATCAATATTTCAAAAAATATAATTATTTCATGACACAGTGTTCTTAGCAGACATGTATAGGAAACTACAAAATCTCCAACAGAAGGTAGTGAAGGAAATCTAGAAGAAAAGACTGAATATAACCTTCAAAAGACAGAATGCATGGCTGTCAGCAAAAGGATGTCCCCAAAATGCAAATTACAAATTGAGGATACTAAAATTAAACAAGTACAAAAATTTAGATATCTGGGAAGTGTTCTAACATAGGGTGGAAAGTGTGGCACTGAGTTCCAAAGACACATTGGGATGGCCAAAGATGCATTTCAAAAGCTAAGCAGAGTATTAAGAGACAGAAACATTTTGTTAGAAATGAAGAAAAGAGTACTGAATTGTTCTATTTTATCTGTGCTCTTATATAGCAGTGAAAGCTAGACAATCTTCCCAAAGATGAAGAAGAGACTTGAAGCAACAGAAATATAGTTTACAGAAAGATGGTGAGAATTCTATGGACCGAACATGTGATCAACAATGAGGATTTAGAGAAGATGGAAACCAAAAGGAAACTTATACTTATCAAGAAGAGACAATTGAAATTTCTAGGGTACATAATGAGGAGAGGAGGTTTGGAAAATCTGATAGTCACAGGACAGATTGAAAGCAAGAGAGATAGTGGAAAGCAATGAATAACATACCTAGTGAGCTTAAGTATGGCAAAACAAGGTTTAGGAGAGATAACAAAAATAAAATTTATCAAGAGCTGCAAAGGACTGGAAATTGTGGAGAGCCATGATCACCAACATCCTGAAGGGACATGTCACATAGAAGACAATGATAATGAGGCAGCAATACTTTGTTTAAACATTAATTAAAGCAGAGGAAATACCAAATTTTTCTCACTTGGTCTTGAATTCATATTTTGCAGTTGGATAAGCAGAGTACTGTAGTGTTGTCAGCCACCTCAATAAAAATAACTACTGTAATTTGCAGATGAGTTTCAACTTAAGATTATCAAGAAGATAATTAGAGAACTGCAAAGCAAAGAATTATTATTATTATATGGCCATTTTTATTTAACAAAACATGCTTAAATGAAGCTTTGCTGCCTAACTATATATATTCGTCATATGACAACAAAAAGAAGTGACCTGAATAAAGTGCCCTATGCAAATTACAAATTGAGGATACTAAAATCAAACAAGTACAAAAATTTAGATATCTGGGAAGTATTCTAATCTAGGGTGAAAAGTGTGGCACTAAGATCTGAAGACACATTACAATGGCCAAAGATGTATTCCAAAAGCTAAGCAGAGTATTAAGAGACAGAAACATTTTGTTAGAAATGAAGGAAAGAGTACTGAATTGTTCCATTTTATCTGTTCTCCTATATAGAAGTAAAAGCTAAACAATCTCCTCAAAGATGAAGAAGAGACTTGAAGCAACAGAAATATAGTTTACAGAAAGATGGTGAGAATATTATGGACTGAACATGTGAGCAACAATGAGAATTTAGAGAAAATGGAAACAAAAAGGAAACTTATACTTAACATCAGGAAGAGACAATTGAAATTTCTAGGGTGCATAATGAAAAGAAACTAACATCTGAAACAAATCTACTATGCTCATAATTTATCTCAGAATTTGGCCTACAACAGGACTCTGCCAATCCATCTGTTAAAAAAAAATTAAGAATCTTAGTTACTCTCCTTTGATACAAAGGGCTTCCATCAACAATTGTTTTCGAACGTTGTCATTTTATCCAAATGCTGTTAATGATTCTAAACATTACAATAGCTATCTTTTGACTTTCTATAAACTTTCCTTGAAAGTGATGGTCAATGTTCAGAAATATTTAGAATGTGATATAATTTCAACAAGTTTTTTTTTTTGAGTTTCCACCTGATAACTCTATCCCTGCATATGACGATAAACTACATCTGGCAGCAAGTCTCCTGATTGGGAGATTGGAGGTTTTGTAGAGCAAGAAACCATCATTTAATCGCTGTTGTCTCCATGTCTGCTCTGACCTTGGGTGATGGCACCCATTAAGATCCCAGCTCTGGCCAAATAGTGAATCGCCAGACAAAAACAAAACACTATGAAAGTATGTAAATACCAGTAATACATTTTATCTTCAGTTAAGGTATACAATTGCCTTCAAAATGTTTAGTTTAATCCATAAAATTGTTCAAAATATTTAGATTTTGGCATTACATATCCCATAGAGATGTTGATATGCCACTAAACAAAATCAACCAAAACCTAATATCAGAAAACTTATTTGAGAACAGGAGAGATTCAACAAAAGACATTCCCTGTCCATACTACTAAATAGAACATACGAGTCCAAAGCCTAATGATCAGAAAATTATTTTTTTTTTTTAAGCGTTTCACCCCAAGCAAGGCGAGAAGCCACTAGGACACAAGGAGTTACAGAAGATCAGATAGGAGTGATAGAAGAAAGGATGAGGAGAAGGGTAGTGGATAGATAAAGGCAACTGGAGATGTTGAATGACATTACATTTGAATAGCTGGAGAATATAACTCTTAGGGAAACTGGAATAGGGAAGGGAGTTCCACAGGCGAGAGGTGTGAGACATGAAGCTATTGGAGTAGAAGAGATGGCTACATTTAGGAGTTTCGACAGTGAAAGGGTGAGAGCAGGATGCCAGCCTTGTAGGGCGCTTGAACTCATGAAGTCTAGGAACCAGCGAATGCAGCTCCTCGGAGCAATTGCCATGAAAGTATTTGTAAAACAGACAGAAAGAGGTGATGGCACATCTGTGAGAAAGTGACTGTAGATGAGATGCCAGAGCAGGGCCAATTATATTGCATATCAGCCTCTGGAGCCTATCAAGAACCCCGAGGCAAACAGAAGGGGCTCCAGACCATATATGGCAGCAATACTCCATGCAAGGGTGAATTGTTGATTTGTAGATCTGGAGGATTGATTCCAGGGAGAAAAATTTCCTGGTGTGGCACAGGGAGCCAACTTTCCTTGCAGTGGACGAAGCAATTGACTCAATGTATTTGTTCCATCTCAGGTCAGCAGTCAACGTGAGACCGAGCAGCCGCAGAGAGTTGCTCTCAAATAGTTGAGCATCAGACATTCTAATGGAGGGCAGGGAAGGATCTCTGTGGTGATTAATAGAGAGCAGTTTAGTTTTTGAAGCATTAAAGTTGACCAGCCAATTCCTGTCCCAGTTCACAACCGATTGGAGGTCCTTTTCGAGACGCATGGCCAGGTTAGTTTTGCCAGTGACACTAGATTTGTTTTTGAGGTAGGAGTAAATTGTGGTGTCATCCGCGTAGATGCCAACTTGGGAATTTATTGTGTCAGAAAGGTCATTATGTAGGTAAGGAATAGAGTGGGGCCTACGATGGAGCCTTGAGGAACACCTGCGTTCGTGGGATAGGAACTGGAGGAGAATCCATTGAGAACGACCTTCAATTCACGGTTTGACAGGAATGATTGTATTAGGTCAAACAATCCACCCGTAATGCCATAACTCTGGAGCTTGCGAAGAAGGCCGGCATGCCAAACCCTATCAAACACTTTGGAGATGTCTAGGGCCATGGCACGAGCTTCCCCATTATTTTGAAGAACTTGGTAGACAGTTTCAGTGATCGCCATAAGCACATCAGCTGTAGATTGGGCAAAGCGGAAGCCATATTGCTTGTCTGAGAGCAGATCCTGGGATGTGAGGTGGTTAACCACTTTGGTATTGATTAGGGCTTCAAAGACTTTGCCAAAGAGGGGTAGGAGACTGATAGGATGGTAGTTAGAAGAGTCAGAGGGGTCGCTAGAGTTCTTGAAGACAGGAACAATCGAAGAGGACTTCCAGCAGTCAGTCCAATGTAATATCTTTTTTCTTAATATACTTCACTAACTTGAACAAACAATATGGTCTGTGTATCACCAGGTCTATGGCTAATGTGTTGAATATGCATATCGGCAAAGCTCATGCAGTGGCTCTAGATATCTCAAAGGCATTTGACAGGGTTTGGCATGCTGGTCTTCTACATAATCTCCAGGGCTATGCTATTACAGGACAATTGATTTAATCTAATTATTCCTATCAAATTGTGAAATGAAGTTTGTTTCAAATGGGCTTGCTGCTAGTTCCATTCAAATGAATGCAGATGTCCCCTCCCCCAAGGCTCCTGGGTCCTACACTGTTTTTGATCTTCATCAATGATCTTCCTGATGTCATCAGTTCCTGGGTAGTTATTTATGCAGATGACACTACCATTTACTCCTGTCTTAATAGAGCTGACAAAGTAAACTTGGCAACTGTTCTTGAAAAGGACCTTTAGTCAGCACTTAACTGGGGCTGGAAATGGCTTGTAAATTTCAATGCCTCTAAAATGTAATTGTTCTCATTTAACCACCACAGAGAAACTTTTCTGCTTGCTATCAGCATGGTTGATGCTAGACCCTTGAGAGAGAGAGAGAAAAAAAAATCAAAAGCTGCATCTACCACAAATAATGTTGGGTCACTGTGTTATGCCAGAAAGTTTTTTTTCCCTCAGAGTCCATCTGATATATTTACAAATCTACCATTCACTCATGCATTGACTACTACTGTCATATCTGGTCTGGTGCCCCTGCTATTTATCTCTGGGTTCTTGAAAAAATCCAAAGTAGGATTTGGGATGTAATTAATCCTGATTTGGCATCTTCAGTCACTTCCACACTAATATGGCATGCTTTCTCTCTGTCTTTTCTACAAATATTTTCATGGCAACTGCTCTGATGAGCTTTTTTTCTTGGTGCCCGAATACATGAATTTAAGTGTGCCACTAGATTGGCATCTGGGACCTACTCTTTTACTGTTGAAATAGCTAAATGTAACCACCACTTCTGTGGAACTCCCCTTTTGTTTACTTGCTTCCCTGATGACTACAATCTTCAAAAATTTAAATGCAGCATCAATTGCCATCTGTCTTCTTGAATCCTGTTCATCTTTTGTTCTTTCCTCAATCCTCCCTATACTCAGTCTTTTACTTCACTTTCACTCTTTGTAAACCCCTGTGTACTAGTGGCATTTCTGCCTTTCTTGGGGTGAAATGATTAAAAAAAATGAAATTGCTATCTACTGATATAAACTATACTCTTGAGAAGTGCACATGAGGATATGCAGGATAGTTAACAGTTGATCTCAGACTTCAAGAGGTTCATATAGTGATCAGGGAAGCATCCCTCTGCAATATCTGTTCAACAAAGTAACAGTCCTGAAGAAGAAGCAGCCTGAATGGAACTTCTTCCTTACCAATGGAATACAAAGAAAGTGAGCATGAGTTAACCCAATGTAGATGGCATGCTGGGTGCTAGATGTGAAGTTTCTGAACTAGTGGAGTTAAGAAATGTAGTCTGAATGTTTGTCATGAAAATAGTCATTGAATAGCTAGAGTCCATCAATATTTCATCTTTGGAAAATTGGTTTTAGAGTAGAAAATAATTCATCATCCACAAGGATGCATATGCTCAACAAGTTTTCAGTTGATTTAAATTTGAGTAAACAAGCTAGACATTTCATAAAATTAATCTTTTTGAAACTGTAGTGAGCAATTATGTAGAATTTAAATGAGTCATAGTGGCTGGTGTAAAGGAAAATAATAACTTCCTTACGTCAATATGTGACACATAGCAGCCATTTTTTGTTCCTTTGAAAATGGCATGAATCTCTTCCCCTTAGTTATTCTGGAAGTGTATCATTCTGAAACATTGGCTTTTATACAGTTTAGTGCATTTTGACAAATAGCAATCTGCATGCTTATTGGTCAGACTGGAAGATGATATTTGACTGTGTGACTGAAGACAGACAAGAATGCTGATTGGGTCAATTGGCTTTGGTTTTGGCATAAAAATGGCTGGAGCAATGAGAAGTGGGTGGTGAGTTTTATGTTAGTGATGTGTGTTTGAATTCGTGAACAGTGTCTTCAGAAGGAGCATTTGGTGTTGTCTGGGGAATAGAACCTCATTTAATACAGAAACCATTTTATTATCTTCATTTAGTTTTCCCCAGTGAATGTCATGGGGCATTGTCTTGTATATGATTAATTTAACTATTAGAAGTGTTTAACTTCTCCTTGAACCATGGCTTCACTTATCCCTTCAAAAGATCAACATATGTCTCAGGTGACATATTAAAACAATTTTCAACTCCTCATGGTTCCACCTCTTCACACTCTATTAACTCACCTCAAAATATCACACTGCCTCTACTTTATTGACATCTTAAACTGTGAAGGCAGTTTCCATCAGTACTGTTTCATTTGAGGATTGCATGTCTAAAGGATATTTGAAAAATCTTCAGTAAACAGAACAGTTGAAACACCTGATTTCATGTATTGACATTTTCATTTGATTTTCTGTATGAATGTCATTAGGGAAAAATCTTGTGATCAGTCTCACATTTTGCCACTTTAGTTAGGATCCAACAGCATGTGTTTTTTTTTGTTTTTTTCAATAAGCATAGATATGAAGAGATGGACCCTGATCAATTCAATATTCCATACCACATTCCAAATGAATCCTCTATTAAAAGACAATGATTCTGATTTCCCTCCATAAGGTGGCAACATAGAAATTCATAGTTGGGATAAGAATGATTTTGAACTATAATCAACATTTACTCAGTATTGCAAGATATAGGACTCAAAATAATCCTTTGCAAAACAAAAAATGATGTGGAATTGGAATGAAAATAGTAATAGCACAGAGACTGAATCCATCATAAAACTTTGTGATGTGGAATTAGTAGATACCAAACACTTCAAAAACCTTGGTGTTTGGATCAGTTATAAAAAAATTTAGCATAGGCAATAGGAAATTTAACATAGAATAGGCAGTTTCACCCAACACCACAAATTGACTCAAAACTAAAACATTAACTTCAGAACACTAGATTGAGCCTTTCATATAAATGTCATGATGAGATCAAACTCTTTCAGAAATATCTAAACTATCAGGTTTATACAACCATTTTTTAAGTTTAATGGTTAAAAATGGTTTTGAGTGAGTGAAGCTTGTGGATCTTGGCAAAGAACATTCTTCAAACATTGTGGACTTGCGCTTCAAAACCACAAACAAAAAACTGTACAAGATAACAGAAACTACATCACTGGAGGACTTTCCACAACAGCAACAGCTAAAATGGATATCACATGTAACTTGAAGAGAAAATAATGATATAATCAAGATGATGATGTTTCACAGAACCCTTAACAAAAGATTAGAATATTTGAATATGGCTGCTGCATCTGGTCTGGTGCTCCTGCTATATATATATATATATATACATATATATATATAAAGAATTTTTGATAAAACATAAAGAATCTGCAATGTTTTTAATCCTGACCTGGCATCTTAGCTTCAGTCCCTTTTCCACTGCCATATCTTTTCTTTAAATACTTTCATGGTAATTGTTCAAATGAACTTAGTACCTATGGTATGTAGACTTCATGAATACTTCACGGTACTAGATTCACAGTAAGGGTTCCTCATTTTACAGTTGAAATGGCTTGATGTAACTATGTTAAATGCTAACAGTTTCTTCTCTCGCACTTCTCACTTGTGGAACTATTCCAGTTTCTTGCTTCTCGATCAACTTTAATCTTCAAAAATAAAATGCAATTTTAATTGGTATCTTCTGTCATAATTGTTGTTCTTTTATTATTCTCTCTCTTTAATAGTAGTTTTTCTCATATATGCTAACAGTCAGTAACATTTTGTATCCTAGTGGCTTTATTGCCTTTTGGGGTTAAATGATTAAAAACCCATCAATACAGGAAAGAGTGATAACAGGTACTGGACTAGGGAAACCTATTTTCCTGAAAACTTGTTTTAAGAGAAAGATTTTACAGATTTCAACTGAAAGCAGCACTGGCTGATCGGTCAATTAATGCTAATATTATCCTTGCCATTGGTACCAAGCTAAAAATTTCAGAATTTGATGATGATGGATTTATTGTACTATGCCTGGATTATCATTTTCTCAAGCATTTAGATCACTTTCATAAAGGCATCAGAATCAAATGGAAGTAGCTTTCAATGAATTTGTCTCTTTTAATTGATAAATTATTAAGAAAGAGTACAGCTGCATTGGTGCCAAACTGGAATAAATATAAAGAAGATGAAAAAGAATATTTAGATTAAATAATTTTCCAGAAAAGTTTCCAATTATTTATTTCGCTAAAAAAAAAAATATAAAAAAACGACAACAATTCAATTTCATGTTGAACCACATTATTTCTGCAAGGGTTGTTCTGAATGGAATGCAGTGATGTGTCATTGAATTATTTCAGGCAGAAAAGAATTGAACCCATTTTATTCATTGAGACTTACTAAACATTTTCAAAACAGTGGATGTAAGAACAAATAAATAGTGGGTAATGTGTTTTCAGCATTCATGGAAGCAATGCAAGTAACAAGCCACATTCAATTACCCACATTTAGTTTGTGTGTGTGTGTATATATATATATATATATATATATATATGGCACATGCATGAGTGCTTAAAATGCTCACTTCCTGACCATGAGACCCGTGTTCAAATTTCACCATGGTTGATTTGTTAGGAAGGTGACTTCTCGATGTTAACAGCCTGAGGATATGATTGTAGTATGGAGAACCTTTGAAAAATGACTGAAATCCATGTCACAGGTTGGCCCAAGCCTTGTGAGAGGAACTGGGGAGACAGAATTATTCAAAGGCTGTCAGTAGTTGTGCTAACAAGAAATCACAAGGTCTATGGGTGTTGAATAAGCACATATGTGTCTGATCGTGTGTCTATCACAAGGACTGGCTAGCTGCCCTAGCAGGTTTGCATCTAAAAAATGAGATGACCATTTTTTTTTCTGTGTATATATATATATATATATATATATATATATATATATATATATATATATATATATTTTATAATTTTATAATATATATATATATATATATATAATATATATATATAGAGAGAGAGACAGTGTGATGGAGAAATTGTCATCTAAATTACGCAAAAATGAAAATAACACTGGCATTTTAACAGATATATTTACTAAAATATTTTGAAGTACTAAAGAGTAAAATTATTCAATAAAATTGCAGTTGGCTTCAACCACAGCCTTCAGCCAGAAAACAGAATCTCCTGCAACTCTTTTGGATGGTCTCCTTGATTCAGTTGGTGAATGCTGCCATAATTCTTGCCTTCAGTTAATCTTTGGTGTTACAAAGAGTTTTGTTGGTCTCCCACTCAACTGTACTCCACAAATAATAATCAAGGGGTTTGCAGTCTGGTGAGTTAAGTGTACAGACATAAGGGGTGATGTGGTTGCAGAAATTATCTGACTGCTATGACTGGGTTCTCATGCTTCAGTGGCATGGTGTAGAATCCTGTTACCAGCAGCCACCATCTTGACCCAGGGCAGCACGATCTCATCAAGCCACTTGAAATAAGCCTTTGTGTTAATCAGAGCCTCCCACCAGCAAATTTGGTAGTTTTTTTCTCATCTGAATGAGTTTTTTCTGAGCTGCCATACCTTCATAATCATCATTAGTTTCATCCAACTCTTTCTAAATATTCTGCACTGTCCTCAGCGAAATCTTCGTATTGGAGATTCTAGTGTATACAGTAGTATAGCAAACCTTTTCCAAATTTCTGGCAGAGTTAATTGTGTAAAGGTGCTCTTTTTCTCACAGATGGTGTCCAACTAACTCTAGTATACTGTGCAGTTGACAATCAAAAACAGACAACATACATATGTGAAATTATAAAATATAAAATAGCGACAATTTACCCATCGCATACTGTATATGATCCATGTATCATCCACTTCTGTTTACAATAAACCATTAGTTGAATATATTTTTAGCTTCTATATTTGTTAACTACTGCTTTTTGGAATTTTGTTTTGAACTCATGAGCTTTTACTGCTGGCAAAATTTAGTAATTTTTTTTAATCATTTGATTTTATTTTTCATTCAGCTGAGAGAGTGAACCAGAGTGCATTGGCAATAGATGTCAAATCTACCAAAGTTCTTCCACCCAGAACTTTGAAAGATGTACTCAACCCTAAGGTGCGAAACACAGTTTTACACCCCAGCAATACTTACCAAATGGAACTGCTCACAGGTAAGCAAAGGAATATTTATTGAATACAGTTTTTTTTATTTTTTTTTTTTTATTTATGATTTAACTTTTTCATTTTATTTTTAGAAGCTGAAAAAATAGATGGAAACTGTCAAAGGCGTTTTTCCTTTTGCAACTTATTTTCTTTTATGATTTATTCTTTTGTCATTTCTATCTATTCATGTTGAAATTCTTGACTCTTTGGCATCAACACTTTGTGTATCACTATATACATGGATATTTTTCGATATATTGCTAGATATTAACAGATTATGATAGATAAATAAATAGGAACAGACTGAATAAGAGAAAGGCAAATAGATATGAAAGATTGATATCAGTAGATACTTATGAGCAGGCAGACTGATGTGAAAAGATTGATATCAGTAGATACTTATGAGCAGGCAGACTTATGGGAGAAGATTGATATCAGTAGATACTTATGAGAAGACAGATATTAAGAAACAGAGGTTGGTAGCCAGACATGAGTAGACCAAGATAGATCTGTCGGTGATGAATTAGTCTCCCTGATGCAACCCTTATTTCATGGATGAAACCTTGCTAAGCTCTTACTACTCTATGGCAGATGTTTAGATGAATTATATGCATTAATTTCACCATCTCAAATCTTCACATCTCGAACGTACCATGACATGTTCTCTGTGACAAATTTTCCCAATTTCCTTCATGTTCCTTTGATAAGTAGTTCCACTCAGAGAGCTTCTTTCTCAAAGAACATTCCCAGAAATGTTAATAGGTAGAAAAAACTCCCAAGAGGATGTTTCCATGATAACTATAATATTGGTCTCTCTAAGTCTAGAATCAGCTGATATCTATCCTGTATATGCTCATAATTTGCATTTCTTAATTCCTCCTCCCACCCTGACTAAAACAATCTCACTCAGTAACCCTATACCTTGAAAGGCTCTTGGGCCTTTTATTGGTTGAACAATGAACATACTAAGATAGAGCTATAAACAGACTTAAAGAGATATATACATATCTTAATGCACATAATGCTATAGATAGCTATCTCAGTAAATAGATGTTTTACAGATTAATTTGTAAGTCAGTGGGATTCACTTTCTTTTTTTTTTTTTTTTTTTCAATTATTTTCAATGTGCATAATATATCACGACAATTGTGGACACCAAAATATTATGATATCTGTATAATATTTTGGTGTCCACAATTGTCTTGATGTATTAGACACATGTTTTGTTTTTTTTTAATTCATTGTCTGAAAATGTGTAAATGTAATTAAAATTGAAGAAATATTGTTAAGTAGAAATGATGCTTTTTCAAAACAAGAACTTTTTGAATTGCTGAAAATGTTGAAAGAATACAAAAATGACAACAGGTCAATATAAAAGGTTATAAATTTAATTGCTACAATAAGTAAATAAATACCTAACCAGATATGGCAGTAATTTTCGCTGAGTGATAAATTCACCAAGCTTTCTTTCCTCTTTACATGTCCCCAAAATCTTATCTCTTTCTGATTTGTGGTTTGAATGATTGAGCAGAAGAAGTTGTTTTACTTACCTAGTACCTGTAAAGAAACTGAGGGAATGAGTGTGTGTTTTTTTTATTATTATTATTATTATATATAGACAACTTCAAAGGCATTGTGGGGGAAAAAAAAACGTGTATATAAATCCCCCCCACTCCCCAAAGAGTGGGAGGGGCATTTTTTTGTGTTTTTGAGAGTACCAAGCAGATACAAATTGCTATCAGAGGAGGAAGAATCAGTGGAAGTTATAAGAGCAAAAGAGACTGAAATCCAGAAATTTGGTTGGATTGATCAAAGCAATCAATTCTAACAGTTTTGGTAAATTGAAAAGAAAGGAACCAAGGCTTAAAAGACACAGGTATCAATTTCTCTCCATCTTTCTTTGGAACTCATTTTTTCAAGCCACATGATTGTTAGCAGCAGTTCCTATTCTCCTTTAAGATTCCTTGTTACTCACATGATTAGGCGCTTCAATGTGGTGTAATGGTTAAGAAGCTTATCTCGCTAGATCAGTTACAACTGAAAAGTGGGTTTGATCGTCACTAGGTGCCCCCAAACATTCAGCCTTGTGTTACATCTGAGCTCAGCTGAGAAAATCCCAATACTCTATCAATGATATTCTTTGTATTCATTGGTAGAACCACATCTGTCACTTCAAGTCTCGTCATCTGTAAACAAATGGCACAGTATACACTGCCATATAAGAGATTAAATATTATATAGCAGCCCAGCACTCTTTTTGTTATTTCTTATGACATTTCCTAATCCATTATGCATTGTTATTAAGTAATAAAAAAATATATAATCCAGTGTTTGCATATTATACCATCTTTGGAAAATCTATGACCAAGTGGTAAAGGCCACTTTAGTCTGAAGAAGTCCTAAAGATCAAAATGTGTCACATGAAAAAATTTTTTCCATTTTTGTCATAGATTTTCTTGAAATTGGTCTGATATATAAAAATTTATATATCATTTTCCCATATTATACCATATAAAATACATATGTATGTACATGTTAGACATCATATGGTATTTAATATGAAATATTATGTTAAGATTATTATAATGATGCATTATATACTAGCTTAAAAGCCACCCTGTAGAGGGCTCTTGATAGAGCCTTCATTACAATAGGTAGAGAGGAGTAGATGTGATATGCAACAATAAGCTACAGAAGAACTCAAAATTGATTGCTGCATTTAAGTATTGCATTAATATTTAAGTCTATCTTTTAAGAATTCATGATAATTCTTCTTCTACCATTTAATTTAAAGACAGTTTGATGTATGTAGGTACTTACTTTCCATATAAACAATCAGTTTTAATTCCTAGGTGACTTTCACTGGATTTCACAATTAATTTTAATTATGTTTCCTACCCGCCTCATGCTGGGGAGGTCTAGGCCAATGGTGCCAACTTACTCATATATTGTATAGCCCCCATGCTAGGGGGTCTTGGATGATGGTGTTGATTTGATAATAAAGTTGCATTCTTCTCTCTTGGTTGATGATTGCTAGATGGTTTGAGTCAGGAGATAAAAGAACTTCAAGAAAGATAATTTTAACTTCACTATCCAGTGAAGTTGCTCTCTCTCATTAGGGAGCAGTTCCAGATACTAAAGGAAACACATCTACATTGTTTGGCAGTTAAGAAACAATTCCTTAGAAACCTTTCTCTATCGTTTTCACACTGGCTCAGCTAATCAAAATTAACTTCCTTGTTTTGTCTTCCATCTGATCTCAGTGGTCAACCTCTGGAAGTTGGAGCAGTGATACGCTTCCTCTAAAAAATAATAGTCTTCTAAATTATTATTTAATAATTATTCCCAAATTTATTTTCAAGTTATAAAAATTATCAAACAAAAAATTTTTTGCAAAAAAATCACAAAAAAATTGCCGAAAAAAATCACAGTAATGAAAATTTGGGAATCCAAAATTTCGGGATTGCAGTTCAAATCTGGCTCGGAATGTTCTAAATTTGCTCAAGCCTGATTCCAAAATGGTATATGTTGGGCTGCAGCCTTTAGTTGTAAAGTTGAAAAAATGTAGGACACTGTCATTTGCATTTATTATATTGATTATTATGTTATATATAATGATATATCAAGATTATTTTATATATATATATATATATATATATATATATAGTTAAACCTAGAGAGCCAAACAAACCTACCAAAGGTTTCATTTACAGATCGTCAGGGAATGCTGGCTCCCTGACGATCTGCTTAGGTGAAACCTCGGTAGGTTTGTCTGGCTCTCTAGGTTTAACTAGGTCTGCTCTACTTACTGTATCAAGCACTTTCAT
Organism: Acanthosepion pharaonis; assembly: GCA_903632075.3. Taxonomy (NCBI): domain Eukaryota; kingdom Metazoa; phylum Mollusca; class Cephalopoda; order Sepiida; family Sepiidae; genus Acanthosepion; species Acanthosepion pharaonis. The sequence goes on from CAHIKZ030000041.1 coordinate 319,141, forward strand.
TAGTTATTTTGCTTACTCGTATCTGGTTTTTTTTCTTTGGGCTTTGGACTTGTATGCTAGACGATTATTTTCAGCTAATGTACATGTTCTTGGTGCTTTCTTTTTTTTATACCTTTTTTTCCCTTTGGTATTGGTTTGATTATTTGCAAATCAAAATACTGAAGGTTTTCCAAACAAGTGTAATTTCTTATATTTATAAGATTATTACTAATATATATATATATATATATATATATATATATATATATATATATATATATATATATATGTGTGTGTGTGATATATTCCACATTGTGCTGGCTGTGACTTAATTTTGAGCAATGTCATTGTTTGAGCCTTCCTCAAATATGGGCAGTGCAGAAGTGTTTTTTAGTCCTATACATGGCCATAAAGAAAAAATTTGTGCCCGTGTATAGATCATTGACTCTATCAACTGCATATAAATATTTTTTCACTCTCTTACACACACACACACACACGAATAAAGACAAAAATAAATGAACATAAGAGACACAAAAATTTAAAAAGGGGTATCAGGAAATTAATAACAAAAAAAATAAAAACAAGTCCTGATTAAAACTCACTGAACGTTGCCTGAAAACATCCATACTCTATGGATTACCAAAAACATATTAACCAAATATCTCAATGAGATGCATTATATCAGGAATAGGTAACATTCCATACACACTAGCCAGAATTTTAACACCACTTCTTAAGTACAATTAGCTCCTTAGACACAAGCAAAATACAGGTGATCTTTTATATAAATAAAAATCATAGACAAAAACAAATATATGACTAGTTTAGATATAAAATTGTTATATATACGAATCTTCCTGTAAAGAAATACCTAAATCTATTAAAAAAACACTTAACAAAAATAAAATTAGCTATTCCTACATATAAAATCATAAAAATATTCCATTAAATCACTAATTAATGTTTTTACACCTTTGATAACAGACAAAAATTTGGTTTACCGATGGGGTCTCCTCTATACTAGTCTATTTTTGGAATTTCATGAAAGTGTTCCTTTCAAAAGAATTTTACCACAAAATTCTTATTTTAGATATATAGATGATTCTCTATTAATACATCCACAAAACATAGAATGTCAACACACATAATAAAATCAAACCCACAATAGATTTTGATTTACCCTTCCTAAATATTGCTGTGGGTGATATATTGGCCTGCAAATAGATGTTGAATGATGAAAGACATCAACTAACAACATGAAGACTTTAGTAAAATATATATATATATATATATATATATATATTGCCAAGTTTATTTTTGTTAAAGAAAATATATCAACAAAAATAAAGTTACAGTGCACTAGCAAAAATATCTCTGCATGTTCCTGTTGAAGGTGAGAAGAGTGTTGTCCTGAAAAGGACAGTTTTTGTAGCCATTGAGAATTGTCCTGAAAAGGACAGTTTTTGTAGTCAATGAGTGTTGTTCTGAAAAGGGGAAGGCTTGCTGGAGACGGTTGGCTGGAAATGCTGCTGTCTGGATTTGAATTTTAAAGTTTGAAAGACAATAATAAAACTCCTAAGGTGAAATGGAAAATTTAAAAAATGGCAATAACATATAGATCCTTATATGAACCCTGTTTTTCTGTGTTTACATGAAAAATTGCAAATTATCAGGTTCTTTGATAAGAATGCTTTATTAAACCAAAGATCTGAGTTAATGGTAAATTGTAAACACTGTCTACCTTTTACCTTACAATTCAGTTAGACTTGGAATTTAACAATGCTTTTTCTTAGATTTTAGTTGAACTGTGTTACACCATATCTGGTTTATCTTTCTATTTGTAAGATTAATTTGGATTTAATATGATTTTGTATTAATCTCCTGGTAGAATCTTTAGTCAACAGTTTAATATTAATTTACCAAGTAAGTCTATATATTTAAATTAATTAGTGGTTTCTTAAAAAGTTATTTACTTATCAAATATAAATTTTTTTTTTATATATAGGAAACTCACAAAGCATATAATTATCTAGCATTTTGTTAGATTGCTACTTCATTATTTTTCTTAGGAAATGACATTGTCTAATGTGCAATATATATCCATTTACATCTACACCTATTTAATGACTGTTGCTGCAATTGATTTCAGATCTATGGGTCATGACCCATTTATTAAAAATAATTCAATTTTTCCTTCTTCCCTTAGTTTAAATTTAACGTAGGTCATATTAGATTGGTTGATCTGAGTAAAGCCCACAAATCTTACACCTCACCCTTTTTTCTTTTTATCATAAAAAGAGGCTATATTTTGCTTTTAAATCCGAATAAATTGTTCACTCACCAGTAATTTACAAACGCCTGATGAGATGCCTTGATACATTTCGAAACATGACTGCAATTGTGTAACAATTTTGACAGGTTTTTTGATGTAATATCCTAAAATAAAGAATATTGCTTAATTTTGTATTGATCCCTCTTTTAAATTAAATATTACAAACATTGGAATTATTATTCATTCTCATCTTACCTGGATATATATATATATATATATATATATATATATAAAAAGAAAGGTTGTGTTTCACATAAAATAATCATTAACCTGTGTATTTCTTGAGGAAAGACCTTTCAAAGTGAGATTAAAAAATAGAGTAGAAATGAAATTAAATGTCTTATTTATTTCCCTGACTCAGTTTTGTAGAAATTGCATCTGCTTGTCACCAGGCTAGATAGTAAAACTGTGCTAATTTAATTTAAAAATTTTAATTTTGCTATCTAACCCCCTGATGAGTAGATATCATTTCTGTGTAAGTGAATTGGAAAGATAAGCAGAATATTTAATTTTATTTGTTTGAAGTGTGTGTGTGTGTGTGTGTGCACACATTATTATATATATATATATATATATATATATATATAAAGGCATCACACACACACACACATACATATATATATATATATATATATATATATATATATATATATATATATAAATAATAATAATAAAGGAAGAAGAAAAACAGTACCAGCTTACAGTAGTACATCAAAACAATGTAACTTATTAAGCAGTATATTTATCTATTTTGGTCCACCAGAAATAAAATTTCTCAAATATTCAGGTCTCCAGGCAAAAATAAATATACAGTTTAATAAATAAATGGAGCATCTACTCAAATATGAATATCCACAAAAAATAACATTTAATAAGATAAAATATGTAAATATTGATATTTTTACTGATGTAATTTTATACATATTTATTTTATTTTATTTATTCATCTTTTCATCCCAAGAATGGTAAACGAAGCTACCAAGATGCAGGTGTTAAAATAATGTAGGAAAATCATGTAAAATAATATAACAAAACCATAATTAAGGAGCAAGATCATTGAGAGAACAGAAATTAAGAAGACAGAAGATAACAATGGACATTGCATTTAAATTTTAGACTGGAGAACAAGAAACCAGAAGAGAATTCCCCACGTGTGATAGAAGAAACTGCTAGAATGTAACTTATGGTTACATCTAGCCATTTCAACTGCAAAATGATCAAACCTAACTGCCAATCTAGTACTGCATTTAAATTCATAATGTCTGGGTACCATTGAAAAAAGTTAATTAAAACAATTACTATAGAAGTGACACAAGGAAGATACATTATGGCAGTGGAAAAGTGACTGAATCCAAAATGCCAGATTAGGACCAAAGACGTTGCACGTTGTTAAGATAGAAGTCATGGTCTAAATTCAAAATAAGTAAACCAACTGTCCAGTGAACAGAATTAATAATATTTGCAGTAGAAAGAAAAAGGAGCAAAACTTAAACGATATCCGGCAAGCAAGCAATATAAATAAAATTCACAGTTCAGAAAACAAAAAGGTTTATGAACCATGAATTAGCATCTATGCAGGAAAACTATGTCAAATAAGTGAACCCAATGATCTTCCATATATACAAGATAGATCTGAACTGAGGTTATTTACCTTAGCCTCCCCCACAAGGCAGGATGTGACACAAGGCCTTTTTTTTTTTTTTTTTTTTTTTAATACATGGAGTGATTCCAAGACTGTAGGCTTGGGTAAAAATTCCCCATAGACCCTGTATACATGGAGCTGGGCTTGTCTACCTCCTCATATGCAATTCTACTTTTCAGTATAGCCTCGTCTGGGTTCCTCTCTGCTCAAAAGCAGAGAGTTTGACAAGTCAGTTTGAACTGCCTGAAATGGCAGATCTCAACTGAGTCAAGTTTTAAATCGATCTATTTTATTGACTAAAAAAAGTATCCCAGCATGTATTTTGTGGATTTTTCTCCTATAAAAGGGGAGGGGGAAAACTTGCAGTCATTTCCACAGATTGGAATTCAACAGATTCTTCTTTGGATTTTATCAAGGATCTCTAAATATATAGTAGGAGCAGTAAACCATATGTGGTACCAATATTCAAAGCATGGATGAATGGTAAATTTTTATCTTGTTTTTTCGTTTTGTTTTTGTTTGTTTGTTGTTTTGTTTTGTTTTTGTTTTTTTTTTTGTTTTGTTTTTTGTTTTTTTTTTTTTGTTTGTTTTTTTTTTTTTTTTTTTTTTTTTTTGTTTTTTTTTTGTTTGTTTTTTTTGTTTTGTTTTTGTTTGTTTTTTATTTTGTTTTTTGGTTTGTTTTTTGTTTTTGTTTGTTTTTTGTTTTGTTTTTTTGTTTTTGTTTGTTTTTTGGTTTTTGCTTGTTTTTTTTGTTTTGTTTTTTTTTTTTGTTTGTTTTTTTATAGAAACACATCTTTTATTCTGCATACTTACAACTATTTATTTTCATGATAAAACTTTTGATAATCAGCCTGAGACAATTATTCCTTCAGCTGTCTTCAGTTCATTATATCATAAGTTGGTTATATGCAAATAAAAATGATTTTTTGCCATGAATGAACAGACTTCATTATATATCACAGAAAATACCTATATAGCAATCATCCTTAATAACTGAGATACTCATGTTTTCTACTTTTATTATGAGACTCTAGGGGTTATATTTGTGTCTGCTTTTTTTCTTAATTATTGGTTTTTTTTTGTTTATTACCTGAAATAACAGTGAGTGAAATTGAAAGTTTTTAAAGGTGCATTTACGAATATTAGCGGAAATCTGAAAATAGAAATGATATACACAAACCAAACCGAAAAAAAAATCTAAAGTGGAAGATATCTTTTCAGGGGAAAACATAAATTTACTTCCTTTTAAAAATAATGCAAAAAGGAAAAGAAAAGGATATTGTAGATCAAAATAAACACAAAGAAAACGAAGTAAGGAAAAATAATTGTCTAACATTTTTCAAAGAAAAATGTGTTGATGTAAAGTCAAAAACATTTTTAATAAAAATATAGAAATTTCCCCTGGTAAAAACAGTAAAAAAAAAAAAAAATTTCTCTGAAAAATTTTCTAAACCTATAAATTTCCATTATTTATCAACTCAAAATTTTTATCAGTATGTGAGAATTGATCAATAAGTTCATAGCCTAATGCCGATTTTAGATTAATTTTTTTCTATTTTTTTTCTTTGTTAATCATTTCACCCCATTTAAGTCAGTAAATCCACTAAGACACAAGGGGTTACTGAGTGTGAAAGAATAAGAAAAAAAAGACATTATTAAGGAGTGAGAACAATAGAAATATAATCAAGAAGACAGCAGATGATGATTGATATTATATTTAAACTTCTGAAAATCAAAATTGGCTGGAATCCAAAAAGTCAGAAGAGAGTTCCACATGTAAGAAGTGTGTGAAAAGAAACAGCATAGAACTTAATTACATCTAACTAATTCAAATGTAAAATGATCAGACCTTGTCACCAATCTAGTACTAGGCTTAAATTCATAAAGGTCAGGTCCTATAGGGAAGAATTCAACTGAACAATTACCATGAAAGTATTTATAGAAAAATGACAGGTACGCTATATTACAGCAATGGAAAGTGACTGAAGCCAAGATGCCAGATCAGGAGAAATAATATAATGAACTAATGCTCTTGAGAAAGGCATACATCCAAAGTTTCTTGTTGTCATTCAATTATCTATCCTACTGTGATCATTTTTGGGGAAAACAGAGAAAAGAATAATAGACTGTATGTATGAGCTGTAGATAATCTCAAGCATTCATTTCCCTTCTTCCAGTTTACTTTATTGCACCTGAAGATGATACATGAAAACTGAAAGCTTGACTCTGGAAATGTTTTGCATCTGCAGCACGTAGGTTTGCAGAAGCTGATTTGCAGTAAGGAAAAGAAAATAGATAAATTGAATAGATATAGAATGTTTATCATTTTTAATAAAACTTGTTTAAGAGATTTGCTGCTTGATTTTTTTATATAATATAATATATATATATATATATATATATATATATATATATATATATATATATATATATTAAGAAATGGACAAGGTCCGACAATTTATTTATTAAAGACATTTTTACAACGTTAAATATAAAATGTCTTTAATAAATAAATTGTCGGACCTTGTCCATTTCTTAATATATGACGTCATTTGATACGCCAGAGCAGTTATGAATGTATGAGATTCATGGAAGATTGAAGTTTATAAGCAGTAAATTCGACCTTGTCTTCCGAACGATTCTTTGTGGCCGATCGGTAAGGCAGGTCAGCGTAAATGACAGTTCCGTATAGGATGCAGGTTCGAATCCTGTCAAAGAACGAATATTTTCCATGAAAATTTTTCGGACATTCAGGCCGGTAGATGTTATTTAATACTGTTTATCATAAACAGAGCATTTACTTAAATACTTGTATCTATAAAATAAAAAAAAAACAAAAAACAACGTTAAACATAAAAATGTCTTTAATAAATATATATATATATATAATTTATTGCTATTTCCTTGAAAAATGGTAGAATGAGTTACAATTCTTCGTTCAACCAGTTTAGATCTTTACCACAGGGCTGAATCATTCACTTTCAATTCTATTGTTAACATTGATGGATTGATTTGTTTTTTTACTGCTTATCAACTTTTTTTATGGTTTTATTTAAAGTTGTAACATATTTTCAGAATTTTTTTTAAGATAATGATTTTTTAATAAAAGTTCTACTTAGTTGTGAGAAGAGGAGGTTGATTCCTATCTATTCCAAGGGTATTTGTATATAACCTAATATAATGAGCACAACAGGAATTTAAACACAGTTCTTGAATTTCTAATTCCATGTCATTATCTTTTACACCACCTGTACATCCAAGCTTACAACACCTGGTATTCTTGAGCAGTCACCCAACTAGGTTACTGATCAGGCTCAATCTTGCTTAACTTCAGTGATTGGATGGGAACCAATGTTTCAGTGTGATTTGGCCATGTGCCTCCATTAAAAAAAAATAAATAAATAAATAAATTATTTAAAAATTATTTTTATCACCCTGAGCAAATTTCAGCTCTCAGTAGTTTGCGGGGAAAGATGAAGGTAATAAAATAATTTCCTTGACCGTGGATGGGAGGGAGTCAATTGAAGTTATAATGTATTATCCATTTTAGTTGTAGCTGTTATTGAAAGTTTTAAAATATTAACTCAATAATGTCTACCAAAAAATTCCATATGAATTATAAGAATTAAATTAACAAATCCTATATTAATTAGATGTTTCTAAACAGGAAATCCAGTATTGTTAATTATAGGCATATAAAAACCTGGTATTCTAGGCTTATAAAAATTCACTATTGTAAGGAAAGCAAGAAGAAAGGAATAAAGATCAATTGCAAAAAGACAGAATCCATGGTTGTCAGCAAAAGGAACAGCTTAACATGAAAATTACAAATCAGAGGTACCAAATTGAACAGTTAAAACAATTTAAATATGTGGGAATTGTTTTAACAGAGTATAGTAAGTGCAACATTGAAATCCAAAGATGCACTGGAATAGCAAATGATGACTTCCAAAAGCTTAACAAAGTATTCGGAAATAGAAAAATTTCATTACAAACAAAGAGTACTGGACTTTTTATGTAATATAAATTATCCTATACAACTGAATATTTGATAATCTCCTCACATTTGAATAGACTTGAAGCAACAAAAAATGTTCTACTGAATTATGCTAGGGATAACATGGGCTGAACATGTGAGCAAGTACGAAGTTTTAAAGAAAATAGAAGCAAAAAGGAAACATATTTAACATCAGGAAAAGACAGTTGAAATTTCTACAGCACATAATGAGGAAAGGGTGCTTGGAAAATTTGATAATCAAAAGGCAGATTGAAGGCAAGAGGGACAGAGGAAAATGACACATAACCTACCTCGTGAGATTAAATAAATAGATGATGGAACAAAGTTTAGGAGAGATAACAAAAAGGCTAAACTTATTAAGAGCTACAAAGGACAGGGTAATGTGGAGAGCCATGATCGCCATAGAAGAACAACCTATTATGTTGAACTTTACAGAGAAGCGCCATTAGACATCAAAAAGTGAAAGAAGCTTTTGTTCACTGATAAAAAAAATTTAACCTAGATGGTCCAGATGGCTTTCAAAGTTACTGGCACAATAAGTATATCTCACCAGAGACATTTTCTACATGACACAATGAAGGAGGTGCCATCATGATCTGGAGTGCACATGCTTGTCTGTAAAATGACTGTGAATAAAGACAAAAGGAAAACTTATCTTAGCCAACACATTTTGTCCTCTAATGGACTTCACCAAGGCTGTTTCATTCACTTTCACATTAATGCCCTTGTGAAAGGTATGAATTCATCTCTCCACACCATTTCAGCTATTGGTTAAATGACAAAGTAGACTGACCTCTCTAGTCTTGAATGGCAAACAAATAGAAGAAAAACATTGAATTACATATTATGAAAAAGGCAATGGAAAACCTTTCCACTGTGTTTCTCGGGGATTCATTCACTAAAAAAAGAAAATGGGAATTTGTGAAGAGTCATATGGCTTAATTTTATCACAAATAAAATCTGAACCCTCTGCATTGTCTTGAAATTGACACCCAGACACTTTGAATTTTTTGTATTCAAGCTTTCAGTGTGAATGCCAAGCAAGATAGCAGGTCATTTCCAAATTCCTGGCAGAGTGAATTGTGTTATGGTGTTCTTTTTTTTTTTTTTCAGACACCGCCCAAATGACTCTACTATACTTTGCAGTCGTCAAAATCAAAGACAACACACACATGTGAAATTAAAAATATAATATGACAACAATTTACTCATTGCACTATATATATATACACACACACACAATGTTGTTTTTTATCTATAATGTCTGGAAATCTCTGTTGTGTTAGAATTATTTCCTCTGCACTTGTGATGCCAGGAGGCTCTATTTTTTGTTATGACAATGGCAGACTGTTCTAAGATGTTTATGAAGTAAAAAGATGAAAATGGCCCACTCCATCAAAAAGTGGAATGCAACAATGATAATTAGGGGGGGAGTCTTGGTTTATCATGTTCTAATAATACTAATATATAATACTTATAACTTTAAAAAATATCACATACTTCTTGACAGTATGGGTCAACTAGTGTACTATGTGGTACTGGTAAGTTCATGGACTGTTTGTGTCAAACTCCTTCATTGGAAAAGTACATGTACTTAACACATATTAATACCTACCTGAGGCTGTAAATTTTAAATTAAAAAACCCATGTCAAGTGCTATACGGAGATAATGATTTATTCATACATACTTTTTCTCCATGCAGATGATAATTGCATGGGTTCTGTACTGTAAGACGGTACATTTTTTTGGTGAATGCCAAAAGGAAGCATCTCATGTGGATTAACATGCCTACAAATAAGCTTCATGCTGTCTACTTACATTCAGTTATTATGCAGGAGTTGGAATGTCTCTGAATTCTTTATCATGACTTAGAAAATGCCTGTGTCAAAATTTGTGTGGAGATTGGCATATCTGTTACCAAGAAACTTGAAATACTTCATCAGGCCTTTTACAAGCATTCTTTGGGCTGAAAAGTTTGTGTGTAGAACACTTGTTTGCAAGCAGGTCGAGTGTCAATTCAAGATGTGTGTTAAGGGCAAATAACCAACAGCAAAAGTCATGAACTCTAATTACTTAATAAACTCTGTCTAATTAAGTAGAGTTCTAATTAATAAAATTTATTAATCTATTGCTGTGCTCTCATGGTACATAGTTTGCCAGTACATTTTCATGGATAACCTGAACATACTTCAGATTGTCGCCTGAAGTAAAGAAAATTCTGCAGCGATTTTGAGACATGGAAGAAGTGCTCAGATTTCCACACATATCTCAAATGAGGCTATTTCAAAGGGTTTGGTTTTCTATGTGCTGTGTCCCATAGGATGTTAGTGATCATAGCTCTTGACAATTTTCTGAAATTTGTAACTTTTAATAACTTTCATCTTTTTGCCATCTCTCTTGGACCCAACTCACCAGGTAGGTTGTGCATTGCTTTCCTCTGGTGCTCTTACCTTCAATCACCCCTCTGAGTGTTAAATTTCCCAAGCCCTCTTTCCTCATTATGTGCCCCAGATATCTCAGCTGTCTCTTTCTGGTTTTAGACATAAGTTTCCTTTTTGTTGCCACTTTTTCATTCACATATTCAGTCCAAGGTATTCTCAGCATCCTTCTGCAGAACCACATCTGTGTTGCTTCAAGTCTTTTCATCTGCGGGAAGATTGCCTGACATTCACAAGTATATAGAAGGACTGATACTTACATAAACTTTCTAGACTCTTTCTTTGTTTCTAATGAAATTTTTCTATTTCTTAATACTTTGCTTAGCTTTTGGAAGGCATCTTTTGCTATCTTAATGTGCTTCCAGCTTTCCATGTCACACTTACCATCAATACACTTCCAAAATATCTAAATTGTTTGATTTTTGTATCTCCAATCTGTAATTTGCATGTTGGGCTGTTCCTTTTGCTAACAGTTATGCATTCAGTCTTCTTGCAATCAAGGCTTAACCCTTTCTTCTTGCTTTCCATGAATCATGGTAGGACTTCTAATTCTCTCAAAATGGTCTTGTTGCATAGGTTAAAATGTTCTGGTGAGAAAACGCATCTTTGTCTTACACTTCTTTTTATTTTTTATATTTACTGAACTCATTGTTATATATTTGAGTAATTGTGCTTTTAAAGTCTTGCTCAAGAATTTTCAGATTCTTTCTCATATATATATATATATATATGTTAGAAAAAAGGGGTCCATATTTGCATCTTATAATACATAAAATAGGTTAGCTAATAAAACAAGGACATATGAAAGGGTACCAATCTAATTAGTACAATACACATTTATTAAATATTAATTATTAAACATATGACAGAAATGAAGCATGGAAAGAGAGGTTTTAAGTTTGGAATTTTGGGACATGCCTGTGTCTTACATTAACAGACCAATGAATAAACAGAGAAATGAGAATTACTCACTGACAGATGTTTTTCTAGATGGTGTATTTTCTGGTGGAAATCATATTGTTAGCAAAAAAAAACAAAACAATCTCTGTCTGATTCCTTGACAGAAATTAACTGTTTATTAACTAACGTATCTATTTTACATGTATATACACACACACACACATATATATATATATATATATATATATATCATAGAGGGAGAGGTGTAGATATGTCCACCTATTGCCTGTTTACACTCCTCTTTAGTCCTTGTTTCCTGTTTAGGATAGGGTTTCCATTTCCTTCTAAAGCCTTTCTTCTCTTTCATTTCCAGATTACATAGTTGAGCACTGTTTTCTTTGTTTCTAATGAAGTCTTGTTTCTTAGACGTTTTTTAATTTTTGGGAGTCATTTTTTGCTATTCCCATGCACTTTTTGATTTCATTTTCACATTTTCCATGCTTTGTTAAAATGTTATGCAGAGATTTAATCTTTATTTGTTTTACTTTGACAACTCAAATTTCAGCTTGAACATATATATATATATATATATATATATATTATTACTGACAACCATACATTCTGACTTCTTACAATTGATAATGTTATATAGGAATAAAGTGTCACTGCCAACACTGGAGTTTGGATACAGATCACCAGTAAACAAACGCAGGTGATTCCATTGCTAATAAGTAGACCATGTAATCATAAAGGAAATGTATATATGGGAATTAGTGTGGCATCTAATTGATCCCAATTTCTATTCTATCTTTTATAATTATACAGATGACTATTTCTACACTATCCTCTATTACTATACGGATCACTATTATCTATACTATTCACTATACAGATTATTATTCGAACAAGTATTAGTGAGAAAGTACTATTAGTGTGAGTGTTATTCGAAGGCATCTGACACCAGTATTGTTCAATGGTGTTAGTATAGTTGTATTGGCAATTACAAAGTCTCTTCTACAAGCATTACAAAAGAGGCAACAAGTATTCATTGATATCACAAAAGTGGCAACGAGTGTTCATTGATATCACAAAAGATAGTTACTACTTTCTTCTACTTTTACTACCTTGTCTCAGCATTCCTGTAATAGCCTGTACTGCTAACATCAGTAGCACAGGCTGTTACAGTGTAATGGACAAGAGCTATGGTAGAAAGACTTATTCTCACATTTGAATTTATGGGTATTATTATCTATGATAACACCATACTTCATGACAGAACAAAATGGCTGAAAGGAAAAGGAATAACAGACATGCTTTATTCTCAGAGAGACTTTCAGATTACTAAGACATACAAAAACTATATACATACATATACATACATATATATATATATATATATATATATATATATATATATATATATATATATATATATATATATATATATATATAAGTGTTCCATGCAGAGAATAATATATCACATATACCTACACAGAAAAGCAAAGTGTTAGAAGAAACAAAAGGAAGGGTCTTATATATAATATAGAGATACTCCTGTATCTGGAGAAGCCATATTTAGGACTCCATATTCAAATGGGTCAAATTCATCTATGTCCCAGACAAGAAAATATTCCATGAGCAGAAAACAGTGACTCTTGGGTTTTCCCAAATTGAGGACTGTGAACTGGAGTTTCATTTTATATCTGGAAAAGATATATTTCTGAAAAGAAATGGCACCATGGACTTGTAAACTGCTTAGGAGGCAGATTTAGGCTCTACCTGGACAATGGAGAACATAGACTAAAGAAAGCAACTTTTCATTTGGATGCTGTAAAGCCCTGAATTTGACTGCTACTTCCATCACTGTATGGAGCAACATCACGGGATGGCTGTCATGTGACTTAAGCATCACCTGTATCCCTACAACAGGAACTTTAACCTGTAATAAATTTATAATCAACCTTATATATACACACACACACACACACACATATATATATATATATATATATAATTTTATTTATATATTTCTATTTATATATATATATATATATATATATATATATATATATATATATATATATATATATATATTATTTTATTATATATATATATATATATATATATATATATATTATATATATATATATATTATTATAATATATATATTATTATTATTATTTAATATATATATTATTATTATTATTATATATATATTAATATATATATATTATTATTATAATATATATATATTTATAATTATTATTATTATTATATATATATATATGTATTAAAAATATTATTATTATTATTTATTTCTATTTTTATATATATGTACAAAACTAACAAACTGCATTCGTAATGTAAGTGGTAAAATTTAATTTGCATAACGTTTTTTTCAACTATATTTTAATAAATATTTAATCTCCGACATTTATTTTTAATGCAATTTTTTTACATTGCCATGTATAAATAATGCTTCTGTCAATGAAGATTCTTTTTAAATTCTTTTTATATAAAGTATAGTTTAACATCTGTATTTGAGGTATTGTAACTATTTATATTGCTTGAACTGTTATTCTTCTCCTTATTGCCATATTCAATTTCAGTTAATTGCTCTCCATACATGTCTGCTGTGGTGAGGTACTGAACTGAAAACTCTTTGGGTCAAGTCACTTTTGTCCATTTTCTCAGTTTCTAAAAAAGCTTTCATAAAATTGAAACATGTTAGATTGATAAACGTTTCCTATTTGTTCTTTATCTTATCATTCTCTCGGATTCAGATCCATTTTTGATCTATATTTGATCTGAAACTGAAGGTATAGTTTGTATAGAAAGAATTTATTGTTGTCAAGATTCAGTCTTAAGCTAGCAAAAAAAAAATATCTGTCTCTTTACATTTAAAGAAAACAGGTAAAAGAGAGAAAACAAATACACACACACACAGAATGTTTTCTGCTTTCTCCCAGTTATTCCTTATTTGCAATCATTCTTTTGTATGATTTTAACAATCAATAAAGTGAAATCTGTCAACTCTAAACTGAAGTCATCTGGCATATTGCTAAGTTTGAATTAAAAATTCTCCTTGAAAATATTATTGAAGTAAAATTTCTGTTGACAGTAGTTTCTGATTTCCCCGGGCATATCATATGAGAGTAAAAAAAAAAAATATACTAAATTGGTTGTTAGAAAAGTCCATCTCTAGAAGTTTTGCAGGTAAAGTTGTTCCATTAATTTCATACTTAGAATATGTGGCAAGCAAGTGTCTGTATGTGGATATAAAAGTACATGATTATACATATATTTATGAATATATGTGCTTATGCCTTTTATATGTACATGGAAATATGTTACATATATATTTATATGTACTTTCGTTATCATTCACTCTTATATATATTTAGATGGTTGGTCACTATCTATCTATATATATATATATATATATATATATACTCACACACACATTGTGGGTATATATGCATACATGGATAAACACCAAAACCTGATGAAAAATATTTCTCTTTGATCTATTGGTGTAATTTTATTTTTTTTCAAGTTGGTACAAATAAAACCAATCCCATCCTGTGTGGCAGTATCTTCCAAAATTTTTCCCAACAGATCAAAGTCTACCTTATTTATATTAATATGGATGCAAGTATAAACCAATAAGAAAACAGTTGGAAGTAAAGCATGCAAAATAATTGGTAAAATGCCAGCTGTAGCACCAAGTCTAATAATATTATTACAAATAGTATAATGCTAACCAGCACTGCTACTTAGCCTGATTATGAGGATTTATCAGATTATAACACTAATCATTTTATTCATTACAATGTTTTAAACATGGTCAAAACTAAGTAGGAATGTAGTGAATGGTAAATTTACATGTGCCCAAAAGGACACCATGGTTCCTCTTGATTTTTGTCTGGCCTCTAATCTGCCTCCATTTCTTTTAAATGCTGTAATGTGGTTGAGAGGCAGGCTGGAGTAATGGATATCAACTTGGATTGTTGAATATGAGAGGTGAACTCAAATTCCAGTTGAATCTATTACATTCACTTATGTACTAATACCCTTGGGAAACATATGAATTCTCTTCTTTCCCCTAGTTATGGGTAAACAGTAGGACAGACTGGGTTCTATAGCCTTGGATGGCAACTGGTCTACCACAGAAAGAAATGGCAAACTACTGCAGGAAAAAATCTGCCTCGTTAGTCATGTATCTTTCGATACATGATGTAATGGTATAACCCGACGCCCCCATGAATGATTACACTATAGGTAGGAAATACCTATAAAGTCAACTGTCTATGAGAGACTGGTTAGTAGAGAGAGACTGAGAGTGAACACACAAGCAGGTTTGACCTTCCAATTAGTGGAACTCCCTACTAGATAGACCTGTGTGTATAACTGTACTCTATTTCATATTGTACTTGTGTACAATAAACCTTTCTTCTAGTATCCACTTGGTGTTACTTATTTATTCCCTTAGCATGGAATATAACAGTTCCGACAAGGATTGTTGGAACATAACAATACATGATCATGCACAGCACATAAGTGACTGAATGTGGTTGTTAATATACATTTTAATGATCTTAGATTTCTAAAATATATTAAGTTAATTCCTAGAAAGTTTGTCTGTTCTGTTTGATAGATGATACTGCCTATAATTAAAAATGGACTCTGAGAAATTTATTTATATTATTTACATTGTTTGAACTGTTTTCCTCATCTTTATTGCCATATTAACAATGTTTTGGTTGCAGAAAAAGCAGGACATTCCTTTGTCTGAGAAAGAATCCAGTACAAACAGAAACTGCAATATCATATCTTCCAGAGGCTTGAGGCCTTCAACAGTTTTACCAATCAAGAAGTTCAAAGAGGATCCAGCATGATCTGGATAAATCCTTCAGTTACGAATTTGATGCAGTCAAAGCCTGCTAAGTACAAAAATTAAACAGATTGGAAGATCAGAAGGTGACACACTTTTGGTGAAGTAATCGACATCAGTCAATAAATAATGTAAATACAATACCTCATCTCTGAAATATAGACAGATTTTGAGGAATTT
Organism: Acanthosepion pharaonis; assembly: GCA_903632075.3. Lineage (NCBI taxonomy): Eukaryota > Metazoa > Mollusca > Cephalopoda > Sepiida > Sepiidae > Acanthosepion > Acanthosepion pharaonis. The sequence goes on from CAHIKZ030000041.1 coordinate 335,528, forward strand.
GTTAGCCACCTGGATAATTACGTAATTAAATCTGTGGAGATTATTTGTTAACTACATTGTCTTTGCTACTACTATTACTAATCTTTGATTTTAGTAGATTTTTTAAAAATTTTATTTATGGCTTACACCATGAACACTAAAGTTAAGCAACATCGAGCATGATCAGTACCTAGATGGGTGACTGCTTAGGAATGCTAGTTGATGTATGGGTGGTATAATAGATAATGGCTCACAATTGTTAATTGGACAGCATAGTTCCAAGTGTAGTTATGTTTATATTCACTTATACATAAATACTCTTGGGAAAAGTATGGATCCACCTCTTCTCCCCCCAGCTATAGGTTAGTAAGACTTGTATCATTAAAACTGCTATTATTTAAAAAAAACAATGAAAGAAAAACAAATTACACACTAAGTAATCCCCTCACATCATCAGATCAATAGAAAGCTCATCAGATATATTACAATGAATATATTAATAGAAAAGACATTGGGAAGCTACGCTACAGCAGCAGCAAAATTGAGATATCGGGTCAGTTCCAATAAAATTGTTGGTTCTTCTTTGTATTTTATCAAGAACTTGTAATACATAGCCACAGCACAAAACCTAAAAACTTTATTAATTTAAAAAGAAATAAAAAACAAAAACAACTTGCATACAAAATATTTAGATTTTGGCATTAAATAACCAATAGAGGTGTTGCTAAGCCTTTAAACAAAACCAATCATTTTATTTAATAAAGTATTTAAAAAGGAAATTTATATGTTGTATAAATTGGCAAGTAACACAGAAATAAAATTCTCCTCTCAGCATGCATGCACAAACACATAAATCTAAACCCATAAGTGCCTCCTCCACTTTCTGATTGCTAGTAATACCCCTAGACATAGATCACAGATCAGTGTGTCCTGACCACATTGGCAACATTCCAGGTTTAAACTGAATTTGAAATAACAAAAAAAGCGGTTGTTGTGATGGTTAAATGAGTTTTATATTTCATAGTGCTACCAATGGTCTGTATACAGCTTAATTGTCACCAACCCAGCAATCAGTAGTTTGTCAATATACATATCTATGCAAAAGGCATGTCAGATTTAATGACAGATCTTTTAGTAAATATCTATGCATAGGATACAACTGTGTATGCATGCACCTTCTAAAATCTAGATCGATCAGCTACCAGGCTTTGCTTATCCTTTGATCTATCTCTAACAGTTCACTGGGAGAAAAACTGGCTTGTCATATTCAATACCTCCAGAAACAAATTAGTAACATTCCATCATTATCAAACAGAACCTGATTTTTTTCCAATCATAAATGGTCATTTTTCTCAGATATATTCATTGCTATAATGCCTATTAGGACTAAAGTTCATTCAACACCTGAAGAACTCTTATATATGATCCATCACTAAAGATGCTGGAAAAATGGTTGGTTCCTTATCCTTGTCCTGACACCTATGCTCCATCTTTAGAAGAACTAGATCAGACTAAAAATGGTATATCTCCACTGATGTTGCCCGGTCTTCACTTTTTGGTCTTGACAGAGGCCAAAAGCATCTTAGTGGTTTGGTAAGTAATGGATTATTTCCCACTTTACAAGCCATTTCCCCCAGATAAAACATAGTAAGACAGTCACTACTCTATACCTATTTTCAATGTATTCATGAACTCCATTCCTTAGTTCCACCAGTTCAGACCTTCACATCTAAGACCTATCATATCACATGGGCATCATCTTCATTCCCTTCATATTAGTAAGAAAGAAATTCCATTCGGACAGATTCTTACTAAGAAGCACTATTTTGTGGAACAAACTCCCAAGAAGATACTTCTACAATCATGACAATCTTAACATCTTCAATTCTAGGGTTAATTGTTAATCTTTCCTTATAAACTGCAATTCTTACCTCCTCCTCTGACACTCAAACAATCTTATTCAGTGACTCTCTCTTGGGCTTTGTATTTGGTAAAAAATTAATAACAAAAAAATTTTTTCAGATTTCCCAGGTTGTGCATGGACAAGCCAGTACTATTTTGTGGCACTAATATGTTGTTTTTTTAGCATTTTCAAACATTATTATAATCTACTGACATTTAGTCTTAATCATGTCTCCAATGAATACAGAAAGTGCTTTTTGTTGTGTCAAATGCAAACACAATATGTTTTCCATAAAAGAAAAGGTCCTTTTATTTATTTTTTCTTTTTTTAATCAGTATGTATAGATTTACTATAAATTTTTAAGGGAGGATGAAGTGGTTAGCTGTTGGGCCTAATTATTAGGCTGTCGCACATGAAATAATGCATTAATTAGTTGGTTGTTGATCCAGTCGTTTAACACAGTAACCTCCTTAGTAAAAAAAAAAAAAAATCTTGACTTATTCATGACTCTTTTTTTATTCCAGATAATTTTTCCTTTAATATATTATTACTCATAAGCCCAATGAAAATGATTACAATGAGACAATGTTGAATAATTTTCTGTATGAGTACAAACTGGGAAAAAGAACCATTTTTGTATCAAATCATTACATGTAATGAGAAATTGATATTTTTTGACAATAGTAAGAGAGTAGGCCAGTGATTAGCTGCAAGTGAATCATCAAAACAATACCAAAAACATCCACTGCACCTGAAAAAGTTAATGGTTACTGCATGGTGGTCTTTCAAAGGGGTTATTATTTATTCTTGCCTCAAAGGAAAACAATAACAGCAACCTCATATTGTTGAGAAACTGAAAAAGAAATATCCTAGATTTGCGAATAGGGATGGCCAAATTTTTCTGCATGCTTCTCAATCACCTGTCAAAATGTTGCATAGCCTGAATTATGAAATTCTGACTCATCCTCCATATTCACCTGATATCTCTCCTACCGATTATAACTTATTTAAGCATTTTGAGCTTTTCATATGCAATAAAACATTCTCCAATAAGGAAGAAGTAATAGAAGCATTTGAATTGTTTATTACGCATACTTATTTATTTAGACATACATTAGAGAACAGTCATTGTCTATTTCAACTAAATAAGTTAGATATTTATATTTCAGAAGCATTTTATTAATTTCCTATAAAGTGTCATTCCATGTGTGACAACCTAATATGTTTTAACATAACCTACATGTTCCAGTGATACTGGATTAGTGATGGTCAACCTTTATTAGCCTAAGTAAAAAGTTAGGATCCAAATATTAATTTTATAGACAGAACAGTATCTTTTGATTGAAGAATATGACATTCTTATATATCCCCAGTTTCTCACAGTTGGCTTTGTGCTGCACTACATTAAACTGAATAAATATGAAAATAACAGATAAAGTTCCTATTCAAGAAAAAGGAATCCCCAAAACTACAGCCCACAATTTCCACTATAAAATATTGATAATATCAATAACAAACTAATGACAGAAAATTTTTCTTGTCGGAGTCCATCTTGCCTGTGCATTGAATACTGTTGCTACATCTGATCTGGTGCTTCTGTTATTCATCTTGAGGTTCTTGACAAAATCCAAAGAAGGATCTTCAATGTAATCAACCTTGACTTGGTATCTCGACATCAGTCACTTTCTCACCAATGTCACATGGTGTCCCTCTGTCTTTTCTATAAATATTTTCACAGCAAATGCTTTGATGTGCTTGTTTCACCTGTGCCCCAACTATGTGAATTTAAGTGTTTTACTTTTGAAATACTTAAATGCAACCACCACTTCTACCCCAAAAGTTTCTTTTCTTGCACTTCCTGGCTATGGAACTTCCTTCTGTTTACTTGCTTCTCTGATAACTACAATCTTCAAAAATATAAATGCAACATCAATCACCATCTTCCTGGATCCCATTCATCTTTTATCCTTTCGTCAATCCTCCGTATACTCCATTTTTTTCTCTCATTTTCACTCTCTGTAACTCCCTTGCTTGGGTGAAATGATTTAAAAAAAAAAAAAAAAAAAACTTAAATCAGATGAATAAATAAAGGATTAACTGAAAAAATAATTTCAAAATTTCATTTGAAAATCTCAGATTTAAAACATCTTTTATTGAACACAAAACTAAAGGAAAAATATCTAGATATAAAAAAGAGTGCTAAAACCAAGTATTCAAAGATGGCTACAAAAGAATACATTTTTTCCTTCTCCAACTCCAAATCTTTAAATAATTTGATTTTGACATAGCAAAAAAAAGAAGTAGCCAAACAAAAATTATCAAAAGACAATCCCCAAATTTGTGCTTGATTCACCTCAGAAAAGAAAGGGACACAAAAGTAGATGAGAAAACCAACCAATCAAGAAATAGTGTTAGGAGTTACTGAGTGCACCCACAATAAAAAGAGGCTAAACCAAAACCTTTTTTCCTCTCCTTTCTTAACTGGTTAGTTGGTCAGAATTCAACATCAATGGCCCAAAGAAAATCTAATATTTTACAAGGAGAGAAGGCAAAAAAACTAATGCTTCATGTCTGCTTTTCAGGAAGTGACTAGAACTAACTCCATCTTGACTCTATTTATAGAGACCCAAAATAAATGTCTTCTTTCCTTTTCCTGTTCATTTCAACTTTATTGCTAATCTCTTCATTCAGGTATTAACAGTAACATTCAAACACTGATAAAAGCAACCAGTATGCATATTCACTAGATTCAAGCAGAGGCAATCTTCTTGGACTACTGCTACTAGTACCATATGCTCTGAAACTATTACAAGGCCCATCTACTGAGTATTGAAAAGACCTCTATACATGACCAACTAAACTCTGATAATGTTAGTTCTTTGTTCTAGCTCTTACTCGGATAAAAGTTACTTGTTATAACAGTGACAAACCTTTTATTTTTTGCTTGTACTTAAGGCAGATTCAGTTTTTTTCCCTGATGCTGATAGTTGATAACAGAACAGTAGATATATTTGTTAGAACCTATGTCGATATATTCAATGCCAAAATTAATGTTTCAAAGATGATTCATTTAATTATAAAATCTTTCCAGTATTCTTATATATTAGACATAATAGCTGACAATATAGGAAAGACACTTCCTCTCCATCCATCTGCAAACATCTTTGGTGACTTTAGTGCTCACCATGACACATAGTTTAAATTTTCTAATGGTACCAATGTTGCTGGTATTCAGATACTAAATTTTTCCATCACCTAGTCCCTTACACAAATCATGAATTTCTCTATTCATTTCCCTAACAAAACCAAGCAACAGGCTCCTCTACTCTTCTCTCTCCTTGCCGAGCTTCAGAACTCTGCCCACTCTGTGGTATCTATTGATATTTCATTCTATTGAACTTTTAAGCAGGAACATCCTATTCATAAGACCTCTTTCCATTCCCAGCATGCTGATTATGACTCACTTCATGATCTTCTTCATGACACCTCTTTCACACCCCAATTCAGAATTGTATCACTGAGGTTTCTTCTTGGGTCAAAGCCAGCATGCACACTTTCAATTCTTCTTGGAAATACCAGGTGAAACCTTATCCTCTCCATGGCTCATATCAACATGCTCAGCCACTATAGCACACAGGAACAACTACTTTCAGCTATACCATCATGACAGCTCTTGTTACAACAGGTGTCTATTATTGCTTGTAATAAATGTAAACGAATTCTCAAAGGAGCTAAGACCTAGTTTACAGAGAGACTGAGGCACCGCATAACCTCTAACAACTTTAGCTCTCAGGATTACTGGAGGGAATAGGGAATTAAATAAGTGTAAAGTATCTATTCCTTGCCTCTTTAATCAACAGGAAATGTTGTTATCCTCTGCTGATAAAGCTGAATGCTTTGCCTGTAAATTCTTCTCAAATTCTACTCATGCCTCATCTGTTGTACCCTGTCTAACTTCCCACTTAGAACTGAATCTGTTGAGTAATATGCATATAATCTCTTCCATAGGTTTCATCTCTAACCTAGATCCCCACAAAGCATGTGGACATGATGGTATCCCTGTAATAGTCATTAAGAAGTGAGCTCCCAAATTGTTATCTCTAAATTATATAATAAATGCCATGCTGCCTCCTGCAAGTCATCATCTTTTGTTTCAGTTTTTAAGAACTCTGGTGAACCATCCAACCCTTTCAACTATTCCAACTTGTACTGCTTTTTGGAAAATTCTTAGAATCCCTAATTGATGCTGAATAGGTTCACCATCTCTCATCGCAGGGACTTTTTTCAGAAAATAATGACTTTCTTCCTCCAAGTCAACTGCCAATGCACTGATGATAATTGCAGAAAGAGTCTATCATGCTCTCAGTCAAAAATTGAATCCCAGGCTGTCGCATTGAACATCTTAAAAACCTTTGACAGTGTTTAGCACACTGATCTTCTCCACAAGCTAAAATGTTATCATATCTCTGGACACATTTTTGAACTGATCCAGTCTTTCTTTTCAAATTGTGAAATGAAGATTATCCTGAATGCCCACTTATCTACACCTTTTTGTAGTAGGGTGGGCAAAATATAATAATCTATTGATCTCCGCATATTCCTATAAGAACAGAAAGTATTTCTTAACGAACTGTTTATATGAAAAAATCGTTCAATTGAGCTTATCTAATATTTTGAAATCATCTTCAAATATGTTTTCACAACATCGCCCACGTGACGACGACGTGATCATATTAAAACGGAACGCTGATCTTATAAAAAATTTCAGTTATCTGTTTGAATTAGTCTTGCTCTTGTGTCCATCGCCTTTTTCATGTTGAATGGAATATAGTCTAATGTTAATTATGTTTTATGAATATGTCATGAAGATGGTCTATTAGACTGAAACGTCCGACGTTGAAATTATATTAACATTAAAACAGCATAATTGCATAATAGGATTTTTGTTTGTTTTTCCGTATATTTTTCTTCATACTGTTTGATCTATGTCCATATATTTGCTTATATACATACACACATATATATATATATATATATATATATATATATATATATAGAACAAAAATCCAAACATACAAAAAAAATATATTCATAAATGGCAAAAGTGAAAAAGTGTATGGAAAACATTTAAAATAAATTTATTACTAAAACAAAAAATAAATGGAAATAAACTCCTAGTAAATATAAAACAAAATATTTGTACTCGTGAACCTACCATGAAACACAAATAACAAAGAAAGTTTGCCTTCTGCCTGCACAAAGTTGGTCAATGAAGCTTGATATGAACAGCTAAAAACACGTAAATGTGTAGCCAACCAAGCCCTGTGCAGTACCCTAAATGCTTTGTCAAGATATTTCAAAGTGCAACCCATGTTGTTCATCAGATGTAGTCAAGTCACTGACTCTACGCTGTCTTATATGAGCAGGAACATGCTGTCCAATCTGAATCTCTAACTGCAGGTTGGTTCACCGCACAGTCAGGCTCGCACTGACATTTAAACTGGTAAATAACAGAACTGTTTGCAGGTAGGGCAAACTATCTTTTGTAAAAGATGGGAATACCTGAATTGTATCAAAAGCAATAGGCAACTTGACAGTAGAAAAGAGTCTGACTACTCTTACCTAAACATAGTAGTTTTAAATAAATTAGTCAAAAACAATGTACAAAAACAATGGCAGACTTAAAAAAATCTCAACCTTACATTCCACCATACATCTTAGTTTTTTAAAACAATATATAAATTCTGTGGTATAAAATTTGTGTTCTCACACACACACACACTATCTATCTATCTAATATATATATATATATATATATATATATATATATATATATATATATATATATATATTGCCGAATCAATTGGGTTTCAATCCCGTCTTGATGCAGTCGGATGTCTAGCCACACTGATGAGCTATGAAACAGCAAAACAGACAGTGTGTCTGTGGATGACAATATATGCGCACCAGAAAAACTTAAATTCGGTTGTGCACTCTTGGAAGATATGTGCATATTTGTAAACAATGACTAATACTCCTAATATCACAAACTCTTCCATTCCCTGAATTGAGCACTGTCAGTCATTGGCGTGTTTATTCACAGAGTAAGTATGTAAAATTTCGCCTTTCTTTCAACTGTGTGCTGATGGCTTGAGGAAAATCTCCAACTGTTGCCGAATCAGTCAGGTTTTGGCTTGAAGCAATTGAATGTCTAGCCACACTGATGTACTTTAAACCAGTGAAACAGTCTGTGGATGACATATATATATAAAGTAAGGACATTATTTTTATATATATATATATATATATATATATATATATATATATATATATATATATATATAGATAACTAGGCTCGTTTCGAAAAACCCTCAAATTTTTGATTTGCTAATAATCAAATCAATCTCGAGGGAAAAAAAAAGGTTTTAAAAAAAGAAAGTTACAAGCATGAACTTCTGTCGACAAAAAATTGCACAGATGCAGGTCTGAAGCCCAAAGAGAAAACCCCGATACGAGTAAAACTAACTAACAAAAAAGTGCTCAATACAACTGCACAGCAGACCTAGATGCACCTAGGAGCCAGACAAACCTGTTTAGGTTTCACCTAAACGGATTGTCAGGGAAAGTAAGGCCTTACTTTTCCTGACGATCCGCTTAGGTGAAACCTAGGTAGGTTTGTCTGGCTCACTAGGTGTGTGTGTGTATATATATATATATATATATATATATATATATATATATATATATATATATATATATATATATATATATATTATTATTTCATTTTTTTTTCTTATATATACAGGGTGCAATGGATAAATTGTCATCTAAATTATGCAAAAATAAAAATAACCCTAACATTTCATTTTAACAGATTTATTTACCAAAATTTCACAAAAAATATCTTGAATCACTAAAGAATAAATTTTTTCAATAGGACAAATTCAGAATCTCCTGCAACTCTTCTGGACTGTCTCCTTGATTAATTTGATGAATGCTGCCATATTCCTTGTCTTCACTTCATCTTTGGTGTTACAAGGAGTTTTGAGGTCCCTTGCTCAACTGTGCCCCATACATAATAATGAAGGGTTTTGCAATCTGGGGAGTTACATGGCCTGATATAAGAGGTGATGTGGTTGCAGAAATTGTCTGACTGCCATTACTGGTTTTCATGCTTGTATGGCATGGTGCAGAGTCCTGTTGTCAAATATAGACTTCAAGCAGCCACCCTCTTTACTCAGGAAAGCTCTCCCTCCTCAAGTTAATTGATGTAGTCCTCTGTGTTGTGTCTGAGACCCTCACTAACAAATTATCAGAATGCTCAAAATGAGTTTTCCAAGCTGCTGTACCTTTTGTAATCACCATTAGATTCATCCAACATTTTTTTGAATCCTCTGCACTGTCCTCAGTTTCACAACCAAATACTCTGAAATGTTCATATTAGAGCTTCTTTCTTGAATATCAAGCATTACAGCATGCCAGTTCCAAATTTCTGCTGGAGAGAATTGCATCATTGTGCTCTTTTCTCACAGATACTGCCCAACTGACCCTACTATACTGTGCTGCCAACAAAATAAAAAAGAAATGATGCTCGTGTGCAAAATTAAAAATACAAAATGTCAACAATTGACCCATCACACCATGCATATGTTAAATTTTGATAAATATATATACATATACACACCCTTTTTCTTAGGTGTTCTTTATTTAAATTGAATAAGGCCAGTACACTCAATACTTTGATCACGATAACTTCTGATTTTGTGCTAGCATAACCATTTACATCTACCAAATTCCACTCACAAGGCCTGGGTCAAACAATCGTAGGGTTTTCAGGCTCTTTGCAAAGTTGCTTCATGCTTAGGATAACCTCACAAGCCTAATAACATCAAGAAGTCACCTTTTTGACAAATCAATCATAGTGGGATTTGAACCCAGGTCTCATGGGGGGAAAGTGAATGTTCTAAAATCTCGGTCATTTGCCCAACTTACCTATATTTCATGGTCAAATATCCAATATATTTCTTATGTCATTTTGGACAAATCAACCATAGTGGGATTTGAACCCAGGTCTAATGGGGGCAAAGTGAATGCTCTAACATCTCGGCCATTTGCCCAACTTACCTATATTTCATGGTCAAATATCCAATATATTTCTTATATTTGCAAATCAATCATAGTGGGATTTGAATCAGGTTTCATGGTCAAATATCCAACTTACCTATATTTCATGGTCAAATATCCAATATATTTCTTGTCACCTTGTCACTTTTTGAAAAATCAACCATAGTGGGATATATCCAATATAATTTTTACATAGTAATTTATTTTATCCTCAACTGTTGCATAAGTCTGTTTTTGTCAGTTGCGTGGTTACTGTCACTGTATTAACTTAAAGATTATAGATCTGTATGTGGAAACCATTATTTCTGGAAATGGTCTTTCCGAACATAATTCTAACATTACTGTCAATTAAAGAGAACTTTGATCATTCTAAGAATGAACAGCTTTCATGAAAATGACTGTTTCTTGGACTGCTACATAATATCTTTGTAAATGGCTCTGGGAATTTCATTTTTCTATCAAGAGAACATTGAAAAGCAGTCTTACAATCAAACCTTGTACCTTAAGTGTATCATTAATAATTGATCAAAATATTCAGGAACAATGAACTGTCTGTTTATAGCCTGAGTTCTCATCATTATTCATTGTGCTAGCTCTTGGTTATTTTATTACTGACTGTGCACTTGTACAAGAAATCGATCATTTTAATTATGGGATTGTAATGGTAATATTAGCCATTTCCTTATAAGGAAACATTTTGCATTCATCAACTGAGAAGTCAATGTTGCTTTTGGTTATTATTTATAAAATCTTTCTCATAAAAATATTTTACAGGAAAATGTTTTTAAAAAAAGGTGTATGACTGGATATAAAATAGGAAAGGCTACCAGAGTCTTAAGTCCCCAGGTGTTCTTGGTTGATAGGTTGTGACCAGATGTGAATGACCTCTTCCCTACTTCAGCAAATCAATGGATGATGAGGCAACAGTGTCACTATCAACTGAAGATTAAATCTACCTGCCTTTAGGCAATGATGACCATTCAGGTGTTGACGACAACAGTGACCATTCAGTTGACGATGATGACTATGACAGTTCAGGTGATGACAACGATGACTATGACAGTGACAGTTCAGGTGATGACAACATTGATGACCATTCAGATGATGACAGTGATGACTTTTCAGATTTTAATGACGATGGTGACCATTCAGATGATGATGATGATGACTACAACTTCTTGGGTGTACTCCAGGAAGTTAGATTGTCTCCCAAATCTCAACTTTGGAGAAAAACCTGGCTGAAAAGACTGACCCTGAGCAGTTAGTTTTATGTCCAAGAGACCAAGAGGTCTACCTACAGCAAGGAAAAACAGCAACAATTAGAATGTGTTTATTACATTGGAAATAGCTGACAAGTATTTGGCAACATTCCCCTGCCACCCATCAAATAACTTTGTTATACTTAAGATGGGCACAAGACAGTTCTTCATTTAATTTGTGTGCTTTCTGGAGTGGCAAACATGCTCACAGTACCATTCAAGTTAATTTTAGGTTTGTATTCTTAATTCAAAACAGTTATTTTGTTCCAACCATTTGTTGACCATTGATCTGTTGTCAACTGTTGATGTATTGACAAACCTGCACTGTCTTCACTTTATATATATATATATATATATATATATATATATAGCAAACCTGCACTGTCTTCACTTTATCTATCTGATGATCCGGCATCCTTTAAAAGGACTCTGGTGAAATAAATTATTATAATGGTACCTTAAGGTGGTCTGTTTTTTTAAATATATATATATATATATATATATATATATATATATATATATATATATATAATTGTATATCATTTTTCTCATATATATAAAAGTACTCTATTTTAAATTCTTTTTGAAGTTCTTTACTCAAAACACAATTAAAAAACAGCCACCCATTTTTTTAAAATTTGCTGAGCATAAAATAGCCCTGTAAATAGGTATATAAAACAAAAGTTTTTTTTTTATTGTGTAACTGAGAAAAATGGTCTTTTAAACAGATTTAAAATAGATTACTTTTGTATACAAAAGAAAAAGGATATACAAATAATATATCAAAAGAAGTTAAAATTTATATGTAAAAAAAAAAAGGAAAATATATAAACTTTCCTAAAAAGAATGTTTACTTCCTGACCATGAGACACAGATTGATTTCTTAGGAATATGACTTCTTGATAACACTGTCCTGTCAAAGAAATCCCAGTGTGCAGCACATTTGGAACGTGCTCAAAAACCATGCCATAGATTGACCTAAACTTTGTGAGGGAAACTGAGTAGCTTTAATCAGTTTGGTCAATGGTTGTGCTTGCATAAGGTCACATGTCATTGTAACCAAAAGTTTGAGCATACTGGTTTTGTTCAAATTGTTTATTGCACCAAATGATGCTGTAGAGAACCATGGGGTTAAGACGTAAAGAAAACACATCTGTTTATATTTCCTCCTAGAAGGTCCAGCTACAATAGAATGTTGGATTTGGATTAAGTCCTACTGAATATCAGGAAGACAAACAAACAAGACCGAGATATATATATATATAAAAACAAATATATGTATCAAACAAAACATTTACAAAGCACATAGACAGTTAACATTGTGTTTGTGTGTGTGTGTGAATGTTCATATTAGTGAATGTTCATATGTACATGTATGTTGGTGATGTTCTTTAACATTTGACCACAAGATCAAGATGATAATTCTCCAGGACTACGTTGCAACAAGAATAGAGAAGAGAGAGAGAGGCAAAATAGTGTTAGTTTTTATAGATAATGTAATCATGTGACAGGATCAGAGCGCCTTGGCAGGAAACTTGACTTAGTCACTCGCTGAAAAAATATATTGTGCATGGGTGGATTGCAAGGCCCACTTGTGTGTTTAATAACCAATTAGAAGCTGATATTTCCTGAAAAATATTTACTAATCTAAGAAGGTTCTTGGGATCTGATTCTCCTAAAAGTGCACAAAATCTACTATACGAAAATATAGTGATTTCAAAATTGTCGCATAAGATAGCAGTGTTGATTTCTATCCAATTAATGATTGTTATTGAAATTTGAATTTGTGTGTGTATGTATGTGATGATGATCATCAACACAATGCAATATCTCCCAAAAACTGTTCCACTCAGCATAGTTGCAGTATAAACTACAAGTTGGCTCTATGGGTGTTGAACAAACACAAATTTTCCTGGGCAAGCATCAGCACAACAGCAACTGTTAAGCTGCCCTAGCAGGCAGGCATACTCAGAAATAAGTAGCCAACCATTTTATATATATATATATATATATATATATATATATGAGAGAGAGAGTTTAAAATTTACACTCTTGTAATGAGAGACGAAGAGTTGTCAGTATCTCAATCCTCTTCTAAAATATGCAAGAACTGAAAGATTTTTTTGTATATAATTCCCTACCTAATCAGAAATTTCATGTTTTACTGTGTTGGCTTACTCATTGCTGCTATTTTCCTGTGATTTAATTGTTTCCCCTACAGTCACTTACACACATACAAAATATATATATATATATATATATATATATATATATATATAAAATGACAGTATGATTAATGATGAAAGGAAATCTTAACTAAGTTGACATGTTTCTTTCTCAGATAAACTTTGTGAAGGCCAATATCAAGATTTTATTTTGCCACAAATATTTATAAACTAAGGTAAAAATGTTTGTTTTCAAAATATTTTAATTTAACAATGCTCATAAATATAGATCCAGCTAACTGAAAAGTCAGTGTAAATTCTTGAGGATGCTAAGTGATGTAATTTAATGTCTAATAAACAAAAGTGACTAAATTTTGAATGCTTAATGTAATTAATACTTATATTATTTTAGTTTGAGATTAACTTATGTATCATATATTTTAAATAATAGCAGATTATGAATTGGTTTCTTTTAATTCTTTACCATTTTTATAGTCATGTGTGTTGGGGAATGCATAGTTGTTTGCAAAAGAAACATCCAACATGCAAATTACAAGTTGGAGATACAAAAATCAAACAAGTACAACAGTTTGAATATCTGGGAAATGTTTTAACAGAGGACAAAAAGTGTGACACTGAAATAATGAGGAAGATGGGCTTAGAGAATTCGGCACTCACAGCACACTGAAGACAAAAGGAACAGAGAGGAAACCATGGATAACCTTCCTAATGAGTTTATATAAGTGGATTGCAGAGCAGGGCAATGAGGAATGGCAAGGGGAGAAATGTTGCTGCTTTGAGCTACAAAGAACAGGAAGCTGTGAAGACTCGTGAATGCCCACATCTTGAATGGACACAGTACATAAGAGGTATTTTCAGTTTTTGCACATTTAAGAAGATTGATTTTCTTCTAAGCAATGTGTAGATCATTTAAAGAGTAATTGCACCAAAAAGACTTTTCAAATACTGCAAAAATTCACTGAGAAAACTTACAAATGTTTTTGTTCCATACACTTGGGAAATTATTTTTTAAATAATTTAATTTTTTTTTCAGGTCATTCAGCTAAATTTATTTTTAAAACTTGTTTTCTAGCAACTTTCAAATAAGAAAAGCTAATTAAGATTGCTGATGCATTCATTTCTTTCTACACCTTTACCAAATTCAAAAACTTTTCATCAAATATAAGGAACACAGGCAAATTGCTATGTAACAATAAATACAGGAATAAGTTCTTTATAAGTTCTGTTACCTTTCCTGAAAGTCAGTCTTCTACCCTGCATAATGTTTTTTATATGAAGCTAATCAGATTTCTTTAGTGCCTATCATAAGAGTTTTATGCAAAAAATGTCTTACATGCTGAATATCATTGTACACTGACATACTTACTATGACAATGCATAATTTTAAAACTTGCTCTGTTGATTTTTACATTATGTACTTCTAAAATCTTTTAAACTCGTTTCAATATTTAATTTCCACATAACACACATGCCACATTTGCATTATCTCTTTTTCTATTATGCCACAGAGATATAGGAGGGCAAAACAATCTAGAATTATTTGAAAAGCAAAGACTTGTGTATATGACATTATTTTACTTGTTGCTACATAATTTTGATGATAATGGTAATATCTGACTATATACAATATTTCTTTTTGTTTGTTAACACTCGATGATAAACTGATCTAATCAGAAGTATTTCTCTGAAGCAAGTGCAGGCGTTCTTAACCCATTTCCAAATTTGAAATGTCCACTTTCAATATTCCACACATTTACAACACAATCTTTCTTCAGATGATTATTTCTTTCTGTATGTAGGGAAGTTAGAACACTGAGTAAATAATTATAAACCCTATGACATTTATATATAGAAAAATACTTGGAAAAATGAGAAACAGCAAGACATGAAAACAAAAAAAAACATTATTTATTGTTGTATTGTAGTGTTGGAGAAATGAAAGACCATAATATTGAGTAAAATTGTTTGGGGTCAAATGTAGAACAAATATGGTTCAGAATCTGACAGAATGATAAAATAAATATATTGCTTCAAATCTTTTCTTCATGTAAGAGGAGATTGTCCAGCATTCACTGCCATATAAGACTGATATTGCATAACAGTTTTGTACTATTTTCTTTGGTTTCAACAAAACTTTTCGGTTTCTTAACACTTTTATCGGTTTCTTAACACTTTTATTGGTTTCTTAACACTTTGCTTAGATTTTGAAAGAGATCTTTTGTTATCTCAATGTATCTTCAAATTTCATTTTCACATTTTCCATCTTCTGTTGTCTCTAACAATTTCAGCTTTCCATTTCTGACTGTGATCAGTCATTTCTTTGTACTCACTATTTATCTAAGAATTTCTTTATTTGTTGTCAGCTAAGTCTTTTTTATTACTAACTTCTAAAACTACATCTCATTTGTCTCTATGCCTGTGAGTTGCTAGACTGGATTACTCTACTTGTAGTCTTAGGTAACCTGGATTACTTCCCTTTTTTGTATTATGATTATTACAGTGGGGAACATCTCATGTCAAATTGTTCGTCTTGTTAATAAAGTGTTTTTGTGTTGTAAACATCAAAGCTGTTGAGTGTTGTATTATCCTGTTTGTCTAGCAAAGTGGCAGCTTCTCACCTACTCCATGCTTATAGAAACAGACAAGAGGATATTAACCACCAAATTTGGACAACAATTTAAGGCTACAGCACATGCACTAATGAACATTGCTCATCCCACTCCATGCCATATATAAAAACACAATAGACGTGAAGAAAACTCTTTCCACAAGGAAGTCCATACAATTTAAACACCACTAAGTACCAACACTCTCAAAGAATAAAAATAAACAAATAAAAAAAATATATTTTTTTGAAGTACTTCCCCATCATGGTCACCAAAACAATGATGCCTAGGAAGAACTGAAACCATCTCCTCTTTATGAAGTGCACATGGGAGAAAAAAATCCAACTCTCAGTCTCACAGAGGTTTTACAGATGATGGTATCGAGGTCTGTAGAGAAGACAGACTTGTCACCATTCAAAAGAATATAGTCAAGATGATACTGGGCCAGGTGGCTAATTACTGTCCAGTAATCTCCAGAAATACCATTATTAAAACTCTACATCATATAGCTACTGTGTAGCAAGTTTTATAACTATAAGTTCCAAACCAGTGGGTCCTATTTCCTAGACTTTGACTTGGTTAAAATAGAACCAGACAAATGCCAAGAGGATTCATTCTAGAGACTGTACTCTTTCATTGAGGACTCCATGTTACAAATGTCACCATGGTGACTTGCTCATAGAAGAGGAAGAGAAGACCCCATGTTGGAAAATCTCATTGACCTCACATGGTTATAGTTAGTCCACCCATGCCTACTCAAGCTTGTTAAGAAACACTATATGACAGAATTGAGGTAACATATTAGCCTCAATTAAATCAGATTTCTCAGGTGTTGGATTCCTTACTTGAAGAGCTGGAAAATGCATCTGCAAACCGGACACTTACATTGCTACAATGTAAACACCAGAGACCTGCCTAGACTCAACAGAGAAAGCTATACTCCTTATGCAGCCAAGCAAAAAAGCTTAGAGTTGACCACTACCTGAGCATGTGCACCTACTTTTCTTAGGTAGATTGACAGTATATTAACAGAGCTCACTAGATCAGACATTCTTGACTGTGAATCCACTGAATGTGCTGAGGAAACTACAACCACCCTGAGACATGTGAAGACTGAACAGTCTCCCCACCTTGAAATATTTGCCAACAAACAGCCTATCAAGGTAGGTATGATCTGGCATGCTGCAACTAGACGTCTAGATGTGAGGATTTTAAATTTTACCCAGTCAAGCAAGACAGGTGGAGGGTTCTTCACCTCTCAGTGTTGTCAGTGAAACTAGGTTCACCTTGGGGAGAGAAGGTGCATTGTTTCACTTTGAGGGCCTTGTCATAGAAGACCTTGACACAGAGATCCTCGCTAGAGTTCCCTTCATGCATGAGGTATTTATTGGGGACATCTAGTTCAAGTATGGATCACGGGCACTTCAAGCAAAAGTACAGGTCCTATGAACCCATATTTTAAGAGGCCCACCTCAATGGACCAGTGTCTGGCCTAGTGAATACCTGGAATTCTCTTTACCCAGTGGTGAGGATGATGAATTTACTTTAGAGCCCTGCTGGGATTCAAACTATTCTACATCAGAAAATCTGGCCCCAGCCCACTGTCTTCGGAAGTGTTGGAGCTAAAATGAGGCTAGTCAATACCACTAACTGTTGTGGAGTGATTTCACAGTGGAGGCTTGTATTTGTACTAAGTTGGTCCTAAAATAGGTTCAACATACAAAACATTAGGAACTTGATATAATAGGTATAACGTAGAGTAATCTAGTTGTGATCACTGATACTTTAGTATTCGACTAACTGTCGTCCGACATCGACCGACTCACCGACTGACTCATTACTCTTACTACTCCTACTTATTATAGGTGGGAGAGTCTATTAACTATAGAATAGGTGTGTTCCACTATAACACTAACATACCCCAACTCATGGGGAAGTCACAACATTTTTGCCAGGCCATACTAACATTCTCTCCATGTACTTGTACCTCTGTGGATACATGACTACTGACACAGGGCCCTCACCAAAACACAAATGTAAATGATAACCCTGACAATACATTGTCCTATAATGGGAAGGAGAAATTCCATAAGCTCCTACACCACAATAATATTTCCATTAAAATAGGCAGATGCGAGAAACCTAACAAGAACTTAGAGAAAGTTGTTCAACATGACGAGAAGGAGATTCTCAAAATGGATCCAGCCAGAGGACAGGTCTCATCAGCCTCTGTTGCAATAACCACAAGCAGATTTAATACCAGAATTCATACATGGGGACTCTCACCTAGGGAGATTCTGTACCACTGTAACCAGTTCCCGAGTTCATCAGCTTTGAGGAGATGGACTTGATCTAGCTACATCACAAGCACCTCACCAATCATGACCATAGTGAATATTACAAGGCCCCTAATCACTCTTGGAGACACTACATGGACTTGAGAGTAGGTGACATTATTTATCTTTGTGGGGGCCTCATGAAAATTAGTGTTCATGAGCATTACCTGGTGTCGATGATACAAGATGGTTGGGCAAGCATCAGGAAGTTTGCCAGTTCCCAATTAAGGACATGTATACAAAAAGTGCACCAGAAACAGTGTTACAAAATTTCCAGGCATGGCGACCAAAAGCTGGGAGTTCTGTATGTCCATTCAGATGGCATTGATGAAGACTATGATACAATCTTACCAGTTACATATACCTTCCCAGATCAACATGACTTTGTAATACCTGATAAAATACAAACAGGAAGAACACCCATATACTGCTCCCACCCAAAAAAGATACCCACTTACCTTAGTGACTACTTCAAAGTCTTTTAATCCTCCACCCCTAGAGTCAATATAAAAAAAGAAAAAAAAAAGTAAAAGACAAAAAAATAAAAAGCTGTCACACCAGTCAATTGCTAAACTGGATTACTCTGCTTGGAGTCTTAGGTAACCTGGATTACTTCCCTTTTTATGTATTGTGATTTATTACAGTAGGCAACATCTCATATCAGACTGTTCATTCTGTTAATAAATTATTTTTGTGTTGTAAACCTCAAGGTTGTTGATTGTTGTTGTATCCTATTTGTCTGGTTCTGGTCTTTGTCATTTGTGTTGAAATTGTCCAGTTTTCATTGCCATATAGAAGGATAGATATCACACAGCAATTTAGCAATCATTTATTCATTTCTAATGGTATTTTTTTATCACTTAATACTTTATTGAGTTTCTGAAAATTATCTTTCATTATTATTATGCAACTTTTAATTTTTGTATTACATTTTTTATTGCCTGTTGTTCTGCTGCCCAGATAGTTAAATTACTGTATTTATTTATTTCTGACATTCCAAATGTGTAACTCATATCTTGGATTATTTCTTTTGCTCATCACTGTCAATTCCATCTTCTTAAAATTACCAAACCAGGAGAAAAAAAAATTATTCATTGCTCCTTGAAAAATTAAATTTAAGTAGTCATTTAATGATGTAATGAATATGCATACACCTGGGTTCCCCCTCACAGTAATATGATTGTCTGGTGTCAGCCATAAATACAGACTGATGTGAAGGTACATGGATGATGCCTATTGGATGCTTATTGTCTTTGCCTATTGCCTACCCCTACGATGCGGACCAGTCCGTTACGGTTACCTGCTAGATTGTCTTACTTGGTTACAGTAGTCAATAACCACTTTGCTACTTCGAACAAATATATCCCTTTCCAGGATATATCATTTAACATGAAGTTATTTTAATTTAATTAAAAAAAAAAAAGGCTTGCCTAAATATAAAATCATTAGTTATTAAATTTCAGCTCCTTAGTTAGAAACAGAAATGAAAGCATGAAATGATGAAAAGATGTGAGCGCGATTTTAGGTAAAATTCTTTTTATTTATGCTGTAACATAAAATTGTTTAACTCCAGGATATGTGGATGCTGTAATAGACAGTGATGCAAAAAATGCAAGTGGAAAACTGAGTTGAAATTCTGGAATGGTCTGCTTCATTCACTTTCACACTAATGCCCAGATGAACATGATATTGTAATACCTGACAAAATACAAACAGGAATACCACCCATACTGCACCTGCCCAAAATATGCCACTTACCTTAGTGACTACACCACAGTCTTTTAATCTCTTACCCCTAGAGCCAAAAAAAAAGTAAAAGACTAAAAAAGAAAAAGCTATCACACCAGTCAATTGCTAGACTGGATTAGTCTGTTTCATTTACTTTCACACTAATGCCCCTGGTAAAGGTAGGAATCAATCTCGTTTCCTCTTACTCGATCTATTAGTTAAACAGCAAGGGAGACTTAACTATCTAGCATTGAATGGCAAACAGATAAAAGGAAAACTTTGAATTCTGCACTATGAAAAAAGGCAATGGGAAACGTCTCCACTATGTTTCTCAGGGATTCATTCACAGATAAATAAAAACACAGCAATCTGTGAAGAATCATGTTTCCTTATCTCTTGAAACATTTTTTGTCAAGAGATATTAGATCAGCATGTATATATCTGTGAATACTTGAACATAGTTACTACTAAGGAAAAAAGTTTGGAGACACCCTGCATTTCCTTAAGATAAAACACCTTAAAATGAGTTCTTTTCATCTTTTTTAAGTATAAGATAAAACTTTAGTAACTACAGTGTATTTGATTTTTATTTTGACAAAAATAAACCCTTAACTATAAAAATTATCATACAACAACATCATATTTTGTTTTCATCAATAAAACAACCAGTCAGTCAGTTATATGTCATATGTAATACATGCTTAGGTGATCATGTAGCTTTCAATACATGACTGACGAGGTAGGTTTTTTTCCCTGCAGTAGGTTGGCATTTCTTTCTGTGGTAGACCAGTGGCCATCCAAGGTTATAGATCTCAGTCTGCCCTGCTATTTACCCATAACTGGAGGGAGCAGAGGATTCATACCTTTCCCAAGGGTATTAGTACATCAGTCAGTAAGTTATGTGCCATGCATGATACATGATTGATGAGGCAGATTTTTTTCCTGCAGTAGGATACCATTTTTTTCTACAGTACACCAGTTGCTATCCAGGGCTATAGAACCCAGTCTGTCCTGTTATTTACCCATAACTGAGGGGAGAAGAGGATTCATACCTTTCCCAAAGGTATTAGCATGTAAGTGAATGTAACTGATTCAACTGGAATTCGAACTCCGTAAGGAATAAGTAGCTGTCGATCATCAAATGTAACATGGGCAGAAGGAAACTGGTGCAGACTGCAACATAGCTGGCCTTGGGGTTGTCCCACAGGGACACTCATCCATGTGTGACATGGCACTGCAAAAACCCTGATATTATGCAACTGTTGATTAGAGCAGCCTCTCAAGAGGCTATGCAAGAGTTCAGGCTCCACTTGATGTTGATGCAACCATGCACATCACAAGAAATTTATGACAGCACCACTATTAAGGCCAGAGAAAAGGAAAGGAACCAGAAACCTCTTCCTAAACAAGGAACAACAGATGAATCTCTACCTCTGATCAATAGAAGAGAGAGGAGTAGTGACCAGGTGATTGGAGGGCTTATCTACTCCAATTTGAAAAAAAAGAAAAAAACAGAATATAAAATATTTAAGTTTTAGTTAAAGTCCAAATGGCAGATCTGTGCACTGTAAACTTGTTAATCCACAGGAGGGGGTTGGGCAGTACAATATTACGTCTTTCTTTTTTTTGGGGGGGAGGGCAGCTTCAACTACCTCTCCTTCATTAAATGATAGGAAGTAAGAGAAAACTACCAATGAAAATGTGTGCTTACATGACCAGTGGTATGAAATCAATCAAAAATTAACTGGCTTATCATGATTAGTACAAACACATTAAAATATTATAAAGAAAGCAAATGGAGATATCATAAATGATAAAGAAAACAAAAATAAAGAACATTAAATTAAAAAGAGGACATACATTATGTTCTAGAAAAGACTGGAATCGTTCAATGAGATGGTCAAGTCTTTACTCTGAAAGTATAAAATTATGTACAAAATATCTGTAGTTTAAACAACAAAATTGTGTACAAAAATATATGTAGTTAAAGCCATAAAGTTGCATAAAAAATATTTGTTTTGACATAACCTATAGGAGTCAGTATGCTGCTAAACAAAAAGTAACTAAACCTGACTAAACTAGTTACAATAACTGATAAAAAAAATACACAGGTTTATAGAGAAATGATGGGCTATTAATACTATGAAAATATTCAAGCAGACTAACAGACAAAACCTGAAAAAAAAAATAATGATGAAAAAAGACCTTTGATTTGCAATTGATATAAAACCAACCAAAACATAATGAACTTTTTATATCTATGAAATTTCTTTCTTTTTGGTTGGCTTAAACTTAAACAATGGTACATAAAAACTAAACAAGAACCAAAACAACATACCAGGCTATATTAATAAATATCCCAACCATCCCCAACCCACTGTTTTCAAACAAATACCTGTATGTATAAGCAAGAGACATTCAAGAGACTGTAGCAACATCAAAATATTTAATGAAAGTAAAAACTTATTAACTCTAAGAAATTGCAGAATTAGAATTCAAAAATGAAAAAGCAGAATATAATTTGGTTAAACTAGCTTATTAACAAAAACTGGCAAAATGTTCTAACTAATTGATAAAAATCTACCTAATATTAGTTATTTAAAATTATTAGTAGAAATAATAAGAAAATTAGCTCCAGTTGCATGGAAAACAAGGGATAGATAATAATTAAATATAAAACAATCATTAACAATATAAACAATAATCACATCAATAAAAGTAGTTATAACAATAATAATATCATTTTGAGTAACTATAAAAAAAAAAACTGAATACCCACTGGAAAATAACAGCTTAATCAATAATATAATGAAGTTAAAGTAAAAAAAAAATAGTAATAGTAATAATAATCTAGAAATAAATGTACAAAGGAGCAACAGAAAAAGACTCTGAAAGAAAGTGCTGGGTGCGATGGATAAAATGTCATCTAAATTGCACAAAAATGACAATAACACTGACATCTCATTTTACCAGATATATCTACCAAAATTACACAAAAATATCTTGAAATACTACAGTAAATTTATTCAGTAAAATTGTCATTGGCTTTAACCACGGCCTCCAGACGACTTTGGAATTTCCTGCAACTCTTCTGGACAGTCTCCTGGTTTAAGTTGGTGAATGGTGCCACAATCCTTGCCTTCAGTTCATCTTTGGTGTTACAAGTAGTTTTGTTGGTTTCTCACTCAACTGCACCTCACACATAATAATCAAGGTGGTTGAAGTCTGAGGAGTTAGGTGGCCTGATGTAAGGGGTGATGTCTGGGTTCTCCTGCTTGTGTGGCATGGTGCAGAGTCCTGTTATCATACATAGTCTTCTAGCAGCCACCCTCGACCCAGGTCAGCACTACCTGCTCAAGGTACTTGGTGCTGGCTTCTGTGTTGAGTCTGATGACTCATGGGAAGATAAATGGAGGTATAATGTCACTGTCACTTGTGATGACTGCAAACACCTTCATAATCATGACTAAACTCTTTCTGAATCCTGTGCACTGTCTTCAGATTGATTCCTAATCACTCTGAAATGTTTGTATTGGAGTTTCTAGTATGAATGCCAAGTATTATAGCAAGCAGTTTCCAAATTTGTGAATTGTGTCATGGTGTCCTTTTTCTCGCAGACTGTGCCCAACAGATCCTACTATACTCTTCAGTCAACAATGACAAACATAGTGCATACATGAAATTAAAAATATACAATGGTGTCAATTTACCTTCACACCCTCTATTATTATAAGATGTCTTTCAAAAGAAAAAATATGCCAATTACACTTCTCTATCAAGTTATATATGAGAACAAAAAGAAAAATATGAAATAATAAATAATGAGTGTTACCATACAATGGTCAGAGTAAAAAATTCAGACTATGCTTAGAATAGAAATTAATAGCTTCAAAAATAAAAAAAAATAACTTAAGCATATAAATAACTAATTTGATGCATAAAACTAAATTAAAATAGACAAGTTCATGTTTTGAACAGACATGTTTTGCTATATACTACTCACCCCAAAATTTCGGTAGGCAATTAAATTGGCTATTGGGAAAATAACGTTAAAATATAATTTAATAGTAATATTCAAAGAGAAAATAATTATTCTCTTGACATTTAACTTTTATATAATACATGATTTAATTATAACTAAACAGTTTCAGTATTTTATCTAACTCATCCCTTTTATGACAATAACGGAATTATTTCAAACAATTTATGTCATAAAAAAATGTTTATTTTATAGTGAAAAGAAAATTCGGTTGGAAATAAACATAGTTCCCCAAAATATCTGCTGAGAATTGAATAGAAAATCCATGAAAATTTGAGTACATATTTAAATAATACAAGTTAACTATTTTATTATTAATAATGATGTAAAATAGACAATACTATCTACATTATATTAAATAGCAGGAGAGATTGGGCTCTCTTTCCTTGGAGAAGTAAAATTCAGAATTCAAAACAAGCATGAAAAGAGATGGTCTCTTAGATTGCTGCTATGCCTCTATAACCCTAAGGAATTCTGGGACTGATTGTTATGTAAGATATATACTAATGCTTCTTAATTTAATACAAAGCTATCTGTCTATGTTTCTGAGATGAGGAATTATGTACGTTATTTAAATTATTCGGACTATTGTCCTCATCCATATTCATTACAACGTTTCAGCCATTGTATGCTCCAGCTTTCTTCAGGTGGTTGGAATGTCAACCTGAACCCTTTATTTCGCTCACTGGGGTAGACTGTTCTAGTTCCACGTGTCATGTTTAATGGATGTCAGTTATCAGTTATTTCCTGTTAATTTCCCTCTGAAGTGGAAGTAGAAAAATCAGGTGTAGCTGACCACATATGGAGAGAGAAGGAAAGTCACCACCCTCTGTGGGATCAGGTTGAGATCATAGACAAAGAACATCATTGGAAAATTCGTAGGCTTAAGAAATCTGCACATATGCTGAGCCAACCAAGCATAGAAATGAATACAATATGTGAACCAGTAGTAAGGAGTGCCAGAGAAAAGTGATAACAACAAAAATTGCAATATGAGCTCTGAAAAAAAAATGCAATAATAAGAGCAAAAATTACAATATGAGCACTGGTAAGAAATGGTTGCTGAAGACATTAGGTTTATAATACCCAGAAATTTATACACAGATGTCCTCAAGGACACATGACACAGTGGATAAAGGCGTTGGTTAGATCCAGTGACAAGATCCAAAGAGTGTTAGTTCAATGGTGGAGAACTTTCAGAGGGTAATTAACAGGAGATAATTGATAACGGACATCCATTAAACATGGCATGTGAAAACTAGAACAGTCTACCCCAGTGAGTGAAATAAAGGGTTCAGTTCGACATTCCAACCACCTGAAGAAGGCCGGAGCGTACAACAGCCGAAACGTTATAATAAATATGGCAACAAAGATGAGGACAATAGTCCGAATAATGTAAATAATGTTGATACAAAGCTATTATATTTTCACACACACACACGTGTCTGTCCGTCTGTCTGTATGGATGGATGGATGGATGGATCCTGTTTTTTGATTTCACTCCAAGCATGTCAGTAGAGCCACTAAGAGTCAAAATGTTACAGAGTTAAAGAATATGAGAAAAAAAACACTGTTAAGAAGAGAGCAATAAAAGAACAAGAATTAAGAAGACCATAGATAACAATTAATATTGCATTTACATTTTTAAAAATCAAGGTTGACTGGGTAACAAGAAGCTGGAAGAGAGCTCCGCAAGCAAGAAGTGTGATAGAAGAACTGTTAATAGAACTTGGGATAATATCTAGCCATTTCAACTATAAAATAATGAGACATTGCCATTGATCTAGTACTGCACTTAAATTTGTAATGTTCAGATACCATACAGGAATGTTCATTAGAACAATTATCATGAAAGTATTTATAGAAAAGGCATAAGGAAATCACATTACAGAGGTGTAAGTAGCTTAACAGTTAATAGCACCAAAAATGGAATATTTGAGCAAAGTTAAAATTCTGATTTAGACTGTGTTTACTTCCTACTAATGCCTTTTGGAATAGCATGAATTTATCTCCACTCGGATATCACTAAAATAGCATGGATACTTTTCCTCAGTGTGACAGACTATAATCATTAGACAGTGACAAGCTGCAAATTTATCTCGATGGCTTACCTTTATATATAGGTGCCCAGTTCTAATTTTGTAAAAAGAATGGCATCAATAAAAGAGTATTAATCCACAATGGGTAAGCTCTCAACTCCCAAAAGGACTATTTTTCTATTTCTACAATATTTAGAGCTAACGCCAATACTCAGAAAGCAATTTTCTTTTTCTAAAGAGTTGTTCCTCTCCTAAGGGGAAGTAACCTCTTAAAAATAATATGTACTGTTATTTATTTATTTATTTATTTTCATTATTGAGAGAGAAAAAAAAAACAACAAGAAAGCATATCTTGAACAGTTATGGGAAAAGAAAACTCCAAATTTAAAAAAAAAAAACAGTGTACAATCCATTGCTTGCTTCAACTATGGGTAAAAATAGTAAAAGGTAAGAGACCAGCTTGAAATCAACAAAACCTACTTACTAAGATATCGGCACACAAGCTGAAAAACTGATCATTTATAAAGCTATTTTCAATTACTTTAATATATGATGGCTTCCACCCAGAGGTCAAGTACAGCTATCACAAGACACTGTTTTACAAGTTTAGCTTTGAACAAATATGGCACTTTCAACAGGAAAAACTTTTAAAATCTCTGAAATAATTTGGCATACATGATGCATACTGTGGTCATTAGGTTTATTTTTGTGTATGTTTACATGTCTTTTCAGTCTACTTGTTGATTTGTACACTTTTTTAAAAATATGACAAATTGTTCATATTTAATGCTATGTCATTGTGGTTGCTTTGCTTAAGTAAAACAGAGAAATTGAATCATATGTGAAATCTTCATATTAGAGTACTCAACAACTAACAACACAGATAAGACCTTGCTTGTCGCCTATGTTTCTGGAATTTCTGCATCATGATATATTTGGATATTTGTCCAGTTATTTGCTTGCAATCTGAGAACTCTCAAAAGCAACCTTTCTATAATGAACCTTATTCTGCCAATCATTTGCATGGAACTCTCAGTCAAGTTTCTTTGGAAGCCTGAAGTTGTCCATGAGGACAGCATCCCTGACCAGTGCATTTGATTGTAAATAATCATAGCCTTGATGCTGTTCACAGCTGGATATACTAAGCATTTTACTATCAGGTGATTTTAATATATTTTCTGTTTATACATTCTTTTTATAGATACAAATATTTAAGTAAAGGTTCTGTTCATAATAAACAGTAGTAACTACATTTACTGATCTGCATGTCAGAAATTTCATAGAAAATATGTGCCATCCAACAGGAATTGAACCTGTATCCTACATGGGACCATCATATAGCCTGATGTGCTATACCATTTAACTACAGAGGAAGTGTCTGGTTAGCAAAGTAATCTAAATGGCATAGCACGTCAGGCCAAATGATACTTTCATGTAGGATACTGGTTCAATTCCTGTCAGAGAACACTTATTTTCTATGAATTTTCACAGACATTCAGGTCGGTAAATGTAGTTAATACTGTTTATTATAAACAGATCATTTACTTAAATACTTGTATCTATAAAAATAACATATAAACAGAAGATATATATTAAAATAATTGTCAAACTTAGTTGATTTCATAATATATAATCAGTATATTGCCATTTGATGTTTAATATTCTTCTCAAATACTTGATTGAACCTTTGAATCTGCTTAGAGTTAACATCAGATATTGTTCATGAGTACAGAATTTCTCCCAAAGTAATGTGTGATAAACACTGACTTTGATTCAAATCAAAATAGCTCAAGCAAATTGTAGTAACTTTTCCAATTTTCCAGATATCAAACAAGCCTTTTGATTACTGCAGGATATACAAAGGTTGTGGAGGTTATCATGTTGCATATTTGCATTTATTTTAAGTGTGTACATGTTCACATATGATAAACAAAGATGCATACAAAAACTTGGATTCTACTGCAGATGTTTATTTTTTTTTATGGTGACTCTAGTTAAAAAAAGTTCTCAATGTCTCTTGGGTATGTCTGTTTACTTTTTTGGTTCAGAAGTAAGTTGGTTAAACAATGGTTAAAATGGTCAAGCTCAAATCAGGTCTGTTCTGAGTTGGAATGTCCAATTCACTTCATGAGTGCTATATTTGGAAAGTGGAAAAGAGTTCAGTTGTCAGTGGAATGAGGAAACTAACATAATCAGTGAGAACATAATTACCACATAGTTGTACATCTTTGAGAAAAGAGGAGAGAGTGAGGCAGGTAAATGTTTCTTTTTCTGGGTGTCAACAACAACACCCAATGTCATTTGACAATACGAAGTGGGGGTAATCATATTTTTGGTTCCTTTATTCTTAGCATCATGGGAATTTTTTTTTTTTATTATTCTTATGGATTTTTTCATTTTTCCATATAGTAACAACTACATCTAATCTAGTACCTTTCTCATGGGTGGTAGGCACAGCATACTATGTACCAAGTGACAGTGAACATTAGTCTTAAAGTTTGAGTTTAATCGGAGCATTTGCATTGGGGGGAGTAATTTACTCTATGCTGGATAGCAGCTTGAAAATCCACATATTCAACATCTATGCTCAGCATTCCAAATGTCTTTAATTTTAAGGTGAATCTTATCAAACATATATATTTCTTATGAATATAAACATTATTTTTGGGGCACATGTGGCAGACATAGTGAACCAGAACCATAGTTAAATGGCAGAAATGGTGAACAGAGCTTGCCTTATTCTTGATAAAAGAGATTTTGTCTTTGTCTGGCATGTTGGATTTCAATTTGGGTGAAGGCAAGTATGTCATTCCATCAAGAGACCTTTGTAGGGGACCGTATGTCGGAGTTACCATTATGTAGGGTTTCGTGTTGGTGATGTTGTTGAGTATAAGTAGATGAATACATGTGGGTAGAAATTTCCTGCTAGCCGGTCCAACTACATGAGAAAGTTGGACTTTAACAAAGTCCAAAGAAGGCAAAGAAAAACAAACACGAGACCGATAAATATATGTAAACAAATATATGTATTAATAACAAGAAAGGTTACAAGTTACATTGACAGAGTGTTTGTGGTAAATATTATGCGTGTGTGTGTTGTGTTGTGGTGAGTGTTCGTACGTATAAGTATTGTGCTTAGCGTGTTCCCAGCATTTGTGAAACACTGTATCTGTGAGTGTTCACATCTGTGAGGTGGTAAGGCTGAAAGCCTGAGGAAAAAGATTTACCTCAAGGTGGCAGCCCAAAGGCCTGAGGAAAAAAGAGAAAGAGGTGAAGGGTCAGCAAGTATTTATAGCCAGGGAAGAGAGACCCCTGGTGAAAGGGTTAACAAACTAAAGGAGGAGCTAACTCTGACACCTTCTTCTCTGTTGTCCCACAAGAAATTGGTTCATTAACAACTGTATATTATATTAGTATGGTTGGACAGAATCAAGGAGGGAAATCTGTGTGCATTAGTGCTCCATTCTGAGGTGCCCATATGCCTATCATCCCTGTGAGTGATTGGTGATTCCCCATTGTAAGTAGACCAACTTGGAGATGAGAGAGGTCTTCTGTTAGGGTACATCATACTATACGTACAGTTGTGATAGGAGGAATGAATGACAAAGTGGATAGATGGAAGAGAATAGCAATAAGTATCGAGAAACCAGTGTAGAAGGAACAAACACCCAATCTGAAATTACATCCCAAAACAGAGTTGCTGACTTCTTTTGACAACAGTACACCTATTTGAGTTGATATCCCTGTTTTTTGTTTTTATTTTATTACAAAATTTCATATATCTCAGTGAATGCTTGACAATCTATTCACAGTTGAAAAAGGGACTTGAGGCAATAAAAATGTAGTTCTCCAGAAGGATACCTAAAATATAATGGACCAAATATGTGAGCAACAAAGTTTTAGGGAAACTGGAAAAAGAAAAAGAACGCTTACACTTAACATCAGAAAGTGTTGAAATTTCTAGGGCAGATAATGAGGAAGGACGACTTGGAAAATTTGCAATTCACAGGACAGATTAAAGGCAAAAGGGACAGAGGAAATCAGCAATTAACCTACCTGGCAAGCTTTTGTAAATAGATCGCAGAATATGCCACAGGATACCTTCATATTAAGACAAAGCTCAGCTACCTACTTAAGGCATATTGTGAGGACATTTATTAATCTATGTTTGCTAGCTTTGAAGCATAAACAAGGTAATTTTTAAATGGATCTTTTTAAAAATCAGACATTAATTTTCATTACTATAAACATTCTTTTTTGTGCATGCATGTTTTTAAGTTGGCATCCATGTTTTTTTTATTTTACTGTTTTAATCAATGAATTTAATATCAATTGGCCTAGATCAAGAAGTGATACTAAAGAAAAATGTGCCTACTAACAGGGTGTTTATTTATATAAATGTATAGAGAAATGAGCATGTGGCTAAATGGCAAGAGATCTGGTTTCAAATCTCACCATGGCTAGTTTGTAAGGGAAATATTATGTCATTTGCCTGGAGAGACAATCCCAGCATTTGACATCATTAGAAAATGTACAAAAGCAATACCATGCACTGTGATAAATTTATATTTTGTGAGTGATATTGGATAGAGGAATCCATCTGGAAGCCATTGATGGTGATGCTAGCACAAAGTCACAAGTCATCATGACAGAGAGTCTGAGTATTACTGGCATAGTTGCATTAGTAACTAGTGTTGAAGAAACAAATGTGCCTGAATAGGTGTCTGCAACAGGGATTAACTAGCCATCCCAACAGAGAGGTAGCTATTTATTATTGTAGAGAATGGGAAAATTATGTTATTGTCTATGAACATCAGGAGAAATCTTACTTAACATTTATCTTCTTCTTCCATATGCTTTTTCCCTTCAGGATATGAGCAATCATGGCTCTCTACAACTTCCTGTTATTGTAGCTTTGGGTAATGTTTGTCTTTTTTCTAACCCACGTAGTCCATTTTATACCAACCACTGACATAAGCTGATTAGGTAGGTTATGTGCTGCTTTACGCAGACCTATTTGTGTTCAGTATGTTTTGGTAGGGTCAGATTCTCCAGGCCCTCTTTTCTCATTATGTCCCCTAGATATTTCAATTGTCTTTTTATGATTCTATGTAAAAGTGTCATTTTTGTTTCTATTTTTCACTAAAACTTCATTGTTCACATTTTCAGTTCATGATATTCTTAGTATCCTTCTGTAGAACCACATTTCTGTTGCCTTCATCTGTGAGATTGTCCTGCATTCAGTAACATATGGGAGGAGCAATATTGCATAACAGTTCAACACTCTTTTTCATTTTTATTTTTTTGGTTCCTTAATACTTTTCTTTGTTTTTGAAAGGCATCTTCCACTATTTCAATATTACTTCAGTTTTCAGTATCCTATTTTTCATTCTCTGTTAAACACTATGTAGATATTTAAATTTTCATACTTGCTTGATTTCGACATCTCCAGTTCATAGTTTGTATGATGGGCATGTTTAGCTGACTGCCATACATTTTGTCTGATAATTGATTTTCACTTATTTTTCAGTCAGTCAGTTAAATGTCATATATGATGCACACTTGGGTGATCATGTCTCTTTCATTTCATGACTGACTAGACAGAAGATTTTCCCACAGTAAGTTACCATTTCTTTGTGCAGTAGACTGTTTGCCAACCAAGGGTCAACTAAACCCAGTCTGTCCTACTATTAAACTCATAGCTTAGAGGAGAAGAGATGGATTCATAGCTTTCTCTAGGTTATTTGCATATAAGTGAATGTAACAAAACTGACTGTAATTTGAACTCGGCTCTCTGATTTCACATTCTCAGCTGATATTCATTACACCACCCACACATTCCAAATTACTTTTATGATGTCTAAAATACAAAAATTTATAAAACTGACCATAATAGCCTCATTCTATGTTATACGTTGAAATTAATATAAGGAATTCTAGCAAATCATCAAATAAAAGTGGTTAAAACTGAATTCTGTGTAAATTATGTCATTACAAATAAATGTCTATGATAAAGAATTATTAATGTGTATAATAAAAAAGATTAACTGCAACAGATCCATATGCTAAAAAGAAAGATTGATATTTTATCTTGTTTATGTTGGTTAAGATATGATGTATAGAAATGGAACATACAAGAATACCAAATATTTGGAGGAGTGGTAAAAAAAGACCTAATTTTCAGCATTAAAACTCTTGGCTGAACTCATGACCATATTTCTGATAAATAAATAGTATAAAAAGAGAAGCAAAAAATCTGTTCTGTAGAGTTTATCTTGAAGAAATTAAAGGTTTTTGGATATACAGAACATGAGTTTTGGATTGGAGTGACCTAAAAAAAAAAAAGGAGTAACAAATTTTAAGGAAAATGAAAACAAAAAGGATGCTTATAATTAGAATTTGAAAGAGACAATTGAAATTTCTGGGACACATAAATCTGCAAGGAAGGCATGGAGAATGTAACACTCACAGGACATATTGAAGGTAAGAGGAACTAAGGGAAATATTAAGTAACAATCTTGTATAAATGGATGGCAAAACAGAGTAGGAGAGATGGTGAAAAGATAACTGTTAATCTAATTTGTAAAAGAACTCTTCTATATGCTGTGTCTCTTTGATTTGTGGGTGATAATGGCTCTTCACAATTTCTTGTCATTTGTAGCTCTTAGTAAGGTTCATCTTTTCGCTTTTTTTTTTTTTTTTTTTAATCATTCCTCCCCCACACAAAGTAATATTGCCACTAGGATACGAGGTTACAGGGAGGGAAAGAGAATGACTTTAGTGAGGAAAGGAATAGGGTTAAGGAACACTGAAGATGGTAATTGACACTGCATTTAATATTTGAAGATTGTAGGTGGTAGGGAAGCAAGAAATCAGAAGGGAGTTCCACAGGTGAGAAGTACGAGAAACAGTGTCAGCTGGTTGCATCTAGCTAGTTCAATAGTAAAGTTGCAGGACTTAGTTGCCAATGTAGTTGCATACTTAATTCATGCAGATGAAACACTAAGGAAAAAAGCTCATCAGAACAGTTGTCATGAAATATTTGGGAAGCCACATCATCCTGGTGGGAAAATGACTAAAGTTGAGATGCCAGGTCAGGTTCGATAATATTACAGACCCTTCTTTGATTTTTGTCAAGAAGCTCAAGATAGTAGGGGCACCAGATCTCTTAATCTCTGTTCTACCAACCATTTATACAAGCTTATATAGGTAGGTTAATCACTGCTTTCCTCAGTTCCTCTTGCCTTCAATATGCCCTGTGAGTGTCAAATTTCCAAGCTCTCTTGCCTCATTACATATCCCAAAATTTTCAATTGTCTCTTTCTGATTCAAATCATAAATGTCTGCTGCCTGAAGACTTAAGGCAGCAAAGATATCATTCTGTGAGCTGATTGTCCAACATTCATATAGGAAGACTGCTATTAAATAACAGTTCTGCACTCTTTTCTTTCTTTCTAATGAAATTTTACTGTTTCTTAATACCATAACATTTTTTATGGACGAGGACATATTTTCAAATTTGTAGGAAAAGCATTTTCAGTAGTAATATTGTTTACTTTTGTCTATTGATTCAGTATAGTCAATTTCTTCCTCCATTAATTATCTTCCAAACATTTTTAACAACAAAAAAGTATATTCTTATATATATATATATATATATATATATATATATATATATATATATATATATATTTGATGATAATTTTATACTGTTATTCTTATTTTATATATTGGTTTCTATAATTTATCATTTAAACAGAAATTATGATAATAGGAATAATAATAAGTGGTACATTTGATGATGAACTGTTTATTCCGACATCCAGTGTAAACTCTGTATGCATGCATGTATGCTTCTATGTGTGTATATATGTATGATCTTGTCTTGTATTTCCTCTCAAACAATGGCTAGAGCAGAAGTAACTCTGATTGATTCTGAGCCACTAACCCTTGAGAGAAGAACCATAAACCCTTCATGTTTTTGGTGGTCTGCCTTGTGGTGTGTTAATACTGGAAATTGGAATCATATGGGAAAGCTTAAATTCTATGAAAATAACACTTTGTAACTTTTTAAATTTTGTAATTCTAAGAATGTGTTTTGTTATAGCAATGTTTATTTCTTTTTTTATACTTGAATAATATTTTTTGCATCATAAATTCCCCCCCTACTCTTTTTCATTTAATGAATGTTAACAATAATAATAATCATCTTATATGTATTTATTATAATTTATATATTTGACAATAATCTTATACTGTTTATTAGATATATATTGTTTTCATATTTATTTATTGAGTGATTTTCTATTATTCATCATTTAAACATAAATTATGATAATAGTAAAAATAAGTCTTCATCTGCTATCATCTCAAAACTGGATACTTTCCTGCTTATTGGAATCCTCTTCTGACGTACCAGTCTTCAATCTTTTCTGTAAATACTTTCATGGTAATTGTTCTAATAGATGTTCCTCTATGGTACCTAGACTTTATCAATTTAAGTATACTACTAGATTGGTGGCAAAGTATTGGAATTTTAGAGTTGAAATGGTTATAGGTAACCATAGGTTTTATGTTGACCGTTTCTTTTCTCACACTTTTTGCTTGTGGAACTCTGTTCTGGCTTCTTGTCAACTTTGATGTTCCAAAATTTAAATGAAGTGCCAATCGTTATCTTCTGTCTTAATATTTGTCCTTTTATTGTCTTCTCTCCTTAATAGTATATTCTACTCATATTCTCTAACACTCAGTAACCCCTTGTGTCTTACTGGCTTTATTGCCTTGTTTGGGGGTGAAATGATTAAAAAAATAGCAAACTTTGCTTAGCTTTTGGAAAGATTTGTTCATTGAAGTAAAAATGTCATTTAACATTATTTGGATTATTCTGTACACCATGGTTGAAAAAGAGTCATTATTCTTTATTTGTTTCATCATGAATCAATCATATTTGGCATCTTCTGTGATCAAATTTTGATATTCATACTTGGATTTTAGATAATATTCATAACAGGATGTTTGGTGTGCAGCACAAAATATCCTTTTCCAATCTGTTCTTCAATTGCAGTGATTCATAATATTAATGAAATTAATTTTAACTAAAAGAATAGCATAAATATATTTTTATCCAAGAAAATGCACATAAAAATATAAATGTGGTATTTCATGAAAAGGACTCACTTACTGGAGAAGGAACGAGAAATGATCCGTCCCACGGGAGAAGGAACGAGAAATGATCCGGCCCGCAGGAGAAGGAACGAGTAATGAGCTCTCCCGCAGGAGGAAGAATTTGCATCACTCAAGTCTGCAGCAGTGAAACATAGAAAAAAGTGAGATGAGCTTACAAACCCTTACTCTAAAATAGGTAATTTAGTTTTGGTTCAATCTAGAACATCCACTGAGGAAAAGATTTACTAACAATAGCCAATGAGATAATTTGTTGAAAGAATGTTTACTGATAGCAGATAGGGATGTGGACATATTGGACTTTCAAACAAGATAGTAAAAATGAATTTTCAAACAGTCACATATCACAAACTGCAGCATATTGCCCCAGCAAATTATATAGAAAGAGTAAAGGAGCTTAATGAAGGTGTGTAGGTAGAGATGTAGACAAGTGGTTAGAATGTTTACCTTCTGACCATGTGACCTCAGTTCAAATCTCACCATGGTTGATATATATCTTAATGTTATCTGCCTGGGGAAGTAATCTCAGTGTAACTTAGTTGTGGCACAATGCTGAAAGTACGGAGCACCCAGTGACATTCAAACTCACTACTCCGTCATAATTTATCTAGTGAGACTAGCTTGTTAAACATTACACAACATCAAAGAGCCCTGATTATTTTTCTAAGCATAGCTTAGATGTCACATAAAGCCGAATGCATTGGGCACCCAATGTGGATCAAACTCACTATTCAGTTGAAATGATTTTCTAAGTATATCTTAGATGTGACACAAGGCTGAATGGGTGGTGCACCTGGTTAGGATTGAACTCCCTAATCATAATTGATTTAGCAAGAGAAGCTTGTTAACTATTACACAGCATCAAAGTGCACAAGATTCAGTTGCAGTATGAACCACAGGTGGGCACTGTGAGTGTTGAAAAAACACAAATGTGACCAAGCAAGCAAGCATCAGTTGACTGAAGGATCACAAGAGAAATTAGTTAAGTAGAATCATTAGATATGCCTGTATATAGTCAAGTAGGTTTAGGGTATTTGTATGTTATGTTGTGTTCATGCAACATGAGCTTTGCTTGTAACTGATAAGTCTCCCAGACTGGAACGGGGTATGTCTTATCGCTAAGCATCCTGTGAGTAAAGAGCATAAGAGAACTGCATCCTCTTCTTTTATGTTGCTCTTAGCAACACCATTTAGTAATCATCAACAGAAGTTCTTTGGCAGACAAGTGGCATAATCCCACAAGCTTACTAACTCTCAGCATCTGACAGCTGTGCTTATTGGTGTAATCTTTGGTACTAGCGAGTGTTGGTTTTTATAAGCTATAAGATATTTTAGGTTCCATACATTTGTCAGAATAGAAACTAACCCTTTTTATGCCATATTTGCCTGTTTTAAACAAAGAAATCCACAATAACAGATGAATTCTTCCACCAAGCATCACAACCTTTGTCTGTAAATTTGCTTAACAATATAATTTGCTTTAAGATGGTCAACCACCTCCTCTTGTTGACATGGGCAGAAAAACATCACATGTTAAAATTAAAAACTTATTCAGTCCAAAATCTGCTAGAATGACCTTATCAAGAAATCTTATAATTTTCAACAAACTATTCAAAATGAATTGTAAGGGTTGAGAAAGAAATAAGAATAAAAAAATAAATGAATTAACAAGTCCATTTCTATATCATTATGGCAATGTAGCCAAACTTTGTTGAACCGTTTTAGGGAAAATGGGAAATTATCGTTTACTGGGCATTCACTAACACCAATTTCAAATGGATACTCTTCAGTACAGATTCAGCTA
This sequence comes from Acanthosepion pharaonis, assembly GCA_903632075.3. Classification (NCBI taxonomy): domain Eukaryota; kingdom Metazoa; phylum Mollusca; class Cephalopoda; order Sepiida; family Sepiidae; genus Acanthosepion; species Acanthosepion pharaonis. The sequence continues at coordinate 372,714 of CAHIKZ030000041.1, forward strand.
AATAAAACAACCAACATATTTGTAATAAATGTCATGCTGGTCGCTACTATATGTCCATAGTGGTTTGGAAATAGGGTATAACACAAATACTATAGTTTTGAAAACAAACACACACATACACGGGTGTGTGTGTGTGTGATATATATATATATATATATATATATATATATATATATATATATATTAAAGACATTTTTATGTTTAACGTTCTTTTTTATAGATACAAGTATTTAAGTAAATGCTCTGTTTATAATAAATAATCGGCCACAAAGGAGCGTTCGGTAGACAAGGTCGAATTTACTGCTCCTTTGTGACCAAGAGGTTAGGCACGTCAGCGTAAATGACGGTTCCGTATAGGATGCAGGTTCGAATCCTGTCAAAGGACGAATATTTTCTATGAAAATTTCTCGGACATTCAGGCCGGTAAATGTTATTTAATACTGTTTATTATAAACAGAGCATTTACTTAAATACTTATATCTATAAAAAAGAACGTTAAACATAAAAATGTCTTTAATAAATAAATTGTCGGACTTTGTCCATTTCTTAATATATATATATATATATATATATATATATATATATATATATATATATATATATAAAATAATTATTTGAGGATACCCATCTACTAGGGTGGCTAGCCAATCTTTTAATTCAGATGTTCGCTCAGGTTCTTCATATCATTTCAGCTATTGGTTTTTGTTACTTTTAACTAAATGTGTTTTCTTTTTATGTGTCTGTCTAAAGTTATAGGAATGTTTTATTTTCCAGACATGGTCAAAAAAAAATTAAATAAAAAGCGTAATCACCATAACTTGTCATCTTTAACGAAACATACATACATACATACATACATATATATATATATATATATATATATAAATATAGATAACTAGATAAAGCCAAACTTTCCCTGACGATCCGTTTAGGTGAAACCTAGGTAGGTTTGTCTGGCTCACTAGGTGTATATATACATATATATATATATATATATATATATATATAATACTCGACTCTCCCATCGAATTTGACATATGAGGGTCAAGCAGATCAGTTCCTATGAAACCGACAGCCCGACAACAGCACATGAGATTTGATTATAGTGGTGAAGGTTTCGTGCAGGACCATCCACTCTTTTTGAAGGGCTGAATACAGAGACCTAGTGCACTACGTGCCACAGGGCCCCCAAACGACCCTCTGCAGGTTTTGAATTCAGAGTTGTCCTTCTCCTGGACCAATTGCCATCCAAGGCTATAGAACCCAGTCTGTCCTGTTATTTACCCATAGCTGGAGGGAGAAGAAGAGGATTCACACCTTTCCCAAGGGTATTAGCATGTAATGGATTCGACTGGAATTCGAACTCGGCTCTCCGATTCCTCAATCCAAGCCGCTGTCCATTACTCCACTATGCCTATATATAAGACTGTGTATATATATATATATATATATATATATATATATATATATATATATATATATATATATAAGACAGTGGTGAAAGAGAGGTATAAGAAATATTGAAGTCGGTTATATTGACCAGCTAAGAGATGAAAGACAACAGTGAAAAGCATCAACAAATATTCCTGTTGCTATGTCTCAACATCCCCACTGTTGTAACTGTGGACACGTATGTAGATCACTAGTGGAACTGAAGTATCATATATGACAATAACATAAAAACTGAATGTGGTTTTGGGATCCTGATACATGGAAATTGAAGGAATGGTCCATCATATAAGAAAAGAGTTTCCTACATGGTTTACCTTTACTTACATTTAAGACTATTTTACAGCATGTTTAAAATTTAAAAAAAAAATCACAATATTTCTATTACTTTTTATATGTTGCAAAATAAAATCCTTATGTTTTCTTGAAAAAGTCACTTAGATGATGTCGGTAAAGATAAGCTTTCCTTTTGTCTTTATTCCTACTGTCTTTTTACCGATGTATTTTTATATATATATCTGAATTTTAACACACACACACACACACACACACACACACACACACACACACACATATATATATGGTGCAATAAATAAATTGTCTGAAAGTAACACTGACATCTCATTTTAACAAATATATTTGCCAAAATTACACAAAAATATATTGAAACAAAGATTAAATTCATTCTGTAAAATCACCATTGCCTTCAACCACAGCCTCCAGACAATTTTGGAATTATTTGAAACTCTTCTGGATGGTCTCCTTGTCTTCAGTCCATATTTGGTGTTACAAGGAGTTTTGTTCATCTCTTGCTCATCTTCACCCCAATCATAATAATTAACAGTGTTTGCAGTTTTGGAGTTAGTTGACCAGATGTAAGGGTTGATGTGGTCACAGAAATTGTTTGACAGTTATGACTGGGTTCTCTTGCTTGTGTAGTATGGTGCTAGAGTCTTTCAGCAGCCACACTCTTGACCTAGGGCAGCACTACCTCCTCAAGGCACTTGTGTGTGTGTGTGTGTAGGGGGGAATTTATAAACAAAGTGCATGCACAATTCATCCATGCACATTCTGCATATATATATATATAGAGAGAGAGAGAGAGATAGATAGAACAGTGTTATGGAAATTGTATGACAATGCAGAAATGATTACTTGTGACATGTTTCATACTTCAAAACTTCATTGGACTAAATTTTGCTTTTTTATATGAATACAAAAAGGACATTTTACAAAGTAATATATCAAATGTGTTTATTGCCCACTGTAAAGACTGACCACAATTTTGACACAAAAAATTTTACTCTGATGAAATGAGAAAATAATTCACTATGGCATAAATGTCTACAGATTGCCTTAATCGCAAGGTGTTCTATGTTAATTTGCACCCTGGCTCGTTCAACATTTCTCCATTCCTGGCAAATCTTCTAATATCACAATATGGAATACTTACTTACAAAAGTGATGGAAAGAAAAAGACTCTAAACGTATTCTGATAAATTTTTTAAAAAATCCTTATTTTCTCAGCACCCCTTTCTCATGTACATATGTTACCCTACCAACGTGACAAAATTTACTCCGATGAAGTCCTGAATGATGAAATACATCAAAAGTAAACTTTTTCCACTTTGTCATACAATTTCCCCATATATCTCAACAGCACACAATATATGTTTTGTTATGATGTTTATGTATGTCCACAGTAGTGAAACCCCTTCTCCACCCCAGCTATGCATTTCTGGAAAAATAATGTTGCCAGCTATACATTTAATAGTACTATATATTTAATATATATATAACTTAATTTGGCATTAAATGACCTACAGTGGTTGATATGCCATAAAACCCTACCAACCAACTTTCTCCACCCAGCTGTTTTAATTTGCTAGACAGTAAAATATTATAATCTAAATATACTTTCTGGCTTCAAATGACCTGAAAAAGGTTAAGCCATAAAACAAATAATCAAACAATCCTTGCTGAGTAAATCCCAAAATTACAATATGCTGTTTATAGTGTTAGGTATGGTATAATAATTACAAAACATTTTACCTACATTTGAGAAGTAAAATATCTACCACACTTTACTTATTTTTACATATAATTTATTTTTTGTCAAATATGTTTTACACAAATTTTAGTCCATTATATGCATATAAATAAAATTACCATTCTAATGATTTTTTTAATTACTTTCCAGGTGTTCCATTAAAATATAACCCTTCAAAGAAGAACATCATTATAACAGGGACAGACACCCAATATAAGAAATGCCAACAACAAGAATATCCCCCACCTCCTGATGAATGGTACCCAACTGTTTCCAAAGGTACCCCACAAAGAGATTTCAAAGTACAAAAGTCCACTTCAAAATCATTAGTTCCCAAAATAACAAGATTTGATAAAGGTTTTATCCGCTGGGTAGCATTACCAGAAGTAATCATGGTAAGTATCTACCACCAATTTTGCTTTGTGCTTTTAACTCTGTCTTTTAATATTATTTTTATCACATATTTTACAATGACTTTTTGGGTTTACTAATTTGTATTCCGGCTATTTTAACATATATAACATATGATGGTGTTTAGAATACCACAAATTTAGTTTTTGGCTTCAGAAACTTGCTCTGTCAGTGGGGTTTAGTTACAGATATAAAATTAAACTAATAGTCATATTTCATATTTTGTTGAAAACAAGGACCAAATACTCTTAATCTGTGTCACTAGTTGTTTTTCTCTACCCTTTGATAATAATCGTAATTAATCAGTCACAATTAATAGAGTAACTTCCCTTGATTTTACAAATTTAAGTGCAGCACTAGATTGGCAGCTAGGTCTCATCATTTAAAAATTGAAATATTTAGATGTAAAAATATGTTTCATGATTATAGTTTCTTCTTTTGCACTTCTTGCTTGTGAAACTCTCTTCTGCCTTCTTCCTTTCCAGTTTGATATTCAAAAAGTTAAATACAATGGCAATCATTATTTGTCTTTTTGAATCCTGTCCTTTTATTGATTGATCTCTTTAATGTTTCTCAGATTCTTTCACACTCAGTAACCACTTGCATCTTAGTGGCTTTATTGCCTTGGTTGGAGTGAAATGATTAAAAAATAATAAAAAAAAAATAAACAAAATTTGAATGATAAAATTTAAAACTGCAATTTACATTTTTTTACAACAAGGTTTTATTATTAGCAATTCTTATTAATAATTTGTATTAGAGCAATTTAAACCTATTGTATGCAGTGGTGTAGAGTGAGTAGCCATGGTTAAATGTAAAATAAATGACAGAACTGTCCAACAGTTTAAAAGAAAAGGGCAAAAAATAATATAAATTAAGTAAACAATATATACAAGGCAAATTAAGAGTAATAAGGCAAAGCAACAGTAACATGGTAAAAAAAGTTCACAAACTAAAAATTGGGGCTGACACAAGAGCATGTTTGGATAAGTGCACATAGTTCCAGTCTGTTCTGAAGTCAGAATGCTGAGTCATATGAGACTGGGAACTGGCCTGTTTTATTGGCTATGAAGAAATTCCAGCATGCATTTGTGTGCTTCTGCCTATAAATTGGGGAGGGGAAAGTATCTTGCAATCATTCCTACTAAGTTTTGAAATGACAAGTGGTTTTAAGAATACCCCAATTTCAGATATTAGCTACAGAAGGCTTTTCTCTCATCAATATTTATTTGCGAATACAGCAGTAAACCTACTTTTCTTTCATAGTTTCTCTCAAAAGTATTCTGAATGTGCTTGTTGAGAAATTGGCCATGGTTAATGAGTGAGAGAGCAAAAAGAGAGATTATGCCCTTTTTTTTATCCTATTGAATACCATAGCACATCGCAAGCATTAAATGAAGTACCCTGGAAAACAATGTGGAGCAATCAAACATCTATATTACTAGTAACAGAGAATTGTGGTCAGTTAATAGTTCAAATTTAAATGTTATTTTTTTCTTGAGACACCTACAATGCTTGCAGGAATTTTGATATATTTACTGTATCAAGAAGCAGAGATTTAACTGAGTCATGGAGTAACATGCAGCAGTAAGTGTGACATGAAAATCTGAAGGTACATAGAGATAGCAAAAGTCTTTTGGAAACTAAGCAAAGTACTAGGAGATAGGAAAATATACTTAGAAGCAAAGAAAAATGTTTTACATACCTACTCTTCAATATGGAAATCTCTTTACTAATAAAGAAGAGATTTGAAGCAACAGAGGGGTTTTTTTTCTGCCAGTGAATGCTTAGAATACAGTGAGTAATGAGGTTATTTCAATGGCAGTAGAAAATATAAAGTACCTATTACTAAAATTCAGAAGGAGACATAATGAGGAAAGAAGGTTTTGAAAATTAAACACTCTCAGTACATGGTTAATGCAAGAACAGATGGCAGGCGGGCATCAAATAACCTACTCAACAAATCTGAGTCACTGGCTGGCAGAACAAAGAAGAAAAGAGTAGGAAAATAGCTGGAGTTAGTTATGGTAACAAAAGGCAGGAAGTTGTCAAGAGCCATTTTGAACCAAAAGTTTATTCACAACTAACACGTATGATGCAATCAGAAATGATCAGGCGTACAAAAGATTAAAGAATGAAAAGCTGTTTCTTTTATCTAAAAGTTTTTAAATAAAGCATGCACCTGCACATATATACACAGGGTGTCCCATAATGATGGGACAAATTTTAAATGCAAATATCTTGAATTATGAAAATGACATAAGATATATTCATTATATAACTGATATACAAGAGTTCAACATATTATCTAAGATTTGAGTATTACCTCCGTGAGATGGGCACCAATATGAAGAGAGCATACACAAGATCGTTCTCTTATTTCAAATACATTTGGCATTGCCTATCTCATGGCTGTTTTTAAAGGCACACAGTATCACCTTTCGGGATAGTGCCTCTCTGTATCCAAAATGCTGTCAGAATTTCCTTTGGGCTGCAACAATGGAACTTTGGCTGGTGAAGTATGCTTCCACTATGTATGTAATTTCTTTCAGAGTCAACATTATGAAGATCCACTGTCAACAAAAGAGATATCAGATAACTGTAGGAAATAGCAAAATCTTAGATAATATGTTGAACTCTCATATATCATTTATGTAATAAATATATTAGATACTCTTACATTTAAAATGTGTTCCCCCATCCTGTGTATGATAAACTACATCCATATCTTGGGTAAGACGATAAACTATATCCAACAGCAAAGTTTCTGATCACGAGGTTTTGAGGTGCATGGAACCACCTCTTAACTGCTAGTATTCCCAGGTTCACCTGACCCAGGGTGGTAGCACCTGTTAGGGTCCCAGCTATGGGGAAATAGTTAACACTTAAACAGAGGTCAAAACCTGTAAAAATACGTTTTAATACCAGCAATACATTTTTGTAAAAAATTATTACCAGCAATACCTTATTACTAGCAATATTTTTGAGGGGAAAAATATTACTAGCAATATATTTTTGAAAAAAAAAAAATATTACCAGCAATACCTTTTTGGAAAAAATATTACCTGCATTAAAAATCTTGTCTAAATTGAATAATCCATTGCAGTTAATTTGCCATAAACCAAACTAAACTAAAATGCGTCCCATCATTATGGGATACCCTGTACATTTGTTTTGAAAGGAATGAAGAAAAATCTTTCTTAAATGTTACTGATAATATCTGCTACCGATATTTAAAATATGGATGGAGGTTTCTGTACTTTCAACTGTCCTCATAAAATTGTAGGCTTTGTTTTCTATCAGTTGACAAAATGTTATAACTATTGATTACACTGTGGCATATAGAGTCACAGCCTCACCACATTAGGTGTTGCTGTAGCAAGTACATTTTTACTGGACAGAGTTTCTAGTTTTAAATCCAACTGGTTTTGAATTGAGAGTTGATTTCTTTGTTGACTAATTGCCTAAAGTACGGTCCTGAGTATGACAACAAACTACATCCTGCAGCAAGGCCCCCTGATCAAGAGAGTGGATGTTTTGAGGAGTGTGGAACTACCTATTAATTGCTGTTGTTCCCAGGTCTACTCTGAACTAGGCTGGTAACACCTGTTAGGATCCTAGCTATGGACAAATAGTTGACTCCTTGCAAAATGCAGTCAAACGGGCGCTTCCAACTTGAAGTATCCCTGTTTAATTGCTAAAATCAACAGATTTACCGGACTGAAACCTTGAATAAATTCTACCACAACCTGGGTGTTAGTAGGCTTTGGTGGCAGTCTTTGATAAACGAATGTCCTGGTACAGTTGCCACAGTGGTTTGGAGGATGATCCACCCTTTATGGACAATGTTGTGTCACACAGCCCAGATGTGGGAACAGTAGATTTCTCAGATGCCACAAAGATTTTAGTTAGGATGATAGCTAGAACAGGTAGTCCTGTGAAACCTTTTGAGAGCTAGCTGACTGCTACCTATATCAGGGAAACCTGCAGCAGTAAAACAAAGCTCCGGATACCCCCCTACACACACACACACACACACACACACACATTCCCAGTCTGCTATGTTATTAACACTTTGCTGAGATGGAGAATACATGTCCAGAGGTATTTGTGTGAAAGTGAATGCAACAGAGCAGCCTCAGATGGAATTTGAACTCTATACACTATTCCTACTTTCAGTGTCAGTAATCACTATGCTATGCACATATACAAGCTGACAAAATAGCTTAATAAATTTTTAGCAGTCTAGTAGAGAAGAAAGAATTTTTCCAAAAAATTTTCACGGCTAACGTGGTAAAAACAGAAAAAAATGTGACTGAAGTTCTAATACCTTGAGGTAAAATTATACTCATTGTATGGAAAACAAGTCATTCAGTGCTCTCTGTTAATTCTAGTGCTTCAACAGTAAACTGTTGCACTGGATTTATATGCATTGTCCATTTTTAAATAATCATAAAATTTTATCAAGATAATTCTAACAGTTCCATACAGTTGTTATATAAACACTAATTAAGTGCTTCCAAGTATGTGTGATAAGTGTTAAGTTACTTAAAGGTCCCTTTTATGAGAAAGGTTGTACTTAAAGTTCTTTTTACAGGGTTGCCATTTTTCATGGTAGTGGTATTTAATCATTGTGTAAACATACAATAGTGCCTCTCTCTATCTTTCACCAACTTGGACAAATCAATTCCCTCATTGTGTTTCACCTCTCATTTATACCAGGTTATACAAAGACTGGAAAATTCACATGGTATGTTCACAAGAAACATAAAATGAAATCAACATCAAGAAATGAAGACATGAATTTGGTTCTCAACAATTTTGTGTTTATTCCAGTTAGGTTCCTGGGTTTTACCTAGCATTCTCACTAGTACAAAGCACATAGATCCCTTTGATTCTTCTTCCTTACTTCAGCTAAACAACTGCTGGTTAGGAGGGCAATTCCCCTCTGTCTCTATCCTGAACCAGGACTCTAATTGTGTAGGGCTGTCAGTAGAAACATCTAGTTTCCGACAAAGTGCCACTTGATCTCCTTTTTAATTTATTTCCTTATTATTTTCTTTCCTTTCACTAGAGGCAGTTGCCACTTTGAAATCTAGAGAATCTTCTCGCCATTAAAACAAAAAAATCACCACTTCTGACTCTGATAACATCAATTAGATCCCACTTGACTTTGTGTATGTTCAGCTTGTGTGTGTGTGTTGGGGGAGGGGGGCTATTGTGCCACAATTGTTAGAATTAATACACTAAATAAACTTTGAATAATTGTAGTAAAAATCAAAAAAAAATTTATGTACATTTTTACATCAAGATTTTTGTATGTAAAAGATGTATTTAAGTTATTTTGTGGAATTATCTTTTCAAAGCAAACATTTGAAATGTTAATTGAATATCTGTGTTTCTGATATAGAGAAAGTTCAGACATTTAGTAAATGCCATTACTCGCTGTCTACAGGAGAGAAAAAAAGAATGCATTGACTTTGAGAAGTAGCTATGTAATTTCAATCATAAATGTGTCTTTCAATCACAACTTGGTTTTCTTCTCTCTTTATGAAATGTTTCATTTAGCCTATATTTGAATAGCTGAGCTGGCATTTTTTAGTCTGTTGCAAAGTTCTTTATTCACCAGCTTTCAGGAGATATAAACTGTAAGTTTTTTGAATGTGCTCAAACCAACAACGATTTCTTGAAAATTCTCCTTTTATGCTTTGTAATATGTTTTCTAGTTCTTCCTCTTCTGTATGCCATGTTCCTTCAGGACATTGGTAATCATGACTGTCTACAATTTCCTGTCTTTGTAGCTTTTATAAATTTTGTCTTTTTGTTATCTCTCCTAAACCTTGCTCCACCATCCATTTACTCAGGCTCACTAGATAGATTATTGTTATAATGGAACACACCTATTCTATAGTTAATAGACTCTCCCCCATATAATAAGTAGTAGCAGTCGCTCAGAGAGTTGGTGAGTCAGTCGATGTTGGACATTAAAGTATCAACCACCACAACTAGATTGCTGTGTCATTAACTTTTATAACAAGTTCCTAACGTTTTGTACGTCAAACCTTTTTAGGACTGACTTAGTGAAATACAAGCCTCCACTGTGAAACTACTCTACAACAATTATATATTGTTTTCCACTTGCCTTCAATTTGTCCTATGAGTGTCAAAATCTCCAAGCTCTCTTTCCTCATTATGTAACCTAGAAATTTCAACTATCTCTTTCTGATGTTAAGTATATGTCCTTTTTGTTTCCCTTCTCTCCAAAACTTTGTCATTGCTTACGTGTTTGTCCATTGTATTCTCAACAGCCTTCTGCAGTAGCATATTTCTGTTGCTTCAAATATCTTCTTCATCTGTGAAGAGATTGTCCAACATTTACTGCTATATAGGAGGGCTGATATTATGTAACAATTCAGTACTTGTTTCTTTGTTTGTAACAAATTTTTTCTATTTCTTCATGCTTTTCTTGGCTTTCGCTATCTAAATATGCCTTCAGATTTCAGTGATCCACTTTCAGTCCTCTGTTAAAATACTTTCCAGATATTTAAGTTGTTGTACTTGTTTGATTTTGGTATCTCTAATTTGTAATTTTCATGTTGAGCCATTCTTTTTGCTGATAATCATGAATTCTATCTTTTGCAGTTGATGTTCAGTCCTTTCTTCATGCTTTCCCGCAATGCCTTCTGTAGAGGTTCTTGTAATTTCCTTTCTGTGTCTGCTATCAACATTGTCATCTGCATAATATTTGTTAAGATTGTGGCAACAAATAATGAATCCTGACAGGCAGGTAGGACATCTCTCAGAATAACAGTTTATGGGTTGAAAAACTTCGGTGAGAAGACCACAATCTTTGTATTTTTGTATATTTTCTGAATTCCAGACAGTTTGTTGCCAATATAGGTTCTTGATTATGCTAATATCCTTCCCAAATATGTTATAGTTACCTTGCAATTCCAACAGTTCTTTGTGACATAATTTATCAAATACATGCATAATCTATAACAAAAACAGGTGCACATCTTTCTGCATTTGTATTCCTCTTTCTGATATCATTCTGGCTATAAATATGACATTCCTTAGTTCAGTGTCTTTGACAAACCTGCATTATTCTTTTCCTATTTCCAGTTTAATTCTGCTACTGTAGTGAAAGAGAGAATCACCTACCTCAAAAAAAAAAGATGTTTGTTTTTTGGGGTTTTTTTGGTGTGAATTGCAGAAGGAGGATTAAAGAAAAAGTAGTTACCAAAAATCTGCTACTTTAAGTATCAGAATCTATGCTAATGTATTTTCCTCCCCTGGATGTCATGGCCAATCAGAAAACTCACTCAGTGAATAAAAGCTGTTTTTTTGCTTACCGGTAGTATGATTTTTTTCTGAGCTTGGTGGATGAATGTGCGTTTCTGCTGGTGAGAAGTGAAGGTTGGATTTGTAGCCCCATTTTGTTGTTACTACATTGGACTTTTACGACAGACTCTCATTTGAATTGTGAATTGGCTACAAGTGCTGCACAGGAGAGATGGAAGAAACCTCTTGCTGGAATTTATTTCTATAATAAGTTTACAGTTTGTTTTCTTTACACCAACATTTGCATGCTCTATTCATCAGAACTCGGATAAGTTTTGTTATATGGCTCATTAGGTTGATTGTCTGCTAGAGTTCATTCATTTGCAGATAACTTCTTAGGCAGTGCTATGAAAATGGATCTACTTAGGTCTTCTGATACATCACCACTGTTGTATATTATATTTATTATACAATCTTGTCAATGCCAAAGTCATTTAAGGCTGCCAGCATCTTTATTATAACCCTTTCTGGTCTTGTTGCTTTGTTCCTGTTCAATTTTGCCAGTGCTAATTTTGAAATCAGATTTTAATATTTCTGGTCCTTCAATATTTCTGTATTGATGGTTATCATGGAAGTGTTTTCCGATTTATTCATTTGATCTATGGAATATTTTTTCTTTTTCTAATATCAGTGTCCCTTCCTCATATTTTATGCATCCTGTTGAGGAGTATGTCTTTTGTCCTGTTAGTTCTATTATTTTTTTTCATGCATATCTGCTTTATCTGTGATACTCATTCTTTCTATTTCTGTACACTTTTCCTTGAGCCATTCCTCTTTAGCCCACCTGCATTTGTTCCTGTACTTTGTGCAGTGTCCTATATTCTCTGCTATACCATGGTATTGTTTTTGGTCTTTTCATCATGTCAAGAATTTTATGTCAACCATTCTTTTTTTCTTTGTATTTTTTCCTTTGCTCAGTTTGCTAAAACTTATCTTAATGTGTCACACATAAAATTTCCATTTTCATTTTGTCCAATGTATCTGTTTTAACACTGTTCATATATTTCTCCTTCATATTCAGATCATTCAGAATTCTATTATATTGTAATTTCTGTGTTGCCTTAGCTCTCTTCCATTTTTGTACTTTCACTCTAAGTTTATATATCATTGGACAGTTGTCACTCCCACAGTCAGCACTTGGATGTTTTGTATTGTAAAACTACATTCCCAAATCTCTTATTGGTAGTTATATAATAGATTTGATTTTTCACTTATCCTAGGCCTCTCTAAGTTCGTATACATCTTGAATGTTCTTGAAACCGGCTGTTGGCTTCTTATTAACTGTGTACCATTGGACACATTTTTCTCCACATTTCATAAGAATTTCTAGTCTAAATTTGACAACTATTTCACCATTTTTTTCTTGCCTACTTTGGTATTCAGATTTCCCCTGACAGTTACAGTTTCTTGTGTTTTGCATTTAGTCTTAGCATTGACTAGAATAGAGTAAAACTTTCTAATTTCTACTTCTGTATTTTCTGCTGTCTATACATATACAATTATGATGGGTATGTTGAAATGCTTTCCTTTAAGTTTAACAACAAAAATTCTTTCAAATAGTTGACTGTATCGCATTTCTTCATGTCTTCATCTAATATCAGTCCTGCACCTTTTTCATTTTTCTCCCAGTCTGATTCTGTGTTTGTCACTGATAAAATTTTCATTGTTTCGCCCTCTTGTTTAACTTGTTCATTTCTGGTTTGGTTTTCTAACTGGTCATATTGATTAGAGTTTGATATTCTGAGAATTATTTTTGTTTGATGCAAACAGTTGCTGGATGATAGTACAGTGACACCTGTTTCTCTCGTTTCCCATATAGGGTGAGCAATCAATTCCATAGATCTTGACCCCTCCCCCACTTTACACCATTTCTGCAAACCTGTTGCTCTCTTTACCAGATGAGGAGTTAATTCCAGTAGACTTAACCCTTTTCTTTCATAATTTGATTGTTAAAAGCTATGAGTTTTCTTGGGATTGAAAGTGATATTTGCCATTGCCTTCTCCATGGTGATTTTATTGAGACACCAGCCCTAGTTATCTGGTGGTTCACTAGTCAAGAATTCTTCTGTCTTTGATAGGTCATATTTTTTGTACTATGGGGTTGGTAACAATCCACTTGTAAAAAATTGGAGTGAGGATGCTAGTTTAATTGCTGACCATCTGACAAAAGAGTATATGCACACACACACACACACACATATATATATATATATATATATATATATATATATATATATATACTGAGTACGAGTTTCTTTTTTTCCATGTTTTCAAATAAAATATTTAGTCATCTTTACACCATTTATCATAAGAATCACTGAATTCTGAGTTATTCAGTTAGAAAGGGAAAAGGTTAAACTTACTTTTGTGTCAGGCCACTGTCTTCCCAAATCAGCAATGGTGAGAGGAAAAAGATCATTAAGGCCTTCAGTAATGGTGTCAACATTCATACTCTGGCTTCCATCTTCAAAGTCCATTCAAGAACCATCAAGAGAATGGTGAATAGGTTTAAAAAAGAGGGAACAGGAGAGAGGAAAACTGGATCAGGAGGTCACAACAGCAAGAGTGATCATCATTTCAACTTTGAGCTAAATACATTCTTATTGTTCAAAGTAGACTCGAATAGTTTTATAAAAACCTTGGAGAATTCTAGTGAGATATCTTTAATCATTTTTAAGATACGACGGTTCAATGCTTAATCTAACAATGCCCCCCCCATATATATATATATATATATATATATATATATACACACACATATATATATATATATATATATATATATATATATATATACACACACACACACACGCACACACATATATGAGCGTGAGGTTCCTTGCTTCTCATTGGTGGAAAATAATCCAAAAGAACAATTTTCCCTTTCAAAACTTTTATTCTTAAACATTCAAGAAAAAGACCATCCAAATACGTCAAGTCTTCATTTTTAGATAGGAGTAATAAGCGTAGAATATCGCACTGTAACCACTGCTACAATATCTATCACTGGAAATGGTGTCAGACTTGCTGCACTTGGGACTGCCTGCAATCATTGCAAGAGAGTTCTAAAAAAATTCAAAGTGTAGATATGCACAGACAGTCCAGTTCAAAGCAAACCACTTGTATCCCAGGAGTTAAGTAAAATCTCCAACGAAATTCTCAACAGGAGCAAAGCATCAGTGCCTGCTATCATAAATGACTCTGATTCTATCTCATCCTCATCAGATAAGACAAAGCTTTTCACCACAATCTCTGCCTCTAACTCAGTATTAGGTAACAATCTTCTGCCTGATTTCAATTGTCTCACAATTTCAGTAATATTTTTATCACAGCCCAGGAAGTCTCAAGACTTACTAAAAGCTTATAATGAAGCTATAATCAACAAGAAGGTTTTGATAACTTGAATAGGGACAACCTCTTGAACAACAAGTAGTACAAATTTTGATCAGTTTGCTCCACTGCTGATATCCTGTCATTACTCACAGTTTCAGTGAGTAGACAAATATATCTCAAGGATGATCAAATTAGATGTTTCAAAAACCTTTGACAATGTGTGGCATAAAGAATTACTGTACAAGCTCTCACTATAGAATGACTGGAAGAGTTTTCTCAGTTACTGAATCCTTCTTAATGGATAGGTCCCTGAAGTTGTTGTTAAGGGTCAGTTCTCTGAGATCCAGGTGATCAACACTTCTCTGTCCAACCTTCTTTCTGCTTTATATAAATGATCTGCCAAACCGTATACTCTGATCATTTGTGAATATCTATGCTGATGATACAACAATATATGGGTGCACTTGCAAAATTCTAGATGACCAGAGCTTGGCAGCTGATCGCTCCTCTGTCCTAACTCTAACAGCTCACTGGTCATATTCAATGCTTAAAAAACAAGGCCCAAGCTAGAAGAAAGCAACCTCCTCATTTGGTTGTTATTCACAAACTGAAAATCAACTCCCGCTTTAAAGTGACAACGAAGTGGTCGTCATGTGACTACGGGACTTGTATTCGACCAAAGGGTGATAAGTGCCTTCTGTATCCCTACATGGGTAACCTAAAGAGAATTTTGAATTGAACCATTAATTGTAGACTGTTCTCATTCCATCACTAATGTCTAGGGATATCATCTAGTTCTTACTTTTATTGAGTACTGTTTGTTTATTGCTTGCCTGTTTCCACCGAGTTGCAAGGAATTTGAACTCACAACCACTATATCACCAAATTCAGAAACCAATGCTGTTATCTTCTTGGTCATTGTGCCATAGGCTAATTTGCTGTAGTGAACTTGAAGCTTTAAACTCAACTAATCTGAAGGTTAGGTTGCAGCAGTATCTGCTGCTGCTGTTATATTTTGACTGCTGCTGCTGCCCATGGTTTGATTACTGCTGCTGTTGAAAACTTGCTGTCATTTGTCTTTCTTTGTTTATTAGAGTCTCCCATATTGTATTTATACCTATGCTAGGCCTACTAATGGAGGTCCTCATAGCCAAAAATATGTGCTAATTTTTTTAATATAAATAGTGTAAGTAATGATGACTCCTCACCCAAGAAATTGATTGACACCCAAACACTCTGGAAAGGTTCATATAGGAGCTTCTGTACAGCCTGCCATTTCTAAATTTCTGACAGTTAATTGCATCTTGGTGATTTTTTTTTTTTTTTCACGGATGGTGCCCAACTGACACTAATATAATGCGTAGTCGATAAAATCAAAAACAAATAGTGAGCATGCACGAAAGTAAAAATATAAAATGGTGACCCTTTACCCATTGCACCTTGTGTGAGTGTGTGTGTATATATATATATATATATACCTCATCTGCCTTTTAAGTAAGCAAAAAAATGCACTTTTATTATTATCCTTACCAAAAATCTACAAAATAATTAAACATTGATAGAACTTGTTCTTTTTTAATATTTTATATATATATATATTATATATATATATATATATATATCTGATATTACAATCAGACATATGTACCTGGGTACATATATTCAGTTGTAATATCCTATAATAAAAAATTATTGCCCTACTATTGTATCAAGTCTTATTTTTAAATTAATGTATGAACGTTTGAATGTATATTTAATTTGTTCTCATTTCATTTGTGTGTGTGTGTGTATATATATATATATATATATATATATATATGCAGCATATCATCTACTTATTTTTATAGTGATCCTTTTCACTTGTCTAATCAGTTTCTTGATGTTGAGATGAAATCCATCAAGGAAGATACCATAGTTTTTTGTGTTTTAGTAATTTCAACCTTTTCTTTAAAAAAAAAAAAAAAAAATTGCATAACTACAATGAATAAAATTTTAAAATTCTAAAATAACTATAACAGTGCATATGTGGTTTTAAAAATAACTATGACTATAGAATGCAGATTTTATCGCAGTTACAATACCATGTTTGTCTTTGTAATTTACCACTGTAAATGTTCTTAAAACAGATTGAAATTACTTGAATTAAAAAAAACTACAGTGAAACTGGAAAGAAACAATATATCCATATTATTAAATGAGGCATATAATTTTTATTATTATCGTCATTAGTAATATTGTTGTTACTCTAATTGAAGAGATATGTTTAGTTTCAAAAGGTCAGTGTCAACGAATCATTGATATTTACATTGTAAAACAAGCCTATGTTCAAAGGACCACATTAGTGGCTGACAGATAAACTACCAGACCCATACAAATATGCCAGAGCATGTTGTGAAATGATGACAAGCTTAAATATCTATGTCAAATTCATAGCTATTTTCAAATTGTTGGAATGGCAGTGTTTTGTTCCAAATTTACTATCCGATTTACATTCCAGGCAGAATTTAGATAAAAGATTATGTATGTTCAACAGAGAATATATATATATATATATATATATATATATATATATATATAATAAAAGGAAGGAGGAACAGTATACTCTTGAATTTGTTCTACTGATGTATTTTACTTATTTTTGCTTTACTTAATGTTAATTTTCCCCCTTAGGTGGGTGAAGATTTCTGATGCTGATTTCTAGTGACATTAACATTCTATTTCTGTCAAATTTTCTGTAGCCTAAAATGTCAGCTAATTTTTTTTCTTTTTTTTTTTTTTTTTTTTTTTTCTTTCTGTCAGATTAAATAAAAACATAGAATTTTGAGAAAACACACACAAAAAATATCAACATTTTTTCATAGTTATTGTACTCAATTTCATTAAGATTAAACGCATGAAGCAAGTTCTAATTTATTTCTCACCTGGAAATATCTTAAGTATTTGATTATTCAAGAAGAAAAAAATGTGTAAAAAAGTAAATCATTTCAAATATTTGTTATGATTTAATTATCCCTTAAATATAAAAACATCAATTGCTTATCTTTAAACAAACAAGACCATTTTAATCAGTTGATTATAATTTAAATTCCATGTTTTCTTTTTTCTTTTTTTAATCAGTGAATCAAAGAAGAAACAGCCAATGATATTTTGCTTTTCCCTTTGTTTATTTGCTTTTCCTTTTGTTTATTTTATTTAGATTGATTAAAAGAAACATCATGGAACATTTTCAATAATAACAATCTGTTAGTTCCAATCCTTGTTTTAATGACTGCAAAAACATCCCCCACCTTAAATTTATAGACAAATCATACAGATGTATTCTGGGATTTGTTCCTGGCCATTTAGATAGACCACTTTTGGTTTCATCTATTATATTTCTATTCATTCTTAGCTTGGATTCAGAACACTGCAATCACTTGTCTGTATCCCTTTTGTTTGTTAACACCATTCTTCAGATGTAAACTTCTTTTACCTTATTGTAATGGAAATGAAATGCAAACTGAACTGCCTACCACTACTGATAATAGTACCCACCACCATCACTCAAAGAGACAACATGTGATGTACTGTTTCTGTAAAAAGAAAGCAAATAGCTGTCCTGCCAGAAGAGAGCCAGTTTAGGTATTAAAAAAATAAAGTATCTACCAGTTCCCCCCATGAAATAGTTAAAATGGTGAGCGGAATAGTTTTAATTATGTAAATGATTATTTTTGCTAGCCAACCACGAATGTTTTGGGCTCGAGATCAGGTGTATATTCTAAGAAGACAGTTGAGTAAAATGACATGTTGAGTGTACAACAGCATTACAGTGCATTACAAGTATTTCTGTCTGAGTTAAATTAGAAGTGTTATGTAGCATCACCTGAAATTTGTTCAACCTTGCTTGTGTTTACAATGTTTCAGCTACATTCCTTCTTTACATGTGGCATTCCAGGGTAGAAGTCTAGTTCATGCCTTGCTCATCTTGATCCAATATCCAGCTTGTTTAATTTTTGATTCTGGGGCTGCTAATTTTTCCATCCCTCTTGAGCTGTGAGACATGTATCCATTTGGAGATACCCAACCAATAAAAGAAAAATCATCACTTATTACTGTTGCTTTGCCTACTTCTTGTCTTGCATATATTGTTTGGTTTATATTAATTTTTGCCCTGTTCTTTTCTTTCTTTTATTTATATTTTAATTGCAAACTGTGTCAATTCTATTTGTTGGTCATTTCTCCCAATTATATTTAACCATAGTCAATTACTCTACAAAATAAAAATGTATTCCTTGAAAAAAAAAAAAAAAACTGAATTAAAACCACTCAGGATCTTTTTATTATAATTTGGACTAAATTTACTCTACATAATCATTTAAAAAAAAAAAAAATATGGATTGTCCATTCATGACACAAGCAATTCTATCTATCCAAAAATCATCCTCATTTATGTGTTATGTCCCTACAGGACATAGACGATCATGGCTCTCCATAACTGAATTTTTGTTGTAGCTCCAAGCAATATTTAACTGTCACTGCTTTGCCAAACAAAAATTCATTAGTTAATTATTCACTGTTTACCTCTACTTTGCCTTGTGAGTATTAATTTTTCTATGCTGTCTTTCCTCATAATCTGTTACAGCCACATTACATTTAAACACCAGTTCCCATATGATCACTGAAGCTAATCAATATCAAGCCTGGTCAGTATCTTGACCAGTGACCACTTAGAAATACCAGGTGCTGTAAGCTTAGATGTGTGGGTGGAGTAATGGATAATGGCTCAGAATTCTAATTCCAGTTGGGTTTGTTATATTCACTTACATGCAGATACCCTTGGGAAATGTGTGAATCCACCAATTCACTCCCTAGTTATGGGCTAATTTGTAAGAATTGTATCCCGAAATCATTATCTCCCTCACCCCCCACCCCACCAAATTCTTACAATCTAAAAGTATTTTCTGGCTTTCTCTAAATGATTGGAAAACAAATTGGCCAATCGGCAGTCATAATCTGTCCTAGAAATTTCAAAATGCCCGTTCTAGTTTTAAATATTAGTAATTGTCTAGTTTCTGTTTTCTTCAGAATTTCTTCATTGCTCACATATTCCATTGATTGTATTCTCAGCATCCCTCTGTAGAACCACATCTCTGTTGCCTTAAGCCTCTTATTCATTTGGGAAGTGACTGTCCATCATTCAATGCCATACACATGGAGAGAT
>CAHIKZ030000041.1:397500-682500 GCA_903632075.3 Acanthosepion pharaonis
ACTGTGTAAGAAAAAAATCCTTATAATCTTAAGTTATATGATACTGCATGCAAATAGTCAACTACTGAAGAGTACTTGTTAAAGGATGCCACTAATTTTTTAAGTTTTCCATTTACGTCACGGGATTTCTTGATGCTCTTTCTTTTGCAATATGAATTTCTTGTAATCCTGTTCTCTTTTAATGAGAGAATATGGAATGACTCAAAATAGTTTATTTTATTAATTTATTTTAGTTTTATGAATGTAATGGGCTTTATAACATATTATATATGAAATAGACTATTGGAGAAGTTTAAAAGTATTTTCTTTGTATTTCTCTTCATTGTGGAAATATTTAAGGCTACAAATTCTGTATATGTTTAAAAATGTCTGCAGAAGAGATATGATTAGTGAACTCCTCTCACAGACTGCTGGGTGTAATATATATATATATATATATATATATATATATATATATATATATATATATGAGTGAGTATATTTGTTTTTAATCAATCCACCCCAAGAAAGCCAATGTCCCTCAGGTGCCAAGGGAGTGAAAGAGAATAAGAAGACATTTGAAAGAACCAGAAACCTAATCCTAAACAGGAAA
The DNA here is from genome assembly GCA_903632075.3 of Acanthosepion pharaonis. Classification (NCBI taxonomy): domain Eukaryota; kingdom Metazoa; phylum Mollusca; class Cephalopoda; order Sepiida; family Sepiidae; genus Acanthosepion; species Acanthosepion pharaonis. The sequence continues at coordinate 398,093 of CAHIKZ030000041.1, forward strand.
CAAGGGATAAACTTCTACTTCTGTTCACAAGACTTGTGAGGAGTGTGAACCAGACAATAGTCAAATATATTTACTATTAAATTAGATTATTGCAATGTTGCCATTGTACATTTTAATAAGAGCATGTAACCAACTATCTTACACATAATATTACATTGCTTATTGCACACAAGACATTATCAATCAGCCAATGAGTGTGTAGCTTTGGGGGCCTTCACTGAATGTAGATTCTCTTCTCTTCTCTTCTTACTCTCAAGTTGTTCGTGATATACTTTTTCCCCACATGCACATATCTTTGGTGCAGCTGGGTCAACCTCATGTTTAAATGTTGAGGCCAGCTTTTGACACTTGATGAAGGGCAGACATCTACCCTCCTGACCAGGTCATGATTAAGGTTAACTCACTTCTTTGATAGTCTTGTGTGACATTGAGTGCAATGTATATTCTAGCATAATCTGGGATAAGCCACATACTAAATTATATTCAGTCCTTACTGAGTAACCGACTATATTAGCTAACCTTGCATATATCTGCTATGATTAGCAGTTTTAATAAGTTAGCCTCACAGACAATTGCAAGTTTAGTGAGTTCAGTATTCATTGCTAGCTTCATTATTGTTGTTTTGTATCAAAACTAAACTTAGTGACATTTCGCGAAATGTGGAGATTAATAACATTCTATTCATATGTTGTTGAAACAATCCAAACAGATAGCATTGTTAAAAACAGAAGGCATACTGAGAAAGGTTTTTGTGTTGATGAGATTTGCTGTTATTTAATCTATGACATAAATTGACAGTTGCTTCTCGTGTGAACATTGTTAGTGAATAATAATAGTAGTCAGGGTTTCTACTGTGTATTCAGTATCTAATTTTAACAATAATGTTTCAAAAAGTCCATGAAGAAAATTTTCTGATACCTATTAGTAATATCAGTAATCTCTTTTTATGTAGAGGATCATGACTCTCCACCATTTCTCTTTTGTTTTTCTAAGTAACTTGATTAATGATTAAAGTAAAGCTTCAAGCAAATGAAACCTCTATTTTAACAAGTTGACTGTGATGTTATCATATAATGATAACATAGCATTTCAGTTTACAGTGTCTCTCCAGATATAGGTAAGGGTTTTATTTTCAGTTGCTGAAAAACAGCTTTGTACCATAAAATAAAAAAATTCATTAAACTAAGAAATTATTTAATTATAAACGCTTTTAATTGCTTTTAAGAATATGATATAAAGGGTGGAGCAGAGAGGACTGACGTTTTTGAAAAAAAAATCACGGCATCATTAATTTTAGCTTCAGAAGAATTTTATTAACAAGATCAAATGTGGAAAACAACGTCCTTCATGTGGTATCCATTTTCATCGATGCATTTTGAAAGCTGGTCTCTACTCTATCCAGCATTGCGCTGTTTATTTGGGTGACTTACACGTAAATAGATTCCTTCAAATCACCTAGTGTATGGAGCTTATGCTCATACATTTGTGCCTTGAAGTTTCCACACAAGAAAGAATTACACATGGATCAGGGGACTGAGCGGGGCAAGAAATGTCAAACTTTAGAAATGAGGCTGTCCATTGATGTTCTGGATGTGTGGGCCGTCACCCCATCCCGTTTAAACTACAAACATCGGATAGGAACACGTTTTCGTCGTTATTCAGGCACAAAGAAGTTGTTTTTTCACCGTAACAGCATTTCCATTATGCTCTTTAAAAAAGTAAGGACCAATGATGTCAGCTTTTCGAACAGTACGCCAAACTGTCACTTTTCTGTTGTGCAGTTGTTTTTCGTGATTTTCAAGAGCCCAATAACGACAATTCTGTTGATTCACCATGGCATTGAGATGAAAATGAGCTTCATCACTCATTAACGGAGTGAGGTCATTTGCCTAAAAAAATTGCTGTCATCTGATGTGTGAAGTTAAACCACTGTGCATAGTCCCAGTAACCAGTGATCAATTTGTAGTGGTGGAAATGTAGTTCGTCATGCAAAATGTGTCTTACTGAACGATTATCGATGCCAAATTCAGTAGCATGCCTCCGAGCAGAACGATTCAAACTGCACAGCAAAGCTTGTCTGACGCGATCCATATTTTCTAGGGTATGTACTGGTCATAAGACCCACTCCGGACTGCTGTTCAGTTCAATGGTGTACCTTGTGTACGAAGTGCATAAATCCAGTGGAAAATTGTGTTATAAGTGGGAAGAGCCTGATTTCAGTGAATGTTTAATCGGCGACGAAACTAATGCTGAACTACTGTAACAAACTCGTTAGTCTTCCTAAAACTGTTGGAGGTGAGCACACGCTGCTTTATTGCCCACAGCGCCAAAAAAAAAAAAAAACGAATGGTATCTGCTGGACGTATGTCCCTCCCCCTGTGGCCGAGTAACTCTCTGTCTCACCCTGCATTATTGATACACTTGTTAAGAAAAGAAAACATTTTCGATAAATAATGAATTTTTACAAGAATTGTATTCGTTATTTTAAATTTTACTTAGAATAATTTAGAAAGTTTTAAATCTTTTAAATTTCTCTATTATTTTGTAACTGTTAGATGATATTAAGTCAAAACCATATTTCATGGAATCTCCTCCTACCAATATTTTAGAAAGAATTTCGAATTTGTGTGTATATAAATGTGGCAATTTTTTGTAAATCTGGGTGTCTATACACAGTATTATCAGAAAACATTAAATAAATTTTAAAGCCAAAGTACTTAAAAGTCAATAAAAAATGGAATTAGAATATTTTTTTTAAATATTTAAGATAAAATGATATAAAAAAGGCGCTCACGTTATATTCCTCAAGCAATTTTTACAGATATGTACATCAGAGAAAAAAAGATTCTGTCTGCCAATCTGTCAACATCATACTTATTATAAAACCCAGGTTGTGTGTGTGTCTGTACGTTTATATATTGGATCGGATTTCCTACATTTTTAAATCGATTTCAACAAAATTCCACAGGACTACGTAAAATTACCTTGTGGTGGTTCTGACAGCGCCAAAAATTGGAAAAACACAATTGTTTTTGCACGTAATCAATTTGAAAACACGATGAAGAGGCATCGCGAGAATGAAAGGGCGACAACTCATATCGAGTTATACTTAAAACCCAGGTTGTGTGCGTGTGTTCGTTTATATATGGGATCGGATTTCCTACATTTTTCAACCGATTTCAACAAAACTTCACTTTTTTTTTTGGCAGGTTGTGTTTCTTATTGTCTTGCACACTTTTTTTTTATTTTTACATTCAGAATGCTTTAAAAATTCCATTTACAAGACAATTGTTTATAATAAAATTCTATTCAATCGGTAGACTCATAACGATTGAAAACAATGTTTTTCTTTGAGTTTGGGTTTGACCAATTCGTAAAAACAAAAACAAACAAAAAAAAAACTGATTAAGACATGCGTGTCCGTCAACCTTAAACAATAATCTTTGTCAATTTTATTTTTCAGTCTTTATGATGGTCGATACTTGATCTATCTCTTAGTGTTACATCCCCGGGCAACGCCGGCTCTACTGCTAGTCTTAAATATTTCCGTGTTAAAAAATGCATTTCTGCGATATTTTAAACTAAAATTAATATATGTCTCAAATCAAATTAAACTTTAAGTGAGCTAATATTCCTGAAATAAACTTTCAGAAAAGTATATTTTATTTTTTAGAAAGACATAATAAACAGAATTTCATCGTGCAGACGGGTGGCTAAAATCAGCCATTTTTAACGATATCAAAACAAAACTGCTTCCAGTCAATTTAAATTTGTTTTGAACTACAATGTATTTTGCTCTTTAGAAATATTAAATTTAATCTATTAGCTTGAAATTTAAACTAAAATAAAAGCTTCAAGTATGTTATATTTTTTTATATATTTTTTAAAAATTCATTTCAAACAGCTATCGCTTTTCTGAGGAGGTACCTACAGTCATAGGGTTAAAAATAAACCTAAAAGAATAAATTAAACAAATAAAGGTTTCATCAAATCTAAAACCTGTAAAATGAATCCACGTAACAGCCAGTAACCTCCCTTTAAATATTTATTGAACGTCAAAATATTGTAATTTATTGACACGAACCCAGTTCAGTTGATCATGGATGACAATTCCAGAAACTATAAACAATTTTTTTTTTTGTTATTCTCTGCCAGCCGCAATGATGGAGAAAGCATGATGAGAAAAATGTTTTAATATTCTGTAAAAAGACATTTATCATATATATAGATATTCTTGTCTTTAGCTGTAGTGTAATTTTCGTGATCCTTCTCCCACGTGACGTGACGTTCCCTTGGAGTAAAGAAACTATCACGTGTTCTTTAGCTACTGCGAGTCAAAGAAACAACACGATGATTATCTGCTCCATGCTATTAAGTCTGATCTTCTAAGACTCTATATTTCCTTTTATCATTTATTTGAGTTTGTTTCAAATTGTTATTTCTGTTTGAAAACTGTTTTACTTGTTTGCGTATTTCTTTGAAATGTATTTTGGTCATACATTTCCCCTTTTAAGTGATATATTAGTTAATCGCGTTTAGTATTCACGATGCATTTCCTAAATAAAAGGATAACATCAGTATGAAGCGAGAACCTTTTTCATTGAGACTATCGGTTATTTACAAGAAGACATGCAACACGTTTCTGTACTTTGATGGCGTGTTCTTTTTTTTTCTATAAAAGAACACCTTCATTTACGTTCTTCCGACTTGGCTCTTGCCGCCTTTATTTTGAATATTTGGTTAAATATCTGTAGTGACGGCATATACTACTGAGGTCGCCTACTTATATTTTGTAAACCAAACACTGTTTATTCATTGATCAAGGTCTATTTTAGCATTGGGTTAGCGGTGATCGAGTCCAATCTTAAGTGCTTGCAAAAAGAGAAAATACATTAATCAAAGTACTACCAACTGTGAATCCTATGTCACTGAAACCTCTAAGTGTTTCAGCAGTGTGGTAACATGCATGGGAATTCTTACGAAATAAAAATAGATATCGTTTTACGACTCCTGGTGTTATTTACACGTGGGATTAAAAAAAAAAGGCATTTAAATCCCTTCCCTGCTAATGACTTTAGGGAAAACGTTTCATTTTCAGACGGATATTTTATTTGTTTTTAATATAGTAACTAAGAAACTGCGGCATCTTGAAGTATCCGAGCAGTGGCTAACACCCCTACCAGACGTATAAATTGACAATTAGATTCATTTCAATCTTAGAAGGGCATAAAAAGAATCAACATCGACGGATACACACGTCTGTAGCTGGTTTGTGAATGCTATGTTTTGGACGTGTTTATTCGTCAGTGTCTGAAAAAGACACGTTCGGCAAAAACGTATTTACACGTCTACGCCGGGGAAGTGGTTAAACAACCATTAATAAATCTATAAACCCAACGTTTATAGAAACTTTAGGGATAAAAGGTCGGGAGAAATCAAAAAAAAAAAAAATCAAAGGAAGGATCGCTGATAATAGAAAAAGAAAAAAATACTTCAAGGTGGAAAGAATAGACCAGAACTTTTCCACGGATTGAAAGAGAAACCTACAGCGCTTCAAAATATTAAAATCTGAAGTAAGATCAGCACTGGAGAAGATGAAAAGAAAGAAAATAGCAGAGCCAAATGGGAACGTAAGAGAAATACTTTCAACCTTATGCGATTTCTGCATTAACAAGATCACAGAAGTAATAAACGAAATATACAACAGTGGTGAAATACCGGAGGATTTCACTGAATCTATGTTCGCAACATTATCTTAAAAAAAACCAGGTGCAAAAGAATGCGTCTAATGAGCTACATAACCAAACAAATGATGCAAATTCTAATGAATATTGCGCGAAACATAGTTAAACCGGAAATAGGAAAAGAACAGCGTGGTTTTGTCAAAGACACTGGAACAAGAAATACGATTTTCATGAACAAAATGATATCAGAGGGGACAATATAAATGCAGAAGAATGTTTACTTATGTTTTGTAGATTACGTAAAAGCATTTGGCAAAACCGCAAAATACTACACAAGAATCTATTTGAACTGCTAGCAAAAAACTAGATCCATTTGGAAAGTATGTTAGAATAATCCAGAATCTGTACTGGGAGCAAGTCGCCTGCACACAGATAGAAATGAATTGAGTAGCTACACATGAATAGGAAGGGGTGTAAGATGTGTCTTCTCACCAGAGTTTTTCAACCTTTACAGTGAGGTTATGCCAAAGGAACCGGGAATCTTACCATGATTTATTATCGGTGGGCGTAATCTTAACAATATAAGATACGCAGATGACGGCGCGTTGATCCCTGACACAGATGACGGCGGGTTGATCCCTGACACAGATGACGACGGGTTGATCCCTGACACATGACGGCGCGTTGATCCCTGACACAAATGACGGCGCGATGATCCCAGGTCCTCCGAGACAGTACTAAAAGAAAGCGAGAAAATAAAAAGTACTAACCATCAACTGCAAGAAAACAGAAATGGTCACCAGGAAGAGGAAAAGCTGGAGATATGAGTTAAAAATTGGAGCTGGCAACATGAAGCAACTATAGAAATTTAAATATCTTGTAAGACTTTTAACAGAAGATGGAAAATCCGACACCGAAATCCGAACATACATTGGACAAGCAAAAGAGGCATTCCAAAAGTTATGCAAAATGATGAGAAACGGAAAGATTTCGTTTGAAACAAAGAAAATAGTGTTTGATTGTAATGTGATATACACCTCTCATATGGCAGTGGATACTTGACAATCCCGCTATGTATGAATAAACTGGAAGCAACAGAAATGTGGCTCTACAGAAGGATGCTGAGGACACCATGGACGGAGCAAGTAAGCAACGAAGGAATCTGAAAGAAAATGTCAGCAAAAAGAACGCTTATGCTCAGAAAGAGAAAGCTGAAATTCCTTGGATGGATAAGGAAAGAGGGATTGGAAAACTAAACCTTCACACGGCATTTTTATTATTATCTAAACAAATGTGTACAAAATAATAGATTTTGACATTAAATAACCCATAGAGGATGATATGCAACTCAATAAAAAGAGCCAACCTAACAACTGACTCTTGTAAAGACAGCATGGCAGCGGTTGTAAGGTATTTTATGGAGCGGTGATATACGCGTTCAATCTGAGACCGGGAGTGACCTTTTAGACCCAGTAGGCGTTCGAGACAATGAGCCTCTTTGAGGGTATGGCCACTCATTAGGGTTGGCGCAGGCTTAGTGTTTGCTAAGTCTCAGAAGTACTTACGTGCCACGTGTTATTTTGCGGGAGAAAAAGAAAACGCACGTTCCGAAGTCAAAGAAAAAAAAATGTTCAAGCCCTTCCAAAATTCGCGACGCCTGTAATTTTAGTCAGGAACAGTAATCCTAACAGGATCCACATAAAAAATAGCTTTGTGCCACATTCCGTTCAAGTGGGAACGCGTAGAAATACATCACAGCCACCGACTCCTTACGAAGAAATGAAAATATATACGAGACATTTTGGGCGCCCAGCCACCAGTAAACGAGACGTGAAATGTAACACATCACGTACAAGACAGATTTGTTAGGGTTTCCTTAAAAAGTTTCTGTTCTAATTTATTTCTTCGTGACGAAATGAAAGGTGCGCATAGGAACTTTACATAGTACAGACATGCATCTAGAGAGCGAAATAAAAAGTACATAACTATTGTAACTTGAGAAAATGTGTTTCCCCAACTCAAACCACGCGAAAAATAAGTTCTGGTCGGGGAATTCTAATATATTTACTTTAGTGAATTTCTCTAAAGTGAGAACCATTTTCAAACTTCCCTTTCAGACAACTGTGAAATTTAAAAAAGGAAAAGGAAGGTAGGAATGTCTTTCTTTTGCTTGAATGACAAAGGCAACAAGGACGAACAAAAACATAACACGAAAAAAAAAAATGAAAGAAAAAAAAAGAAAGTGAAATTGCACAACATAGCTGAGATGAAAATGGCTCCTATCTACTGAAGCGTACACAATGAATGGCCATTTGAAAAAGTAGGTAAATAAATATTTTGATGAATTCATATAGTTAGGCGCCGGCAACTGACATAAAATAAATCCATTTCTTTGTTAATGTCTTAAATATTTAACCGAAAGCAAAATATACCTCTTCTCACTCAACTCTCTCTCTCTCTCATCTTACACTTTCTGGCAAGCATTATGGCTAGGATATGAGGGTAAAGTGACGCTTTTTGGCGTGAAAAATAGAATTGGCAAGCTAGGTTCAAATTCCGGTCCCTTCTTTGGTGTTGAGCAGAAAGGTGCTACTTTTGTAGAGGGTTCAGCCGTCCAGGTCGTTTTTGCATTAAATATCCGAATTTCAAACAATAATAAAATAAAGAAAACATAGTTATGCCTGTTAAATAAATAAAGTTAAAGTCTTTGAGTAGTTGTTTCACAGAAAATCTGTAGTTTAGAAAGTAGCTTCAAATAGTTCGTTCACAGAAAAAAAAAAATTGTGGTTGGAAATAGACTTTTATCGTTCTCGAAGATTCACTGTCATTGTCGTTATTGGAGTTCATTTGTTTGAAGTCGCCGACTGACTGTTTCTTTCAGCACGTGCTAGGCGGGTGGTGAGGTTGACATTTGCATCTATTGCTCTTTCAAAATATGTGGGGTTGTGTACAAAAAAAATTCTTGAAGGTAGGCTCAGGAAAAAAAATTCTGACCAATAGACACAAGGATTTAAGCAGTGTATGTTGCATTGCAGAATCTCTTAGGCATGTTTATAATATTGTCTTTTGTTAAGTAGACAATATTATTTGGGCACGTTTTAATATGGTATGTATGTGGGTATGTAATTGTGTTGGAAATAAACTTTATTTCCTACTTTGTAACGAATAAGGGTGAAGCTCTCAAAATAAAATATTGCAATACGGGGTGAATTTTGATACATATATTTTTAATTTCTATACTAAGAACAGTATAGCTCAGAAGAGAAAGAGAAAATTATATTTATGTGAAATATTCAAATAAAAAAGAAAACATTTATTTGTTTAGACGTGTGAGAGCGCGCGGTGCTCGAAGTGGATGTGTGAAATAAAGTAGTCTGTTTACCCGGCGAAATCAATTTCTTCTGACTGGGACTACTGGTCACATCTTGCAGCTATCGAATCCTGTCACTGATAAAGCTAAAAGAGAATAGAGAGCTTATGTCCAAACCCTTTTACAGTTCTGAAAATAACGCCACCTAGCGAAGTCCACTGACAGGGAATATAGAGTAATCCCAGAACATCCTTAAGAATAGCATGCAGGCAAGGCATTCGCTTAGTACACTTTCTGACCATGAGACCCGGGTTCGAATCTCACCATGGTTGATTTGTCAGAAAGGAGATTCCTGATCCGGTCTGGAGGGGGCGATCCCAGTGGGTGGCACTTTTTGGAAAGTGCCTGAAAGCCATACTACTGGTTGACCTCAGTCTTGTGAGTGAAATTGGGTTGACGGAACACTTGTGGTACCGTTGATATCTGTGCTAGCACGAAGTCACAAGTCATCGTGACCGAGGGTTTGAGTGTGCTGGTGTTGTTCAGATTGTTGATCACGCTAGCGTCATCAGCAATCTGAACAAACTCCCAGAAAATGTAACTAAGGTCTGCTCAGCATGGTTACAGTGTTGAACAAAACATAAATGTGCCTGAGCGAGGGTCTGCAATAGGGACTGGCTAGCCGCCCTAGTAGACGGGTATCCTCGAATACGAGTGGCCAGAAATATATATATATATATATATACACACAATTTCATAGTCATTTCTTCCTCCATACTTCAGCTGTCCTTTATTTCTTTTAATTTTCTCTTTCGTGAATGTTATGTACTTTGGAAGCTTGTTTAAACCAAGTTAATCGCCTTTTAGGCTTCCTCCACGTAAGAAATAGTCAACTTTTTGAATAATAAAAATTATATCACGGGGTAGGAATTTTAAAGTTGCTTGGGTGGGTCATGGCCAAAATAGTTTCGAACCACAGGAGTAGAGTAAGTTATTGATCCTGTGGTGGCAACCAGTTTCGAAGAATTCAAGACCATGAAGTTGGTAAATGGAAACCACTAAACTGTATTTACAAAGTTACAACAGTTCACAGATATCAAATAAAGCTTAAGTGGTGTAACATTTAGAAGGGACTAACAAGGTCTTAGTCACAAGACGATGAAAACAGTTTTGGGGATTCCATTTAAAGTATCACTGAATTGGTTAACAAATGGTTGATGCTGGTCATTCCTGCAAATCATAAAAGCAAACTAGACTTATTATGGACTAAAAGGAGAACTAGCGAAGATGTTGTGGAGAGATCTGACTGGATACATCATAAAGAGACATGACATTTTATTTTTCTAATCATTTTGATTAGAATCATTTATGTAAGAGTTCTAGCGCCCTTATAAACTGTGGAGAAATTGACTGTTGGTCAGGCGGGAAAGGATCGGTGTACTTACCCTATGTTGTTGAAATCCTTACTAAACAAAAAAAAAAAATTATTTACGAACCTTTTATCGTTACAGTGATCACGTGACAGGGTTACCACGTGACACCTGAAGTTGTATAAAAGGAGAGGAAATTTATCTCTCTTTTTTTTTAAAAAAATTACCTTCCGTGTTACGAAGTTATCAGATTGTTATACATCGCGGAAAAGGGCAGTCTATTTCGCAACTTAAGATAGGTGCTGTAGGGACATTATTACTATAAATAAATAAATATAAAATAGTGAATATTATAAATAAAATAAAATGAAACAAATAACAAAAAGTTTGTATAAAATAAATTGAAGTAGAAGTCGTCGTCGAAGAAGAAATTGAAGAAGTCGAAGAAGAAGTTGAAATCCAAGAAGAAGATGTTGAAGAAGTCCAAGAAGTTATCTCAGCATGCAACAGAAACTGTTCCTTCCAGAAAACGGATATCCCCGCCAAAAGATGTTGAATTCAATCTCTTCACTACCAACCTTTGGACAATCCACTCGTCCAACTTCTCTGTGACATTGCGTGTAATAATACCGAATGACTTCCCCCTTTTATTGCATGCATCATTAAAAGACTTGTAAACAAAAATACACATAACAATACACATATAAAAATAACTAAATTGTATGTTATTAATGTACAATTTAACATGCTTTTATTGTTATCTCTCTCTCTGTTTTTATTTCCCGTGAACACTAGGCTATTTTTGCTACTATGATATGAGTGACGCCACCGTGCTATTGCTTCCCCCCCCCCTCGACATAACAGTCTCTGTTCGTTTGAGGGATCGGGGGGCACTTCTTCGACAGAATTAAAGTTTTTATTACATTTTCACTGCTATTTTTTTGTTGTTTTTTTTTGTTTTGTTTTTGTTGTTTTGTTTGTTTTTTTTTCGGTCGGGAAGAAAATATTTCTGACAAAGATTTAAATAAAAGTCCAACATTTTAGTGTTAATTAATGAGGGTCGAAAGTAGTAATACACTTTTAATCATAGACATGGTAACATTTTTTTCTCTTTTGCACATGGGTTGGGTGTAACGTTGGGCGATGACTTGAATAATTCATACATTGAAGTCGAGAGACGAAATCTCTTTACCTCTGTTTTGTTTTTATATTTCTCCACTGTCAAAAATAAAATTCTGTTTTGAGAATAAAATTCGCACAAGCCGCGCACTCACAAATAGATTATTAATTTTTTTTCAGCCTCGAGGCAAGTTTGCTAAAACGCTAAATTTCTTACTAAGAATATCTCATAAATTGGCAAGATCGTATTTTCACAACTCCCTCGTCAAAATCGCCATATTTAGCCCTTATAATATTATTACTGGAAAGGTAAATACACGACAACATGATTAAATTTTCATATATTAATACTGGTCGTGAGGTTTTGTTTGTTCATCTTCAGCTCTCTCTTCTGCCAACATAAATGGGGATAACACAGAATAGAAAAGCAATCAAGCGATGTATACATCTTAAACGAAGGTCAAACTTCCTGCATCATTCTCAAGGGCACTTTATTTCATGAGTTTAGTAATAAGTTTAATGAACAATTAGTTTGAATGTCCCGGTCCGCAAGTAAAAACATGCCGTTTGTGGTTTTAGGGAACAAAACATTTTTTTCTCTCCCTTTCTCACACGCTTATTGCTTTCCTTCGTTCTTCCCTTTTACTGCTGTTATAAAATAAAATAAGACATATCTCGGCTGATTTGCAGGCAAATAAACTAACATACTCAAGAGCGAGAGCCGGATGTGAACGGGATGTCGAAAAATAAAATAATATTTTAAAGCGTTTCTATTTTTCGACCAATAAAAATGCTTCCCTCCTAATTATACTCGCGTCGTTTTACGAGCCTGTCAAGCCATAAAAAACGGCATAAAAGGGGTCACATGGAAGTACAACGGTCAGGCTGAGCGGTCAGCAGCAGCCAGCAGCAGTAGCGCCACGCCAACCAGCGAGAACTACTATAAGAGATCAACCCAGATCTTCAGCCGGCCTATGAACTATACCACAAGGTCGCTGTCCCAAAACCATACGTTCCTATTGAAATAAATCACGTAAATCTATTTCTACTGTTGTATTTCTTTCTTGCAACCATACGCTTGTCTATAACACTGTGCTTCATTCATCGTTTCGTCAAGTTACTTGATCAAGCCTCCCCCTCCAACTTATTTCTCATATGCCACTTTTCTACCCACAATCTTTTCACCCTCCATTATAATTATGTGTAAGGCAGGGAGCATCCGTTACGACACGATTCTTTTACAAATTTAATTAAAAAAAAATGATGGTAATTACGTGAGGAAAGTTACATAACTATATAAACATCTACACTTTTGAGCCCGAGCGGCTGGTATACCGGCCGATATATGAAAGGGCATATACCCAGGCGGCCGGTATATCGACCAGAGTCACAGACAGCAGAGATGGACAGCAGGGGCCCAGAGTGTGAGATCCGTACTCATATGCGGATCAGTTTCATAGGGTTAATAAAAAAAAGGTGGGGTCATTACGTTAACCAATCCGGAGCCAGAGTCCCAAAGACAGTCCGATCTTCATGTTCAACTTTGTTCTGGCAAGTCCTGCTACGGCGCCGGTGCCAAGCTGTATTGGACTCTGCCTTTCCCTTGGACAACATCGGTGCCGTAGAGAGGAGATACGTGTTGTATGGGGAAGCGCCGATCTCTCATAAAACCCTGCCCAGGACTGCGTCTGAGAGAGGACACTCCAACGTCGGCTCACCGTGACGGCAAAACACGGAAAGCAACAGTTTATTGATGGGAGGATTCCGAAAGTTCTTCTGTACAGTGAATTGGCCACCAGCAAGGACATTTCCAAAACGGACGATGAACATCGAGAAGTGGGAAGACGTCGCCATCGATCGCTCATGCTGGAGCGGGAAAGAAGAAACGGAGGTTTGCCGCCGGAGAGAAGAATACTCGATGGGAAGAAAACAACACGGCGACATCGGGGGTGAGTGTTTTTATTTACATCCTTTGCAGTCACTCTTGTGTGGGCTTGTACAGCCATAACAGATTCTGCACCGGTACTATCAGCAGATACATAACTCTTCAAGCGTAGATCTATGGTCTCTCGAGATCGACGGATGTCACATATGCGTTAATCCATTGAAAAATATAACAAAAACATATTTAAAGAGAGAAAACAAGCCTGTGACCGTTATTATTCGTGTACAGAAGAGAGAGAGAGAGAGAGAGAAATGTGATACATAAGTGTAAGAATCACGTTTTTAACCTTTGAGAAGGGAGCACATATTAAAACATAATGAAAAGGTGCATGTATTAAAGGATAATGTATGGGAACATATATCGAAATTTTTCTCAACATGCAACAAATGGTGTGTCTTAATAAAAGGGGAGTTGGAAAATCATTTAAACGGTAAAATACGGCGTGGTTTTAATAAGCTTGTTAGTGGGAGTGCCGTAAATTTCCTCAAAAAAAATAAAAAATCTTCACCATCGTCTCTTCGACATCGAGAATACTATTGTACACAATACAAGCTCCGTCTGTATATAGTCGTACCGATGGAAACTTTTCAGTTAAATAAAATAATGGTGCCAGTTGAAATAAACTAACTTGATAAGAATTATATTTTTTATTCCTGGAAAAATAATTGTGCCGCAGAGAAAGTTACTTGTAAATTAATATGCGTTTTTCTTTTCACGCACTTCTCGCTTGTAAAACTCCAACTTTGATTTTCAAAAAATTAAACGCAATGTCTATCGTTTTTTTTTTTTACTGTCTTCCTGATTACACTCTCATTGTTCTCGATCCTTATTAATGTTTCTGGTTTTTAATTCTTCCATTCCCAGTGGAATTGTGCCTTAGTGACTTTACTACCTTGCTTGAAGTTAATTCGATAAAAAAAAAATTATTGTATCTATTTGCTTGTTTACCTTTTTTCTTATTCAAGCAAAGCACGCAGGGCAGCACAGAATAAAATAAAAAGTAGTGGTGGGAACGAAATGAAATGTTTAAAAATGAGCCCCATTTGGTGATCTGTTAAAATTAAAATCACATGTTACTCCTTGTATTTATATTGAATTGCTAACATACATTGCATTTGCAGAGGTATATTTTACAAAACTTAGCCTTTAAAGTTATTTATTATTAGCCGTAAGAAGACATTTTCTGTCGTAATTTTACATTTCACGAGTAGAAAAATAATGACTATATTGAAAAGTATTATTTCTAATCAATATTATTTTTTGATGTTTTATACACATATATATTTGATGTTCTAGTGTCTATGAAAACGACAATGGTAAGTACTGAAATTAAACATAAGGAATAAATAAACTCCTGTCTGGGCCAAAAATGGCGCATTAAAAAAATTTGGCAGTTAATGGGTTAATGTTGCTGCGGATGCTAAAATGGATATTACTTACTAAAGATTCCTGTTTGTATATTTTATCGGATCTTCTCATAAAAGAAACATTATCTAAATATCTAAAGAATTGTGTATTTCAAATGAAAACATGATTTTTTTTTCTTTTACAGTAATATACATTTTCCTTGTTTTGATTTTAAATACACATTTTTTCTTATTTTACGCTTGTAGTTCTTTTCTGGGATGTATTTGCCAGGATTACTCTCACTTGGTCTGCCACTGTTAGGTGGCGCTGTTTAGGGACTATAAAAGAAGAAACACAAGCTTTTACTTCAAAATATAGCGATGTGGACTCACGACTTTTCGTCCCCACTGAGAGTACTTCTTTTCTGCGAACTTCTGAACATAAAAACACACACATGTACATACTATTACCTACTGTTTTCAAAATTTGTAATTTTTGTGAAGATGTATTATTTTAAACAATACATTTTTTGTTTATTTGTTCGTGTGGTGGATTCCATGAATGGAATCCTGCACAAATAAATAAACAACACCAGTAATTGAGATAGAAAAATAAGTGTATTAAACGTAAGAATACAGACTTGAAGTGAAGATTAGTAGTCCAGAAATGCAGGTTAGTAGAAAATATATGTATAAATCTCTGTGAGTAAAGCCGTAATCAATCTGGAATAAAAAACCCTGTGTCTGTCTCCGTATCTCTCAACCTGTCTCCACGTATCTCCACAGCAGATATTCTTTCTGTTAATATAAGTATACTTTGGATGAGTCCATCTTATGTAAAAGAGGGGAGAGCCCCACAACAGTTCGTCATTTACATGGAGAAATATTAGTTGCCACTGGTTTCAAATTAGTGATAACAAGATATAGAGATTTTCCACTACTTATATACTATCTTTTAAAAGCCTCTTCTTTATGTGTCATGTCTCCTCAGGGCGTAGTTGATCATGGATCCCCACAATTTTCTGTCTCTTGCAGCTCTAAATAAATTCTGTCTTTTTTCTAAACTCTGTTTCGCCATCCATTTTCTCAAGCTCGTCGAGTATGTTATACGTTGTTTAAAATATATCCTGTGAGTAACAGATTTTCCAAGCCCTCTTTCCTCATTATGTGCCCCAGAATTTTCAACTGTCACTTCCTGATGTTAAGTATAAGTCTATTTTCTCTAAAACCTTGTCGTTTCTAGAATCCTAATTCTACATCTTTATAAATTACTAAAAAATAGCTTGTTCAATTTCTGTGCAAAAAGATCATAGCGATGTTTTGAACAGATCCAACTTCGCACATATTTTTTTGAGTATTCGAGTTCTAACAAGCATACAAGTGGGCGTTGTTATCCCCCCCACGCACAATTTTTTTTTTTTCATCGCGTGATCGAATTAAAATTTTTAGCGCCAATTTCTCTGGAGCTTACCCAAGTAAATAAATACAGAACACTAACTCACTTTACCAGTGAGCATTGTAACTTCAATTTGCTACACGAACCTATATCACTTCATCTGAAGTTTTCAAAGTTACTTGCGAACATATAACAACCTTCCAGAAATTTCACTCAATTATCAATTCATTCACCCAGCAGCTCATAATCGTTGCTGCTAGCGAATAAACATTGCAATTTCATTCAAACAAAGCACTTTTCGACAACGAAGTCATCTTCTGAACTTTCACAAACATTCCAGCTTAAAGTCTCATCAAAAGCAGTGAAAGGAAGACAACTTTATTCGAACTAAATTTACACAAATTTAATGTGAATTTGACACAAACTATTTAATTTTCTTATCAACAGTTTAGTACATCATACTTTGTGAAACTTTCATCAGAAAATTTTGCAACACTTAACCTCTCAGTTAAACTCACAAGCATCATTCACACACACACACACACACACAAAGTTTAACATTAATCAAACTAACAAATATTACGAGATTTCAATAAAAAATCTACTCTTATTACAATACATATCATTGTAATCTTCATACAATGTAAATGAAAATTGATTGTTATACGATAAATGCCTTTGTCTTTTGTCAATATTGTTCTATTCTTTTCTGTTTATTTTCACTGAAGTATAATATAAATGTGTTGCGGATACATGTCTTTGAACACGCAGTCCAAATTTATTCTTTCAACTGTAAGACCCGGCATAACAAGTCCTCACAGTATCCTCGGCATCTTTCTGTAGAACCACATTTCTGTTGTTTCAAGTCTCTTTTTGAGGTAATTGTCCAGCATTCACTGCCATGCAATAGGATAGATATCGCGTAACAGTTCAGTACCCTTTTCTTTGTTTCTAATGAAATATTTTTGTTTCTTAATACTGTTCTTAGTTTTGACTGCATAGAAGCAATAATCTAGGTAGAAGGGAATAGAACTCACCCGGGCGCGACATTTAGTTAACTGGGGTGATATAAAACTGCGGCTGTGAAAGGATTACCACCGAGCGAAAAAAGCTATGACCTGGAATGATAAACAAACTGCTTCTGTTGCTGCTACGACTACTATTGTTATTTGAGAAGAGGTAGAAAGAACTCCTAAAACGTGATAATTCTCTTTACTAAGAACGTCTTTTATAAACCTACGAGAGTCTGCCTCATATTTGAGAACACCTGTTTCAAAACTGAATATTTTGTCTAAAGGAAACAGAATAACATTATCCGAGGTAGGTCAACTTTCTCACTGCTCTTCGACTTTTAACATTTAGACATCTTGAATTGTGAACTTCTAAATGTGAGTAAATTTCATTCGTTTGTAGTGCGCATCACCACAATTATTTATCTTTGACTGGGAATGACGTGGAAAAGGACAAGCAAAGACGCTGGAGATTACCAAACATGTTGCGGTCCCAGTGCAATTTATATTTGACGTAAAATAGCACATAGTATAAAATACAAGCCAGAACGTAATGGTTCAAAACATAACAATTGAGTTTATTAGTGTTGATGTACATGCGTATAAGCTAAAGGTTTGAATGAGTTATGTCTCTTAGATTTGGAAATATTTGTATCGGAGCTCATAAAGATGAAGTAATTATTAAACTGAAGTTTTAGAAGAATAAAGTTCCTGTTGCATGTTAGGAACTGTGAATTGGTAAAGTTGGTAAGAGTTCAGAAGAGTTAAGAGTTCGTACTAGCGTGAATTGGTAATGTTCTTTAACGTCTGACCGCGCGGTCAAGACTGGAGCTCTTGAAGTTTACATCTTGGCAGCAAGGAGAAAGATGAATGAGAAAACAGAGAGAGAGAGAGCTTACACGTGTTTTGTTTATATAAGATGCTGTATCACGTGACTGGCTCAAACCTTAGTGAGCGGGAAATTTCATTCCTCGAGTGCAGGATATCTGATTGATCGGAATTGACCAATCAACGAGATAATTTTGAGGAGTTTAACCAACGAATGCTTGTCGCATGAGTTGTATGTATGATGGTCATGATAATTACCACACGTTGCTAAGAAACTGATTTATATGAAATGTTACTTTAAAAAAAAAGTTGTTAAAATTCCGTTTTTGTTAAGGCAAACATTTTTTTTTTTTTTTTTTAACTGTTGTTTTCGAAGAGAAAACGTATTTGTATTTTGAAAGAACTGTTATCGTGCCTTGATAGTTTGAGGCGCACACGGGAAATTTTGTGCAAGGCCTATATTATAATTTGTAAGTTTGTAAATAGTAAAACTATTTTTGTTATTGTAATAAATATGTTTCTTTACAAATATCACTTTGTGTAAATGTCGCGTTTTTTTTCATTTTAGTATCTCTAAAATTTCTTGTAAAAGGGGGATAAAAGTTTTAAATTCTCTTAATAAAAACCTCCTTACTCTACCTTTTGAATTTCTTCTTTCTCCCGCTATACATCCCCTTGAAACCACTATTTCTCCCTTTTTTTCTTTTTATAGTTTTCTTGAGTTTTTTTTTAATATTTCGTTTTGTTTTTATTTTATTTCATTGATTTTACACGTTTCCTCCTTTTTTCGATCAATTTGTTTTTCTGCCAAAATTTAGATAATGGACAATGTCCTGTACTAGCGTATATTTTTTCATATATTCACTGTAAATAATTTTTATTTCAAATCATGGCTGTTTTCTTTAATGACTATAAATCTGAATCATTTCGTTTTTATTCCCTTCCTCACTTGAACAGTAAATATTATTTGTAAATATAGGAAACTTAATTAAAATTTCATTGAGAAAATGTGTTTTGGTGATTATTGTATGGTAGTATTCGTATGGTATCACCAAAACTTCGCTAAAAAAAAAGTATAAAAAATACCCAAACATAATAATAAAAAAAAGATTATCGTCAAAACCTTTATTTTTAAGATAAAAGATCAACATAGGCTTTGATGTAAAAATTATGTATAAATCTTTTTTTAGAATCTTAGGCATTTTGGCTAAAAAATCTAGTTTTTTTTTTTTTCTGACGTTAATGCGGGACCTTAAATTTGTACGGAAAAATTCAGTGTCTTTTTTGCGTTGAAAAACACTGATTTGGAAATTTTTGTCAGATCTTAAACTTACAGGACTTATTCAGAAATGAATTAAATTATTTTTTAAATGTTTCTTTTATTTTTAGAAAATGTGGGTAAAAATATTTTTTTTTTTTACAATTGTTACCCCCATTTATTTGATTTTATGAAACCTCGAGAAATTATTTTTCTGTATCCCGTAACACCATATGTGGACCAACAAATATATATATATATATATATTGAAATATAACATACAAAACAATCATGCAATGAAGTGTAATGATTAAGGAAAAAAAGTTGTTTCCCTTCAACTGTATTCTGATTTATGATTGAATGTTCGAAAGAGTTTCTATGTTGAATAGGGTTTGCTCTTAGAATAGAATACAGTTAAAATATGAGTTGTTTTGAGAAATTAATAGAGTGCTGGTTCATGAACTTGGCTGAGTCACAGAGAGAGATATGTATAATATGTTACAAAAATCTGTATCTGTGTGTGCGTTTGAAATGTTGTGAGTCAAGTCGTAGATTTGTGTGGACAGGCGAAAATAGTTTGTGAAAAAAATTGCTTCTTTTAAAGCTACTGATAGTCTATCAGCAATAAAGCGGGAAAAATTGATTAGCACTAAAATGTTTGCTTCGTTAAAATTTGACCAATTACTGATTTTGCATCAACGAAACATGTGAGCAAGTTCACGACAGAAAAATTCAAAGTGATGACTACGATTGCTAAATTGTCTTATAGAAAGGCAGTATTGATTTACCAGCCAATCGCAGACGAATAAATTGTGGTCGTGGAAAAGCATAGCACTCGCTACAATTTATTTATACAAGAATTATTTTAATTTATAAAATTTTAATTAGCGTACTTTATAAACTTTAAATCTTTGAAAATTCTGTAACTAATAATTAGTAGCGGCCAGGTGATATTTTTATTCATTTAAAACAGTATTTATGGAAAAGGTCACTAAAATTCAATCCCACTCCAGTGTTTTAAAAAATATAAATTTTTATGTGCGCAAACGTGTCACGTGTTGTAAATAGGAATGTCACAATATTTTCAGAAAAATGAGAGCGTTATCTTAATATGTGCGTACCTATAGGAAATTTAGAATTTACGGGTAATTTTTAAATATTTTCTCAATAAGCGTCTTTGTAAGTAAGGATGTAAAACTAAAGTACTTAAAACTCAATAAAATATTTAAAATTTTAAAGATTCTTTTTCTTCTTTTATGTACCGTGTCCTTTCAGGCCATAGGCGATCATGGCTCTCCACATCTCCTTGTCCATTGGAGCTGTTTTGTCTTTTTGTTATTACTCCCAAACCCTGTTCCGCTATTCATTTGCTCGAACCCATCAAGTATGTTAGTCGCTGCTTTCCCTCTGCTTTGTGAGTATCAGATTTTCCAAACCCTCTTTCCTCATTAAGAGCTTCAGAAATTTCAATTGCCTCTTCCTGGTGTTAAGTATAAGTTTTCTCATTGTTTCCATTCACTCCAAAACCTTGTCATTGCTCACATGTTCGCTCCATAAAATCCTCAGCATCTTACTGTAGAACGTGGCGGAGTGTGCTCCTCCTTAATTCCCTAATTATTCATTAGGGGTCTCTCTCCCTACACTATAAATACTGGGCAATTTATTGCATCGTTCTTTTTGTACTTTGCATTTCAGCGGACACATTTAAAAATGTGATCTCTCGCAGAAATCTGCGTCTTGCCCACTTGTGGAAAAACGCCATTAAACACAGATACACGTACGTACGAACATTCACCAAAATACAAAATCTTTACGTTCACTCATAAACACAAATGTTGACGTCTTTGTCACTTGTAAATTTGTCGTTTAATACATATATTTGTTGACATATATATATATATGTCTTGTTTGTTTTCTTTACATCTTCGGTTGGACTCAACTTGAGTCTACCATGTTCTAGTAGTTGGACTTTCTAGCAGGAATAAACAACACTCAAACCCACACGGTCCTCTAGAGATTGATTACCATCCGACGTGATTTATTTTAAACTCCTGCTAACGGAAACACAAGACTGTATATATGTACAAACTCACATTTACACACACTTTCCAAACGAGAGCCAGCCGGGAAAAATATTGAAAAACCTCTTTTTCTTATTCTACTACGCACGCCGTACACTATTAATCCCCCCAAAAAAAAAAAAAACATTTATACAGCAACAAAATTTGTGATTAGACCAGATGAACGTGAAATATCACAATTTTAATTCACTACAATATGTCTATACAAAACACATTTCTCCGACGCGGCAAATAGAACTACAATTACTACTGCTATGACACGATTCACCAACAACAATAGAACACTCCTTTTCCCCACTTGTCTATTTGCTTGACCCTTTCTTTCTCGCGGCGACGTTTGACCCATTTTCACCTGGCAGACATGCTTAACGTATATTCTACACCATGTGCGACATTTCACACCACTGCTTATCGACATTTCAACATTGTTTACCATGACTTTAATGTACAAACGTTTTCTACGCTGAAGAGATAAGTGTGAAACAATCTTCGGACGATTCACTGTCCTTGAAATACATTCTACGAGATGCAACTTTCACATAAAAATTTACTGACGATATTCACTAAATATTACTAATAAGCAAATTTTTTCAACTTAACCACGAAGTTCTCACTCCAACATAAATCCGCATGCATTCAACTCACTGAACTACGCGGAACATTGGAATTAAAGCAAGCATTTAAACACAACAGCGTCAGCTAATAACAATTCACGTGTACACTTCGTCGACACACATTCAGTCAGACTGTGCTATACATTCACTCTGAATATAATTTCAGCACCCTGACAACGCACATACTTTCGGCGGTTTTTTATCTGATAACGTTTCAGAAACCACGTTTGACTTCAACATGCGTCAACAATTTTGGACACTTTCTCTATTCAGTTTATAACTTTTTACATATTAAAAGTTTTCGTTCCTACAACTTTCAATCTAAGGTGGGTATTGTCGGAGTTAGCTTCTCCTGAATTTCCTAATTATTCATTGCCTCGTTCTTTATTTACTTTGCATTTACGCGAACACATTTAAAAATGTGATCTCTCGCAGAAATCTCGCTTTTTTCACTTGTGAGAAAACGCCATTAAACACAAATACACGTACGTACGAACATTCACCAAAATACAAACTCTTTACGTTCACACACAAACACAAATGTTGATGTCTTTGTCACTTGTAAATTTGTTGTTTAATACATATATTTGTTTATATATATATATATATAGAGAGAGAGAGGTCTTATTTGTTTTCTTTACATCTTCGGTTGGACTCAACTTGAGTCAGCCTTGTTCTTGTAGTTAGACCTTCTACCAGAAATAAACTGCATGTGTTCCTAATTCAACAACACTCAAACCAACATGGTCCTCTACAAACCACACTTCTGTTTGTTCATCTTTGAGAAGATTGTCCAGACTGGAGGACAAATATCACGTAACAGTTCAGACCTCTTTTCTTTGTTTCTAACGAAATTTTTCTATCTTTTAATATTCAGACTTGCTTTTCGAATACATATTTGGTCATCCCAATACGTCTTCCAATCTGTGTCACACATTCCGTCCTCTGTTAGAACACTTCCCAGATATTTAAATTTATGTACCGGTCTGATTTTAGCATCCCCGGCCTGTAATTTGATTTTGGGCTCACCCTTTTGCTGATAACCATGCATCCTCTCTTCTTGTAGTTTATGCTTATTTTCTTCTCTTCTTTCTGTGGGAGGTTTTGTAGTTCCCTTTCCGTGTCTGTTATCAGCACATCTTATATTAAGATTGTGGCCGCCAATAATAAATCCTGGTAGGACTTCTAATTCTCTCAGAATTGACTTGCTGTATAAGTTGTATAAATCCGGCGAGAAGACGCATCCTTTTCTTACACCCCTTTCTATTTTTGTATATATGCTGAACTCATTTTCTGTTCATCTAGATTCTTTATTATTCTAATGTCTTTCCCGAATATGTCAAAGTTGCTGAGCAGTTCTGACAGAGCTTTGTGGAGTACTTTGTCGAAGTCCTTTGCATAGTCTATAAAACACAGGTACACGTCCTTCTGCATTTGTATTGCTTTTTCTGATAACATTCTGAGCATAAATATCGCGCTCTATTCATCAGAATTAGGATGATGAGTTTTGTTATGTGGCTCATCAGGTTAATTGTCCCCGTGGAGTTTACATTCGTTTACGCCTCGTTTCTTAGGCAGTGCTATGAAAATACATCTGCTTCGGTCTTCCGATATGTCACCACTGTTGTAGGTTCCATTTATTATTTATATGGTCTTGTCTATGCTGAAATCATCTGTAGCAGACCCGGTAGCATGCAGTGCTGGCCTACGAAAAAGTGGCCTTGTGCCAGACACTACTCACGACTACCGAATTCACTAGCAAAGTAAAAAAAAGAATAAGTGAAAATAATAAATGTGTGATCTTTTAACCGTAGAATTATTACAGTCTCCTTAGTGAGGAAAAAAGGGTCATTCAACACATGCATAAAAACGTAAAAAATAGGTAGCCAGGAGGAACGACGAAAACGAGTCTGGTGGAAAACAAATATAAAACGTTATTTAATAAAAAGTATTTTGTCTCAAACAGTGGACACTATCAGAAAAGTAAAGCTAGTTCTTAGCAAGTAGGCAAGCTGTATAAGGTAGTAACAAGTAGTCAGTAAAAGAATGTTAATGTTCCGCGCCAAAACGAAAATCAAAATGGCTAAGGCGGGAGAGGTTCCATCAGAAGGACAATTCTGGAACAGTCTTCTTATGCAAAAGGTACATGCCTACACAACAAGGAAAATACTCACTGCGAGATTTTTGTCATGTGTGTGTAATGTTATGTTTTTTTTTCTTTCTTTTTAAACTGGTTCGTAATGTTAGAGTTCAAAAGGTGTATGTGAAGTTTATCAATCATCCGTGTCGAAAAACTCTACGTTCCCTGGTAGTGAACGGAGGAAAGTTCGAACAAGTTGTTCGCGTCAGGACGAGGAATTAGTCATTGTAAAAGTGTGATGGCGACGGTATCGTAAACTCTACGTTCTCTGGTAGAAAATGGAGGAAAGTTCAAACAAGTTGTTCGCAGGAAGTTGCAACCACATGAAGAGATTTGGCATGTTGAGCCAAGGAGTTTACTAGGAAGTTTTTTGTAGTTAAGATATTTCGGCCCGCGTATGGGTAAGGGGCGCGAAATAAATGAGTCGACCTTTTTGCTCGGAGACCAGGCAGAGACTGATTTGAAAAACACCGTTCGTCAGTGACGTCAGAGAATGCGCGGGAAAACTTCAAATTCTGTTCTAGCTGGAATCAGCAGCAGCCAGCAGCTTCCTCACGTCGGCAGCAGACAGTTGCTTACGACTATATCTAGCCGAATATAAAAGGAAGGGGTGCAATACGCACGCGCACGTAAAAGTAGGTGGAATCCCTGCACGGTTCCACACATCTAAGGCTGCCAGCATCTCTATTACAATTCCGTCTGGCCCTGATGCTTTGTTTAATTTGGCCAGTGTTGCTTCTACTTTGGTTTTTAATATTCCCGGATCGTCGGTATTTCTGTGTATTGCTTGTTATTCTCTTTCATCGTGGATTGAGTTTTTCTATATATTCGTTCCATCCTTGGAGCTTATGCAGTCTGTTGATGATCATGTCCTTTGTCCTGTTTGTTCTCTTATTTTTATATGCATATCTCCTTTGTCTGTGATACACATTCCTTCTATTTCTACATTTTTTTTTCTTAGCCATTATTCTTTAGCCTGCCTGCATTTGTTCCTTATTTCATTTTGTAGTTTTGTATTCTGTTCCATGTTTTGGCATTGTTTTCTCTCTCCTTTGCATCATGTTGTAAATCTCATTTGTCATCCATTCGTTTTTTTTTCTTCTTCGTCCATTTTCTTTTGGGATGATCTCGTTTGCTGATGTTACTAAAGCTTCTCTTATTGTATCCCACTTGAGTTTTCATTTCCGTTTTGTCCCTCATATGTTCTTTTCACACTGTCCATATATTTTTTCTTCCGCTCCGGGTCGTTCAATTGCAATTTGAGTGCTGCGTTAGGCTTTTTCAGTTTTCGTAGTTTCACTCTTAGTTTACATATATCAGGGAGGTGATAGCTTCCGCAGTGAACAACTGCATTCCTGAATCTCTTGTTGATAGTTATGTGGTCGATTTGCTTTTTAGTTTTCCCTCTTGGGCTTCTCCATGTCTATAGTTGTCTTGGATGTTCTTGGAACCAGGTGTTGGCTATTACCTGATCATTCCCCGTGCACCATTGGATCGATTTGTCTCCGCGTTTGTTGTGGGTTCCTAGTTCGAATGTGCCACTTATTTCACCCTCCCTCTCCTTGACAGTCACGTCTCCCGTGATAATTATAATTTCTTGTGATTTACACTGAGCCCTGTTGCTGTCTAGCATGGAGTAGAAAGATTAGATTTCTTCTTCTGTACCTTGTGCTGTTGGTGCATATGTAGCGGACCGTGGGTTTACGTTTTGTTAAATGAGGAGCAGGTATATAACTCCTGATAGAGTATTAAAAAGTCCACTACAAGAATATGGCGGACTCAAGTTGAGTCCAACCAAAGATGTAAAGAAAACGAACAAGACCGATATATATATATATATATATATATATATATACACACACACAACAAGTATAAGTATTAAACAAGATTTACAATGTACAAAGACATCAACATTTGTGTTTGTGCGTGAACGTAAAGAGTTTGTATTTTTGTGAATGTTCGTGTGTATGTGTTTCATGGCGTTTTCCCACAATTGGGCAAAACGCAGATCTCTGCGAGAGATCACATTTTTTTTAAATGTGTCCGCTGAAATGCAAAGTAAAAAGAGAACGTGGCAAGAAATCGCCCAGTATTTATAGTGTAGGGAGAGCGTGCCCTAGTGAACAATTAGGAAATTAATGAGGAGTTAACTCAGACACATACACAATCATAATTAGATATGTTGAAAGCCTTTCCTTTCAGTTTAAATAAAAGAATTCATTCACATAACTGACAATAAACCAAAATGCATTTTTTCATGTCTTGATCTAGTATCAATCCAACTCCACAAAAAAGGACATAAAAATGTCGTTCACATTGCATTCATTATGTAATCTTTAATTTATGTACCCTTACTTAAATTTCCTTAACATCAGGCTCTCAAATAATCATTCAACAAGTCAAGAGACTCCCCACAAATGATACCTTTCTGCAATATTTTAAACAAAAAGAATATTTCACACACATTAAACTTTAATCAGCTAATTTTTCTCAAATAACATCTCGGAAAAATCTTTGAAAGATTTTTTTTAATAAAGAGTATTATATTGTGTTGACAGATCCATCAATATGGTCAAATTTATAGAAAAAATTCCAATTAGTTTAAATTCTGTTTGAAATACACTACAATATTTTGCTTATTGAGAATATTTAATTTAATTTATTAGTTTGGAATAAAAAAAAATATTAAAAACTTCAAGAATGATTTTTAATTTTTTTAATATATTTTAAACTTAGGCATATAAATGGATTTTTATGGTAAAAGAGACAATGAATTTTGTCTGGGTTAATGATTGGGGCTAGCTAAAGTTAGGATAGTCAAGACCTGCTTGTCTCTTTTATCTTATTTTGGCCATGTGCCATTTTTTAAATATATTTTAAACTTAGGCATATAAATGGATTTTTATGGTAAAAGAGACAATGAATTTTGTCTGTTAATGATTGCTAGCTAAAGTTAGGATAGTCAAGACCTGCTTGTCTCTTTTTTTCTCTTATTTTGGCCACGTGCCATTTTTTTTTAATATATTTTAAACTTAAGCATATAAATTTTTTTTATGGATAGACAATGAATTTTGTCTGGGTTAATGATTGGGGCTAGCTAAAGTTAGGATAGTCAAGACCTGCTTGTCTCTTTTTATCTTATTTTGGCGTGCCATTTTTTTTAATATATTTTAAACTTAAGCATATAAATGGATTTTTATGGTAAAAGAGACAATGAATTTTGTCTGGGTTAATGATTGGGGCTAGCTAAAGTTAGGATAGTCAAGACCTGCTTGTCTCTTTTCTCTTATTTTGGCCACGTGCCATTTTTTTAATATATTTTAAACTTAAGCATATAAATGGATTTTTATGGTAAAAGAGACAATGAATTTTGTCTGGGTTAATGATTGGGGCTAGCTAAAGTTAGGATAGTCAAGACCTGCTTGTCTCTTTTCTCTTATTTTGGCCACGTGCCATTTTTTTAATATTATACAAGATAAATATTCCACTGTCAGCACCTACTGAGAAAAAAATGGCGATTAGCTTCAGTCTACTGTGGACCTTGAAGTGATTTACTTTTCTTTCCTCAGTTGCTGAAACGTTTTGATCTCTCACATACACACACACAATCGACTCACTTACTAGAATAGAGAAAATTTTAAACAATATTAGAAAAAGATACGTTTTATAAACCTTTATCAATCTGGACATGACTTCATCCTGCCACTGAGGGTGAGTCTGATCTCTGAATAATAGTGTTTGAATTTCATAGTTGTGCTTTCATATACTGTTATGACAACAACTTTGTGTGAAATTAACAATGGCACTGCAATTGAGTCCTTGAAAAATAATGCAGTGGAAAGGGAAGTAATATTAATAATACAGAATGCCAAAGGCTAAACTTCTCCATTTGTTATGTCTTTACAAGTGATATATGCCACCATTAAGCACTTTTAGTTGTGTGAATGTAATTTATGTAACTAAAGGGGTGTTAAGTCATTAAAATACTTTATTATGCAAGAAAACTAAACCAGTCAAAAAATTAAATTGTCAGTTTGGTTTTATGGTCCATTTCTTTATAAGGAAATACTCCTCATTATTTGACCTAACATTCATAAATACATACAATCTCTTTCTTAAAGCAGTTTTTCAGGAAATTCGACTTAACAACATTGTTATCACACTTTCTAGTATTGCTGAGTTTCTTTCCTAACCATTTGTTTAAAATAGTATGGTAAGTTAATATCTTGATTATGTCATTAATTCCATTTTAAAATGTGCTACCTATTTTAATAGTCGCTGCTGTTGAAACTACTCAAGTTTCGTACTTTCTATTATTTGGTACAGAGTGCTATCTATTTTAATAGTCGCTGCTGTTGAAACTACTCAAGTTTCGTACTTTCTATTATTTGGTACAGATTTTGTGATTCTGTAATGCCAGTCTACAAGTTCAAAGAAAGATGGTCCTTTTTAAAACCTTCAGATTCCTTCACTCGAAGCCATTTTAAAGCATTGATCTGAGAAATCAGTTATATGCAGCTAACAGTTTTAAACTTGAATTATTGTAAGCGTTTTATAAATAGTTATAATGGAAACAATATTCAAAATTTATTTTTTGGAAACTTTTTTTTTTTTTTTTTTTTTTTTTTTTTGTATTTTCTTCCAAGAAATTCGCATCAGAAATTCTATCTTCGTATAATTTCAAGATTCATTGATATTTAGCAGAATAATTAAATAAAATACAGGTGGGATAGTAGGAATCTGAGGTATTTTGCTTCCTTTTGGCAGCAGTTTTGCCCTTCAGCTAATACATCAAATGATTGAATTTAATTGAAGAGATGGTTCTTTTTCTTTTATTACCTGCTATTTTTGTGGCTTCAGTTTCTAATTTAATTTTATGTTTCAGTCTCTTTATTGCTTTCTCCTGTCAGACATCCACAAGGGGTAACAATGGTATTGATTTATGGGCAAAGATACTCTTGAATTTAAACAATGTAGATAGATTTTTTTTTTTTGATTAAAAAAAAAATCTGAAAATTAAACAAAACTAACAATTTTAATGATTGTTACCCACTTGGCTCCACCAAAAGCACCCATTAGATGGCGCTCTTGAAGTCTATATAAAGGCAATCATATTCTCTCTCTTTTTCTTAATAACTTTTTCCTTCAGATATAGCTGCACATGGGTAAATTGTCCTCACTGGGATACGTTCATTTTCATGGTCCTTCTTTAACTGAACTCTTGCACACATACACACACACATAGCTAGTTTCAATGTCTTTTCCTTTCATTTCACTTGTGTACACATATAATTCCTTTTTTTAATAACATGGATTGTCAATTGTTCTAAATTCATAGTGTTTTTATTTTTACCTGGGCTCACATAAGTCAGCCAATATTGCTTGTGAGATAAATGTTCCAGGAACTCATAAATATTTAATATAAAATATCTGGACATCACAATTGAAGAGGTGATACCAGCAACATAATTATGACTTACTTTTACCGACATAATAGAATCCCACAACAGCCTAAATAACAAAAGTAAACATTCTTAAGGTACTTTTTTAAATTTAAAAGATAAAGAAAAGTTGCTTTTTGTCTCAGCCACATTCAAAATTTGCCAAAATGCTATTTAAACATGAAGTTACCTATGAATAACATGCTGATAATAAATATGCATAAGTTTACTTGCACAGGCAGTTACTTACCGGATAATTGTGTACGTGGAGCTTACCACATTTCGTCTAGTAGGAGTTCCCTCTTCCTTAGTTCCCTAATTCTTCACCAGGGGTCTCTCTCCCCATGCTATAAATACTGGGCAACCTCTTGCCTCGAACTTTTTTTCCTCAAGCCCCGTGCTGTATTCCACCTCGTGTGGAGGTGAGGTAAATCTTTTTTTCTTCTTCATTTTCTTGTAATTTGTTTAATACTTATTTGTTGATATATATATATATATATCAGTCTTGTTTGTCTTCTTTCATCTTCGGATGGACAAATTAAGTCCGCCAATTTTCATGTAGTTGGATCTTTTAATATTCTACCAGAAGTTACTCACGTGTTTCTAATACAACACATAAATACACACACGGTCCTCTATAAGTATCTTTCTATTCATGGCTATAAAAGGAAAAACTCCCTCTCACATACTCTTGTAACCCCTTCCACTGCAAGCTGGTTACCAACAGCATCCATTTGAAACCTGTAGCATTGCTTAGCTACATGCATATATTTACATAATTTTCATCATAAAATCTTTTGCAGATCTGTTTTGCTTTTAATCTATGACAATTTTTTTTAAATGTCATTTATGTTTTGCCATAGTTGGCAACTGCTATAGAAGAACAACTCTGAATTCAAAGCCACATATGACCTTGGCAAAGCACATACTTGAATTGTAACTAAGATCGATCCATCATATGATCTATTACTAAAAAAGCTGATAAAATAGTCTTTTACCTGTACTGCTCCAGTAAGTACCTGACTCCTTATGTTATTCTCTACCTTTACAAGAGCCAGATCAGAAAATGGGGGTACTGTTGCCATATATAGACAGGAGCTGCCCAGTCTTGACTCTATTGCTATTTCCATGGAAAATGGTCAAATAAACTATATTCCTTAGTTCCACCTATCATAACCTTAACAACTAAGACCTGCCAAAAAAAATGGACACGTACCTACTCAGAACCTAAAGTGCTCAATGCTTCCTGAAATGAATGAGGCAGAACAGTAATACTAACAAACCTAGCAGTAGCACTGAGTACTGTTTGGTTTGTTAATGTGCACACACACACATGCATGCATGCACACACACACGCACGCACACACACACACACACATATACATATATATATATACAAACAAACTATTTCAGTGCTGCATTTGTGAATACCTTGTCAGTCAATAAAAATATGACAGTTCTCATTATCGCTGGTCATGCAATGTCCAGAATCTCATTATTGTTTTTAATTTATAAATGTAATATATTTTCATAAAATTTTGTATCAAATAATAAGTGTTTGATATTTCATTTAACTAAATCAAATCAAATCTTTGTTTTGATTACTTGAATTGTTACAAGGGAATCTGATAAAGTTTGTTCTTTGGAGCTAAATTCTTGGTTAATAATTAGATTTGATAAAAAGCAATTCTGGTCTGGAGATCTTTATCTTTCATTTTGGACAGGAAAACAATCTTGCAGAAATTGTTCTCTTCTTACAAAGGACAAGACTTTTCAATTTGTTGTACATTTTTTTAATCACAAAAGCAAAATTAAGCAAGTATGGCAAATTTGTAATAATTTTATTATTTTGGAATTATCACAGATGTAAAAAAGAAAGGAAAGTCTCAAGCCATCAGAAAAATATCATTCAAAATAAAGCTTTACAATATCTAATTTCCACTGTGGCAATAAATGGTGGACAAAAGAGACCTGAAATGACAGATATGGTTCTGCTGGCAGATGCTAAGAATAACATAGGCAGAACATGTGAATAATGAGGAAGTGTTAAACAAAACAGGGACAACAAGGTAATTTCTCTCCAGAAAGACATGGATGAAATTTCTAGGATACATATTAAGAGAAGAGGGCCTGGAGAATTGAATACTCACAAGCCATACTGAAGGCAAGAGAATCAGGGCAAATAATAACTTAATGAGTTTTTGTGAATGGATAGCAGAACAGGGATAGATGATCATGGTAATATTATCCATTTCCTTATAAGGAAACATTTAGCATTCATTGACTGAGCGACCAGTACTATTTTCAATTGTGATTTTATAAAATAGTTCTTTTAAAATAATTTTTCGGGACAACTGGTTTCTCAAATCAAGTAGCTGTTATCACTCTTTCCAGTAGTGATGGGGCTACCTTCTTAACCTTTTCTTTGAAGTAGTGTTGGATGTCAATATCTTAATTATGTTCTTATTTCCTCTACAAGTTACATTTGTGTTGAGATGTTGTGAGTTTCCCGCGTGTCGGTGTATGAATCAAGACAAACACAGTTGTAGAGGAAAATACTGGTATATTCATAAAAGCAATTAACAATAGAGTGATTAGTAGAACGAAGGTTGGTTAGTACGAAACAATATCCAAAGTCTATAGTCCAACGGTATGTACCGGGTAAGCTTATCTGGACTGCTAACGCTGACTCTCTCTCTCTGACGCTCTGTCACTCTCTCTCCAGAGCTGACTTATATAAGAGGGACCAGTCCATTACTAGTTAGAAGGTGGGTGCGCCCCAACAATTTGATATCCATTTTAGTTGCTGTTGATGTGGTTTCTGTTATTTGGTATAGTTCTTTGGAATCCTATATTGATGACAGACACCAGGAATAAACATTGCAGATGAAGAAGTTTTCTGGTGCACTGCAAGGGTTTCTGGAATATTCATATTGCATACTATTTGCTTCCAGTAGATTACAGATTACTCAAATATCTTTTTCCATGTCAATCAAGCTTTTCTACTATTTCAAGTAGTTCTTTGTGTTGTATCTTATCAAATGTATTTGTGTAATCTATGAATAGGTGTAAGTGTATTTGCATTCTTAGAGCTCACTCTGTTAGAATTCTGATGAAGTTAGCATTTTTTGTTCCAGTATATTGAACCAAAGCTAGACTGTTTTTTTTTTTTTTGCTTTTTTTTAGTAACTAAATTTTCACTCCAGGCACACTCAAAGGAGTTGATTACTAAATGAGGTTTGGGAAGAGGGAAATAAGTAGAAGTTGTAAAGATACATATGACAGGTAATAGTTAACCATAGACTCAAAGAGGTTATGATTATCGTGTTTGAGGAAGCATTCTCTCAGGAGTTTTTCATAAAGTTGTGGATCTTTGGAAGAAGTAATCTGAATGGAACTTCCTTCTTACAAATGGAATATAAAAGAAATCTGGATGGTTCAAATTTGTGTATATGCCATGATGGGTTTTAGCTGTAGATGTTTGAACTAGTAGAATTAGTGAATGTGGCAGATTAGTCTTGAGAATTGTTGAACCAGAAGCACCTGCACATATCAAGATCTTCATTTAATATGATAATTGTAATATTAGCCATTTCCGTATAATTGGAAACATTTGGCATTCATTGACCAAACAGCCAGTACTATCATCGGTTGAAATTTATAGAATCTTTCTCTTAAAAAGTTTTTTTTTCAGGAAAATAGGTTTCTCAAGTTCAGTAGCTGTTATCACTCTTTCCAGAATTGATGGGGTGTTTCTTTCTAACATTTTATTTGGAATGGTATGGAACGTCAACATCTTGATTATGTCATTATTTTCTTTTTGAGTTTCAGGTGCTGTACATTTTAGTTGTTGCTGCTATTGAAAGTCCTGAAGTGATGTCAGCAAAGCTGCATCTATCATTGGCTTGCTAGACCTATTATGTAGATTACATCCACTGTTTGAATGTGATATGGCAGTAACTCTTAGTAAAGACTAGCAGTAGAGCCCGGCGTTGCCCAGGGATGTAACAGTAAGAGATAGATCAAGTATCGATCATCATAAAAACTGAAAAATAAAATTGACAAAGATTATTGTTTAAGGTTGATGGGCACACATGTCTTAATTAGCTTTTTTTACGAATTGGTCAAACCCAAACTCAAACAAAAACATTGTTTTCAATCGTTATGAGTCTATCGATTGAATAGAATTTTATTATAAACAATTGTCTTGTAAATTGAATTTTTAAAGCATTCTGAATGTAAAAATAAAGAAAAAAGTGTGCAAGACAATAAGAAACACTACCTGCCAAAAAAAAAAATGAAGTTTTGTTGAAATCGGTTGAAAAATGTAGGAAATCTGATCCCATATATAAACGAACACACACACACAAACAACCTGGGTTTTATAATAAGTATAACTCAATATGAGTTGTCCCCCTTTCATTCTGGCGACAGTGATGCCTCTTAATCGTGTTTTCAAATTTATTTCGTGCAAAAACAATTGTTTTTCCAATTTTTGGCACTGTCAGAACCACCGCAAGGTAATTTTACGTAGTCTTGTGAAGTTTTGTTGAAATCAGTTGAAAAATGTAGGAAATCCGATCCAATATAAAAGCGAACAGATACACACATACAACCTGGGTTTTATAATAAGTATGATTAAAATTGTAATGTCGACTATTTTGCAGGTAGAAAAAACAATGTCTGTGCAGATTTCTTATTTAGAGTTTGGTTTGATTTTGTTTAGCAGCATATCAACCTGTATGGGTTATTTAAGGCTGGAATCTAAATATTTTGAACACAGTTTTTTGGCTTCAGCTATGATTAAATGTATTGTTAGTCATTTTGGTATAAAATTTATTGTTGGCAAATCTTGTTTAAAAATGCATCGTTGGCAATTCTACTATAAATATGTATCATTGTTAATTTTAAAAAAATATGATAATACTGGTATTTTACTATAAAAATGTATTTTTGTACTTTCATAGTGTTTTTTGGGTCCCCTATTTGCTAATAGCTGGGACCCTAACTGGTCCCCACCCCAGGTCATAGTGAACCTAGTAGCAACTGCAGTTAGGAGGTGGTTCCATGCTCCTCAACACCTCTAATTTCTTTGGTGCCAGATGTAGTTTATCATCATACCCAGGACTGTCTTATTTAAATCTCCCAACCTACCAGAATATAATATGTAACTATTAGATATAGATGATAGGACATGTGAGATAGCAATAATATAGTCAAATGTCTTTCAACATTGTCTCCTAAGTGACAGATTAAAAATCCAGAATGTAACAGTGAAAAACAGGATAAATAAATTATGGATTTCATGTATTCTCTTAGGGTGCATGAAGAAGAAAGGTATGTTTATTAGACAATAGTGTTTATTTCTCTTCACCATAAGTGGATCTGATCTTGGAAGATACAACAACCTTAATGAAAATTGACACTTGGATATTATATAAGCTTTTAAGCTATGTGGAAAATATATATTTTAAGACATTTTTATGCTACACATTACTTTTTTTTTTTATAGATACAAATATTTAAGTAAATGCTCTGTTTATAATAAACAATATTAAACAACATTTATCAGCCTGAGTGACAGAAATTTTCACAGAAAATATTTGTCCACCGACAGGTATATATATATATCTTAAGACTGTATATATATATATATATATATATATATATATATACAGTCTTAAGATGTGCTATATTTATGAGATAAATCAGAAATTGTGTAAATATAAAAATGAACATAGATTGCGTCTAGCATGAAACAGACTGTCGCCTCTAAGTGTTGACTTCTATCACTTTTATTTTTTATATATATATATATATATATATATATATATATATATATATATATATATATATATATATATATATTGCCTACTCTGTTCCTTTTTATTATGTCTGCCTAGGACCCTGGACATTAAAACACAGATTTTTCTGGAGCTAGAAAAAAAACAGTTGTATGGAGGCAAGGTTTGGTTAATCTCTTTGTTTTTGTGTGAAAGATAAATGTAATTTGCTTTGTTGTGTGAATGAAACTTATCAAGGATTCTCTGTGTGAAAATATATATGATGGTATCTGCAACCGACCTCTGATCTCAAGTAAACCTTCCCATTCTGATAGGAAATATACTGTGAAAACTAAAAACAAATAACAAACATACATTTCGAAAGGGGAAATGGATAAACAAAATAAGGTTCAAAGAAATACACAGACAAGGAAAATGCTTTTCAAACAAACAATAACAATTTAAAATAAACTCAAAGAAGTGATAAAAGGACACATAATGTCTTGGAAAGTCTCAGACTCTATAAGAGGAGTTATGCAATTACCGCATTGCTTCTTTGACAGGTAGTAATTAAAGAACACACGGTAATTTCCTTACCCTTAAGGTAGCATTTCTCAACACTAATGTGTTCTGAAAGTTAACTAAATGTGCCCCAAATTAACAGAAGAGTAATTTATAAATTATGTTTCTATTTAAAAAAAACAAAAAACTTTACTTTTAAAAAGCTAGAGACACCAATCATATAGCTTCCATGTCTAAGTCAAGTAATATTTTAAAGTGGATGCTAAATTTCAAATGTAATGATTAATATTTCCTTATTAAAATTTAAATGTACCCTAGAGTTTCAGTTAATCTACAAGTGCATTCTAAAGTAAAAATAGTTGAGAAATACTGCCTTAAGGGTTTATGTAGTAACAGATTTGCAGAAATTACAATTAAACACATGTAGTATATATGCGATAAATGTCTATTTTTATACTTTTACAGAACATTAATTATGATTCTGAGAATTTTAAGCCTATTATTATTGCTATCATGTTACGACTAAATACCCAAGTTTCTAAGCTTGGGAATGCATATAGGAGTCCCGTCTGTGAGCATTAAAGTATCCAATTCATACATTCTTTTTGTCTCTGAAGTTTGATAAAAAGACTATCTTCAACCTTATCTTGAAGGGCGTTGAGAGACACATCACAACCTTATCTTGAAGGGCGTTGAGAGACGCATCACAACCTTATCTTGAAGGGCGTTGAGAGACGCATCACAACCTTATCTTGAAGGGCGTTGAGAGACGCATCACAACCTTATCTTGAAGGGCGTTGAGAGACGCATCACAACCTTATCTTGAAGGGCGTTGAGAGACGCATCACAACCTTTCATGAAGGGCGTTGAGAGACGCATCACAACCTTTATCTTGAAGGGCGTTGAGAGACGCATCACAACCTTATCTTGAAGGGCGTTGAGAGACGCATCACAACCTTATCTTGAAGGGCGTTGAGAGACGCATCACAACCTTATCTTGAAGGGCGTTGAGAGACGCATCACAACCTTATCTTGAAGGGCGTTGAGAGACGCATCACAACCTTATCTTGAAGGGCGTTGAGAGACGCATCACAACCTTATCTTGAAGGGCGTTGAGAGACGCATCACAACCTTATCTTGAAGGGCGTTGAGAGACGCATCACAACCTTATCTTGAAGGGCGTTGAGAGACGCATCACAACCTTATCTTGAAGGGCGTTGAGACACGCATCACAACCTTATCTTGAAGGGCGTTGAGAGACGCATCACAACCTTATCTTGAAGGGCGCTGAGAGACGCATCACAACCTTATCTTGAAGGGCGTTGAGAGACGCATCACAACCTTATCTTGAAGGGCGTTGAGAGACGCATCACAACCTTATCTTGAAGGGCGTTGAGAGACGCATCACAACCTTATCATGATGGGCGCTCAGTGACGCTTCCACCTTATCATGATGGGCGCTCATTGACTCTTCCACCTTATGATGGGCGCTCAGTGACACTTCCACCTTATCTTGATGGGCACACAGGGACGCTTCAGCCTTATCTGGAAGCACCTATGAAAAGCATAATTCCAACAATTTCTTACAAAATTTTATTCATATATATGCACATATATTTTCATTAATAATAGTTTAATTATGCAGGATCATTTTTCTTTATGCAAACATATTTTTCTCAGATGCTGAGAGAACAGTCTTCAGATTTATATTGAAACATTATAGATACACATTAACAGAACGTATTTACAACATTTTTTAACAAACTTTTGATATCTTAGCCTAATTAATAAAAAATAATTTATTTTACACAACTATTTTTCACATAATCTCTTTCCTTGTCTAGGATAATCATCAAAGTTCTCTCCATTAATCCTATTCAATGAGCATTACAGTGCAAATTTCAGATCAGTATTCACTTCATAATAGTGTTAAGCTATGGAGTTATTCAATGTCTCATATGTACAGGGATAAAAAAATTAAGAAATTTATGCTTGGAAATACAAAGTTTTTATTTTTATTTTTTACAACAAATGGACAAGTTTCTCTTTATTAAAACTTTTAGATGATAAAGAAAACCAATATCCTCTCTTGTTTCCATTTCTCCTGGGGACAGATATTTTATTTTTTTATTTTTACATATTTTACTTTTGTCCCTTTTTTAATTCTTTTTTATTTATTTTTTTTTAAATATGTCTGGACTTTGTATGAATATATCATACTAAAAAAAATACCCCTTCCCTAAAACAATAAAACATTTACAGATCATCTTTCTATTATAGCCTGAGAACTTATTTGACTTCTTTTTTTTTTGTAAGAAACCAATGTCAACTAATTTTCATAGTAGTTTTTCCTTTCTTACAATCTTTCCTCGACGTTTCTGACCAAATATAAAGCAAGTAGAAGAATGTCCTGCAGTCATTCATATAACATTTTATGTTCATGTAATTGAATCACATTCAGGATTACAAATATCGTCTTCTCCCTTGATCAGTCTGGAAGTTGTCTTGCGAGTTCATTGCTCGCCGAAATTAAAGTATTTGTCTCAGATGTTCTTAACTCTTGAGAACACAGACTCTTGTTGTAGTGAAGGTGAGGCTTGTTCTTCTATAGTTATTACAGTCCCTCTACTTCAAACTTTTAAAGATCTTTCTTTACAACCATAGACTATTTTATCTCAAGAAATTTTGGTCACAGAAATGACAGTCTGAAACAAATTTACATGTACATTTATTTTTTTTATTACGTCAAACTTTTTTAATGGATACCTAAACTTGAATAGACAATCCGTTTTTTTTTTTTTTGTTTTTAAACAGTATTCATTTTATTCATGTGTGTAGTCAAGAAAACTTACTAAAGAAAATGTACCTTGTGGTAGGATTTGAACTTGCTTCACTCTTTGCAAAAGGAACTACCATCTGATTTGGAATACTGCTATTGCTTAAATATGAAGGACATCAAAATAAATCATGGCTCTATTTCACCTTTTTCCCAAAACACAAATCTTTTTGTATCTGAAATGTAAACAAAACAATTTCTAAAGAATTAATGAATTATATATTTTTAATCTGATATATTTTTATTATATCAAACATTATTTTTAGTGGACACTCATATTTAAATAAACGCCCTGTTTATTTTAAACAGTATTTCATCTACCAGTCTACATATTCAAGAAAAGTTAAAGAGAAAATGTGCACTTCAGCAGGATTCGAACCTACCAAGATATGTGTTACAGATAGGCATTTTAGAAAAATCTGAATGAGTCACTATGTTTCAAAATCAAAATAGAATCATACTTTATTTTGATGCTCTTCATAGCCAATGGCAAAAGCTTGGTTATTCTGGCAAGGATTGTTGGAATTTTGGGGTACCCTGGTTTACTAGTGAGCCAGACAAAATGAGCTGACTCATTTTATAGTTTACCAATAGAAGGGTTGACCAATCAGAAGGCTCAAAATATTCAATGTGACATGTATAAAGGCAGCCATGTTTTTCCTGAATATGCACAGCCAGCCTTTGTTATTGAAGACTGAATAATTACGGAACAGCTGCTGGTGGTATTGGCAATATAGTCAGATCCAGTAGAGTGTCTGACTCGTGAGTGTTAATCTTTAATGATGTTTCATTGAACAGATTATGTACTGCACTGTATTCTATATTCATAGACTATGGTGAACATGGTCAACAAAGGTTATGAACCCACTTTTCAGCCCTAACACTTTTCTAAAATATTAGAAAGATCAATTCTATCAAATTATTTGCCAATATATTTGCCATTAATTTTGCAAATGAGTAGAGATGACACGATATATACTTTGCTTGAAAACAATTTTTCTTTTCTGTTGTCAGCTTGCAATGTTTATATTGTGAGAAAAACTTCTGTGATCGTCCAACGCTGAAAGAACATATGCGCAAAAAGCAGCATAAAAGAATAAAATCAAATAAGCAAAACTTACAATAAGTATTACGTCATTAATTATTTGGTAAGGAAGAGTTTTTGTTTCATATTGAACAAGGATGGATGCATGTTTGAATCCTGCCAAAAAGTACATTTTCCTTATTAATTTTTCTTGAATATGCAGACTGGTAGATGAAATACTGTTTAAAATAAATGGAGCATATACTCAAATATGGATATCCATTACAAATAATGTTTAAAGTAATAAAAATGCCAAATTAAAAATATAAAATCCATGAATTCTTTAGAAATTTACATTCATACAAACAGAAGTATATGCAATAATTACTGATATAAAACAAAGCATAAACGTAGACTATAAAAAGAGAAATGTTTATAAATTTCTGATATTAATGTAATGGAATAACCTGTCACCCCCCATGAGTAACTACACTATAGGTAGTAACTACCTAGAAGTATTGGTAAGTAAACGGACTATGGGAATCTTGCTGGAATCTGTTGAGTACGACTCAGATTTACGTGAGAACTACCGACCTTCCAATAGTAGCACTCACTACTGGATTGACTTGCGATGATCTTGCACATAACTGTTACCTTATTTCTTATTTTATTGGTTTCTACAATAAACCTTTACTCATTTTGTCCACCGTGTTTTTCAAGTATATATTCCTATTAGCACAGAATATAACAGATATATACCAGTGTATATATGAATAAAAGTAGCTACCCAGTTTAAATATCTTGGGTACCGGTTATGGATCCTGAATGTGATTTCAGAACCCATCAATCAGAGGAGACCTTAGAATATTTGCATGGTATTGAATCATCATTTATGATGAACAATAGATTTGAGTGAATAACAGTGGGTTCATAACTTTCTTCAAGGTGGTCAAATAATGTATATCGAGATGCTTGGTTTGCAAAAAATTCCATAGCAACAATGGATAAATTTAAAATTTTAAAATAATTAAAAGAGAGCATATTCATGTATGTTTTGAAAATTACCATCACAGTGATCATAAATACAATAAGTTTG
The DNA here is from genome assembly GCA_903632075.3 of Acanthosepion pharaonis. Taxonomy (NCBI): domain Eukaryota; kingdom Metazoa; phylum Mollusca; class Cephalopoda; order Sepiida; family Sepiidae; genus Acanthosepion; species Acanthosepion pharaonis. The sequence continues at coordinate 438,896 of CAHIKZ030000041.1, forward strand.
TCTTTGTAATTCGTCCCTGAAGATGATCTCGAAGCAGACCAAAAGTACTTGGGTAGGAAAAACAACAGCACCTTCTTTGATGAATTTCATCTTAACATCAAGAAACTGATTAGCAAACAAGAAAAGATTATTATAAAAATAGACATATGTCTATATTATTCAATGAAACGTATGAATAAATATATGCTTTTTAAAATATATATATATATATATATATATATATATATATATATATATATATATATATATATATAAAAAGAAGACAATTAGTAAATACATTTCTTAGTCATTGTCAAGGCATTTTCATCAATCTGACTTTATCAAGGCAAGTTTAAAAGCAAAATGTTTTTTAGTTACATTAAATTCAAATATAAAGGGAATGCTCCCGTGTAAGCCACATTCGGGATGCTGATAATTTTTTTATGTCGACATGGAAAACTAAAACAAATTCTTGGTATAAAGAAAAAGTTACCAACATCCAGAAGGAGGCTTACACAGGAGCACTCACTTTATATTTGAATTTAATGTAACTAAAAGAACATTTCGCTTTTAAACTTGCCTTGATAAAGTCAGCTGGGCGAAAGACATTGGCAATGACAAAGAAATATGTTTTTTCAATTGTCATTATTTCATCCAAATTGTCTTATAAGAATTATTGAGAAATTTAGCACACACACACACACACACATGCACACACAGTGTGTTTCAAAAAACGTATACACACTTTTACAATGTATAATATACTACTTGGATTTTTTCTTGTGGGGATTCTTAAAAGATAAAGTCTATGCTACAAAGCCAGCAACAATCACTGAAATTAAAGTCTCCACAGAGCAAGAATGCAGCCAAATACCTATCAAAATGTTTATTGCTGCTTGCTTGTGTCGTGTTGTCATCAGTTTAAAGACCTGCATTGATAAAATCTTAAGAGCATGCATGTATAACAAGTACTGTCTTCTGATGCATTATGTAAAATAGACATAGTTGGTTGTGGCTGCTTGAATTATTTCTTGAGAAACCTTGAAAATGTTTATACATATTTTTTTGAGACACCCTTTATACAGCTGAGTTTTAAATAATACATTCAAAATATAACAGTCATTTAGTGGTATTTATACATCAAAATCAGTCTTTTATTTATTCTTTGTTTCAGGATGTAGATGATCATGGCTCTCCACAACTTCTTATCCTTTTTAGGTTGAAGCAACATATATTATCTTATAATCCCTCCCAGACTGTTCTATCACCCATTCACCCAACCTTATAAGGCTAGATTACTTAATGCTTCCATCCACACATCTTGCCTTTAGTATGCCCTGTAAATTTTAATTTTTCCAAGCCCACTTTCCTCATCATATGTACCAGTAATTTCAATTGAATCTTTCTTATTCTATTTAAACATGCCCTTTTAGTTTCGATTTTCTTCAGAAATTATTTGATGTTCACATGTTCTGTCCATTGTATTCTCACCATCTTTCTGTAGATCATAATCTCTGTTGTCTCAAGTCTTCTCTTCATTTGTGGTGAAATTGTTCAGAATTCACTGCCATATAGGAGGATTGATATTATGTAGCAGTGCATTATCTTTTACTTGGTTTGTAATTAAATTTTCCTATTTCTTGATATTTATTTATCTTTTGGAAGGTATCTTCTGATATTTCAATATATCTTTGGATTTTTATGCCACATTTTCTATCAACTGCTAAAACACTTCCCAGATATTTAAATTTCTGTACTTTTTTTTTAAACAATGATGTTCAACCTGTACAATAACGAAGTGGCACTCAAGGTAGAGGGCTACAGAGTAAGAGGCACAGATTATGTGGATATGTGGGGAATATAACGGTTAACCCTAGATTTGAACAGGCTAAGATTGTAGCGATCAGGGAAGCATTCTCTTAAGTGACAGTTCTAAAAAGCAGTTTTTTGTGAGAAGATGCTCAACTGGAACTTAGATCTCACCAATAGAATCCCAAAAGAATAATGGTGGTTCGCCATAATGTGTGTAACATGGCAGGTTTAATCCATGAAATTTAGAACTGTTAGAGCAACAGAATGAAGTTTATCTGAGAACTTTCTCTTGAAATAGCGATAGAGCTTTGAGAGGATTGTAATGTCTTGTCTGTGGGAATGGGTTTGTAGGGTGGAAAATAATGTCGCCCACACAGATGTGATGACACTTTTTGATCAAGACTGGATAGTGATGACTGTGCAGCTCCTGTCCATATATTGCAGTGGTACTCCATTTTTGGCCTGATCTGGCTCTTGAAAACATAGAAGAGTGTAGCAGGAGTCCAGTACTTACTGGAGCAATAGAGAGAACTGACCATTTTTCTAGCATCTTAAGAGATGTTTTGTATGTATGAGCTCTGCTTGAGGTCTGGATTCAGTCCCAACAGGTGGTCAAGGTATGGGTACTACATGAGGGCACACCCATTCATCATGATCAGGGAAAGTTCTTGGTTCACTCAAGGATGATGGAACATCACTAATTGGTTTTTGAGTCATTGAATATGAACAGCCTGGTTTTTTTTTCCACCACAGCTATTTGAGGTAGGTCATATACTAGATCAGCTGCCAAACTCTGGTCATGTAGAATTTTGCTGGTACACCCATATTTTTTTTTTTAAGCATTACGCCCCAAGCAAGGCGTGAAGCCACTAGGATGCAGGGAGTTGCAGAAGATTTGGAGCAAGAGCAGATAGGAGTGATAGAAGAAAGTATGAGGAGAGGTATAGTGGATAGACCAAGATAACAGTTAGACTATAGCTGTCAGGGAAACAGTAATTGGGGAGGGTGTTCCACAGGTGAGAGGTGCGAGGTATGAAGCTATTGGAGTAGAAGAGACGGCTACATTTAAAAGTTTCTACAGTGTAAGGGTGGGAGCGGGATGCCAGCTTCGAAGGGCGCTTGAATTCATGAAGTCTGGGAACTAGCAAATGCAGCTCCTCGGAGCAATTACCATGAAAGTATTTGTAAAAAAGACAGAGAGAGGTGATGGCACGCCTGTGAGAGAACGACTGTAGACAAGATACCAATTATATTGCATATCCGCCTCTGGAGCTTATCAAGAACCCCGAGGCAAACAGAAGGGGCTCCAGACCATATATGGCAGCAATACTCCATGCAAGGGCAAATTGTTGATTTGTAGATTTGAAGGATCGATTCCGGGGAGAAAAATTTCCTGGTGCGGCACAGGGAGCCAACTTTTCTTGCGGTGAACGAAGCAATTGACTCAATGTATTTGTTCCATCTCAGGTCAGCAGTCAACGTGAGACTGAGCAGACGCAGGGAGTTGCTCTCAAGAAGTTGACTATCAGACATTTTAATGAGGGGCAGGGAAGGGTCTCTATGGTGATTAATAGAGAGTAGTTTAGTTTTTGAGGTGTTAAAGTTGACCAGCCAATTCTTGCCTCAATTAACAACCAATTGGAGGTCCATTTCAAGACACACAGCCAGGTTAGTTTTGTCACCGACACTAGATTTGTTTTTGAGGCAGGAGTAAATTGTAGTGTCGTCCGCATAGATACCAACTTGGGAATCTATGGCGTCAGGAAGGTCGTTGATGAAAATAAGGAATAGAGTGGGGCCAAGGATGGAGTCTTGGGGAACATCTGCGTTCAAACACTTTGGAGATGTCTAGGGCCACGGCACGAGCCTCACCGTTATTTTGAAGGCTTGGTAGACGGTTTCAGTGATGGCCGTAAGTACATCAGCTGTAGATCAGGCGTAGCGGCAACCATATTGCTTGTCTGAGAGCAGATCGTGGGATGTAAAGTGGTTAACCAATTCGGCATTGATTAGGGCTTCAAAGACTTTGCCGAAGAGGGGTAGGAGACTAATAGGACGGTAATTAGAGATGTCAGAGGGGTCTCCAGACTTCTTAAAGACAGGAACAATGGATGAGGACTTCTAGCAGTCAGGAAAACAGGATTCCTTGAGGCAGTAATTATATAGTTTAGAGAGGGCGGGTGCTAGCTCAGGCGTGCATTTTTTCAAGACAATGGCTAGTATGCCATCTCCACCACTAGCCTTATGGGGGTCTAAATTGGAGATAATGCCCAATACCAATGACGGGGTTATATGTAACCCGCTCAATAGGGCCTCAGTTCTTAGAGGGAAGTCTGGTATGGGTACACCGGAGGAGTCGAGTGTTGAATTAAATGAGAATTTCCAAGCAAAGCATTCAGCCTTGTCGGTAGAGGAGGTCAGGACCTCGAACTGGTTGAACAAAGGAGGTATGGTGGGTTTTCTATTGTTCAGTACGCTCTTGCAGAGCTGCCAATAATCTTTGGAGCCAAATTTGCGAGATGCAATACGCTCCTTCATCCGAGCAGTAAATATTGACTTGGCTTCGTTGAGGGCACGCTTATACTCATTACGGGCGGAGGCAAAGAGACGTCTATTGCAGTCTATACCATTCTATCATCAGTATAGATATTCACAAATGATTGGATCCTTCATGTAAAGTAGAAAGAGGAAAGACTGAGAAGAAAATTCGGAAAGGACGCCGGTATTGATTGATTCAGATGTCTGCAATTCATAGCTAACATGTTGGGCTGTCCTTCTTGCTAACAAACATAGTTTCTGTTTTCTTTCAGTTGAGGGTTAGTCATTTCTTCTTGCTTTCTTTTACTGTATCTCAGAATTCCTGAAGTTTTCTTTCTATTGCTATCAGTATCCTCATTGCTTTTCCAAATTAGACCATCTTCATCCACAAGAAACCTTTTTGTTGCATGTGATAGGTGGCAAGGAGTAGTCATGCTGAAAACATTTTTCATCTTTGTAGTCTGGAAGAAAATCAGACCGTAGTAAACCAATATATTTCCTGCTGTTTAGGTTTCTCTCAATGTTTTCCGTTTATCATCAATTTTGATGCTACCCTACGCCATTACATGTTTGCTACCAAATTTTACTATCTTTATGGACTGTTTTACATTGTTTCTTTCTTTCCACTGGTCATCTTATATATTCTCTTGCATTAGGATGTAACTCTATTTTTATTTATTACTGAGCATTACTTTTAACCACTTTCCAGCATCTCATATTAGATATTCTTTTGGCCACTTTCTGTTTTTTTTGGTTAATGATGTTTTTTTTTTCATTTTTTTGTTGCTATTTGCCCAATCAAGTTGTTCTTTTCATAATACTCTGCATATTGTACAAACTGAAATCTCACTGTTAAGACTGCATTCATTCTTCACTTGTCTGGCTGTTGGATTATCTCCTGAAACTCTCACAATCGCTCTTCCATCTCTTTTATTTAACTTTTATGGTCTTCTGGTTTTCTTTGCTACTACTGGTAGTGCAAACATCTTTTGTATAGCTTAAACATGGTTTCTGGAAATTCCCAGCTGCCTGGCTATCTCACATTGTGTCATTTTCCCTTTCAAAGTTGCTACCTGCCTGGCTCTCTCACATTGTCTCATTTTCCCCTTCAAAGTTGCTACCTGCCTGGCTCTCTCACATTGTCTCATTTTCCCCTTCAAAGTTGCTACCTGCCTGGCTCTCTCACATTGTCTCATTTTCCCCTTCAAAGTTGCTACCTTTATCTTTATTTCAGCAGAAATTTTAGACATGATTTTAGATTAAAAATGCAAAATAATTTTAAACTAGAATGACTCGCCAGAGAAACTTGCACTTCTGTTAATAATATGGTACAATTCTTACTTAGGAATGTGCATATTATCATTTCAGATCTTTCATTGTTTCAATAGTTTACATAGCCATTTTTTAGCAACAATTTATTTTCCAAGTCTTAAAGTTCACAGACACTACTGATAAAAGCATACTGCTAAACAATCTTGTGTTCATAATAAAATAATGTGTATTTTATGTATTTGGCCAAAAACATTTGCATGCCAGTGTACACAATAATAAATGTTTTTTCTAAAGAATTGGTATTTTAGGGATTCATTGCATTTTAATATGTTCTCAATACAATGATAGATATCTTATGCATGTTCCTTCAGGATATGGAGAATCATGATTTTCTACAGATGCTTTTTCTTTTTTTTTTTTCTGTAACTTCCTCTTGGGAAAGATAGTAGATTAATTTCTCATTGCCTTCCCTAGGTTTTGAATACAGAATAATCCTTCTCATAGACTGGCTGCTAACCGAGGCTAGAGAGTCCTGTTTACTCTCTTAGTTAATTCATAGCTGTTGTGGGATGTAAAGATGTATTCATGCCTTTCCCAAAGATTTTTTTTTGTGTGATAATGAATGCAAGAGATTAATTAGGCATCACAACTTTTCTCATTGAGATAACTATTGATGCTGATCACTGTCTGTACATCTCCATAATGATATTAGTGTTCTGATATTTTTGTGTCACAAAACTCTTTCAATATAGCTAAGTTTTTCCATATCCAGTTATACTATGGTAATGTAAATGAACACCCAACATTACAACTCTTGGTTCTTACACAATGAATAACTTTCAGATAATGTTTCAGCGCCATACAAGCCATAATTTTCATTGGTATTTTCAGAAATTCTCATTGGATGATTATCTTGCTGTTGAATAAACTCATTTTTATATTATACATTTGAATTTTCAAAGACAGATCAATCCGTTCACTGTGAGAACTTTTATGAGAATTACTTAAATCCTTTTATTGCCATGTTGATCACAATGTAAATTTTATTATAGATATGTTGATAGAATAAATTATAGCACTTAAAATGTTTTATTTCATCTTTATGATTCTTGTGCACAAACTCTTAAACAGAATCTTGAATTTGTTTTTGTTTAAGCTAATAATTCTTATTCTGTCACGAGTCCAGCAGAATAGTGTCTAACATTAAAATGGATATGAAACAGCTTATCATTGAATTCCTCCTATATGGCAATAAAATCTGAACAGTTTCCTCAAAGATGAAGAGCAAACTTGAGCCAACAGATGTGGTTCCGCAGAAGAATACCAAGAATATCATAGATGGGACATATGGCCAATGAGGAAGTGTTAAGGAAAATGAAAACAAAAAGACATTTGTACTTAGAATCAGAGAGAGAGAGAGAGTTGAAATTTCTGGAGCACATATTGAAGGAAGGAGAATTGGAGAAATTGACACTCACAAGACATATTGAAGGCAGTAGAAACAGCAAGTAACCTACATAATGAGCTTGTGCAAATAGATCACAGAACAGGGATAGTAAGGAGTCAAACACTGCTTAGCCAACATGAGCTAGTCATCCCAATCTGTCATGCAGGTAAACTCTCATTGAGAAAAAAAGAGCTGGATTTATAACATTCCAATAGAACTCGGCAGCCTCATTTGAAATGGAATCAAAGAAAACAAGAGTGTATTTTCTAGGCAACACCAGTCCACTTATACTGATATACTGAATACCAATCAATTTACTCAAAGATAAAGAGGAGATATGAGGGAACAGACATGTGGTTCTATGGAAGAATTCCAGGAATATCATGGATGAAACATGCAAGAAATGAAGTTTTAAGTAAAATGGAAACAAAAAAGATGCTTGTCCTTAAAATCAGAAAGAGACAATGAGGAAAGATAGCTTGGAGAATTTGATACTGACAGCTTATACAGAAGAAAAAACAGGTAGAGGGAATGAGAATTAACTTATCTAACAAGCTTGTGATGGCAGAACAAGAACTTGGATGAAACAAACATGGCTTCAGGTTACAAAGGATAAGAATTGTGAAGAGCCAGTTTCTGAAGAAACATGATACATAAAAGAAGCTTGTTGTAGTTTCTTTGGAAATAAATAGAAGACCTCTCTTTTCATTCATTGCATATCTTGTAAAAATGTATGAGTTTTCTCTGATATTTAATCTTACACACATTTCATTAAAATATTTAATGTTAATATATAAATGCAAAAGCATCTAAACTTAATGCCACACCTGGAATGTCACTTCTGTCGCAATGTTCTTAATTTACCATTATATTTTTGCTTCTATCTTTTATTTATTTCTTTTTCTTTGCCTAAACTCTGATATAACTTTTCAGTACAGACCTCTCCAGGAATGCTCTCTACTGACAAAAAAGAATTTTAACTTATAACACTGTATATAAAAAATATTCTCTAGGTCTAATGACTATTTAGTTTCATTTATTTTTGACTAATGATTTCACATAAGTGATTACTATTACTTATCAAATATTTTTAACAACAATTAAAATGATCCTTTGACAATAATCTTACATTATTTATTCTATATGTACATATTCTTTTTATGTTTATTAACAAATTTTGATTAATTTTAACTTGATTGACTGATCTATTTTTATGTTATATTCCTTTGATTCCAAGTTCTTGGATAACTGCCAGAGAGATATTAATAATCGATTATTCCCCTCTTGGCTGGGAATGGGTTGAGAGCCTTATTCAGTAACCTTCCCAGTGATTGGTGCCGTGATAAAAGCATCTGTTCTTCTGTACTGGGAATAGGTAATAGGAGTAAATAGGTTCACCTATCACCAGGCTAGCACTCCTTCAACATTTATTGAACAGAAGTAGAGGTTTATCCCTTGTTTCCGGTTTAGGATATGGTTTATCAGTTCTTTTTTATCCCATGATCTTAGTGATTTAACTATCTTAACTTTTTGGTGATCTAACTGGTTGACTCTTCTCTGGTAGTAAGGAACCTGATCTCTTTTGTAGCATTTAGAAATGCACTGGTAAGTGTCTGTGCATGTATTTCCAGTGGGCCACATTATGCTTTAATCTTAGCCACCTTCTGACTAATTTGTATTGCCATTGATGATAGTAATAATTGGTTTTAGCCTTTGTCTTAAGAAAATCAGTGACAAGAAATAAACAAATAAATAAAAAATCACCTACCCACTTCAATCTTCCTTTCTCCAATATTCATGGAATATGTTCCAATTTCTGTTGTGCAGAATCTTTTCTCTTGGAATGTTCTTCAGATGTCTTTGCACTTTGCAAAACGAATTTAAATTCTTTTATTGCTACAAATGAATTCTCTGTTCCAGGCTATCTTCCTCTTTGCCGAATAGATTCTAGCATAATTGGCCTCAGTACTTATGTCTGGGGAAACCTTCCAATGGCAAGGGAATTGTCTCTTGACTCCCTTGATGATTATTTCATATGCTTTCAATTTACATTATTGCAATCTTATCTTCTCAGGACTGTAATATATTAGACAAAATTTCTGACAATATAGAAATGGCATTCTCTTTACATTAATCTGTGAATATTTTTGTGTTGGGTGATTTTGATGCTCATAACATGAAGTGACTTAAGCATTCTAATGTTGAAATGGATAGATGTAACCATAAGTTCTATGCTTCTCTCACACTTTTACCTTGTGGAGATCGTTTCTGGCTTATTTTTTCCCAATCAACTTTGATCTTAAAAATTTAAATGCAGTGCCAATTGTTATCTACTGCCTTAATTCTTGTTCTTTTATTGTTTACTCTCCTTACGTATTTTTCTTTCATATTCTATAAGTTCTATAAGCCCTTTGCATCTTTATTGCCTAGTTTGGGGTGAAATGATTAAAATTTAGTTTAGAAATTTGTGATTACAACGTTAGCTTACATTGTGATTGATATTCATTATAATCAATGAAAATTGCAAGTTTCAAATTTTATAAATGATAATAACCATCATTAATAATCCCAAGTCCAGGTGTACACAGCTGGTTGCTGTGCACATGAGAATCCCCTCCTCATAGCTATGTGCCAATATCTTGGTTGAAAGAAGAAGTATTCATTCATGTGCAGTGTTTCTTTGGGAAGTAGATCTGGTGGAGCCTATTCCTCTGCAGACCAAACCATGGGCAAAAGCCTCCAACTTGAAGGTTCACCTTATTTAAAAACACATGGCTGCTGATTGCATTAGGGAAACGTCAGCTTTGGCTGTTGGCTTCAATTTAGGAAGCCCTCTGTGCAGCAATACCAAAAATGCAAATGTGTTGTAAATTATAAAAGCATTTCAGAAATATTAAGAGCTCAGTCCTCTTGTATAGCAGTGAATAATGGACAATCTCCTTACAGATGAAGAAGAAACTTGAAGCAACATGTTATGATATGAACATGCGTTTACGAATTACTAAGTGCATAGTAGCAGAATGAAGAAGAAACAATGAAAATTTTACGCAATAAACAATTGTATTAACATAAAATGTAATAAATGAAAATTCAGAGTATATGTTGCTTACATGAAAAAAAAAAGAAGAGGTAAGCGGAGTTATAAATGTAACCAGTGAGGCATATGGAAGGAGGTTAAGTTGTGATTTGCTGGAGTGACAGTGTTGGCAAGCTGGTCAATGATGTCTTTGGAGATGACAGATTGTTTTTTGACTCGCATGTGAACGTAGGTCCAGATGCTGTCCAACTGATGAATATCCTTGTGATAGGCTTTTACATCTATTTTTTTTTTTTTTTAAGATTTGAGTTTTCATTTTGTTTCTTTAAGGAGTGAGTTCTATTGGATGGAAATTCTGGATTGTATTGTTTTTTGGTTTCTTTGAGTGTGTGAAGAAAATGGAAGATATGTGCAAAGTCTTGCACAGCTGATGGATTTTTTAGTTGAGTTCTAGGTGTTTGGAGTGATCAGCTAATGGTGGAAATTAGTGTAGCATGAATCAGAAGATCTGATTTTCAGAAGAATGTCACAAACAGTAATGTGGTTTTACAGAACTATGCTGAGCATACCATTGACCAAATATGAGAGCAATGACAATGTTTCAGATAAAATCAAAATAAAAAGGACACTTATATACTTAACATCAGGAAGAGATTTGAAATTTCTAAGGCACATAATGAAGAGAGCTTGGAAAATTTGATACTCACAAGACAAATTGAAGGTAAGAGAGAAAGAGGAAAGCAATGTTTAACCTACCTAACAAACTTGAGTGAATATGTTGGAGCAGGATTTAGGAAATATAGCAAAAACAAAATTTATCAAGAGTTACAAAAGACAGGAAATTGTGGAGAGTCATGACCGCCAATGTCATGAAGGGACATGGCACATGGAAGAATAGATGATATAGTTCGGGTTAAAACTTCTACTTCTTGCTTTTGATGAAAAAACAATTTTGTCCTAAAAATCTTTTATTATTTTTTTTAATGCCTGCTGTGATTAATGTCCTTTGGCACAAAGAATTTCAGTTTTAAAAAACAGTAGATCTACTGATCAGAAGAAAATTTAAAATTCCATATAATCTGTGCCAAGAGACTATATTTTTTTTTAAACTTGGCTTTATTCCACTGAGTTGATTTACCTTTTCAAATGCTAGTTGAAGGAACACCTGTGTTTGAACCTGGAGTCATTTAATCAGGCTATCCTCAGAAACAAATTTACTCTCACTCAATATTATTCCAGTTTAGATAGTTAAAAATTAAATGAAAAAATTGAAAAAATATTCTTTTCTTTATTGACAGTTTTTTTTTTATTCTAACAGTTTTAAATTCTTCTTAGCCTGTAGAAATGAAAATATTTTACAGCTGTTTCCTGGGTGAATATTTTATTTTGTCCTTTCTTTTTAGATTTTTATTATTATTATTCATAACTTCCTTCAACTGTTTTATTTTCTTCATCTCCATCTCTGTATCTTTTTCTGAAATTCACAATTTTGTCTTTCTTGAAATTTGCTTTCTTTATGACTTTTTAAAAATTTCCTCTCTATCTATTTTTTGAAATTTGCTCTCTCTCTCTCTCTGTCCCTTTTCTGAAATTTGTCTCTCTCTCTCTGTGTCCCTTTTCTGAAATTTGCTCTCTCTCTCTGTCCCTTTTCTGAAATTTGCTCATTCTCTCTCTCTCTCTGTCCCTTTTCTGAAATTTGCTCATTCTCTCTCTCTCTCTCTGTCCCTTTTTCGAGATTCGTTCTCTCTCTGTGCCTTTTTCGAGATTCGTTCTCTCTCTCTCTCTTTATGAAAGTTGCTGCCTCTCTAAACCTTTTTTAATTCACTCACACTATGCCTTTTTGTGTTGAAATTCACTCTCTCTGTCTCTACTTTTTTGCTGAAATATGCTCACTTTATCACTATTGTTTGTTAAAATTCTCTCACTTTATTTCTGTTGTTTTAAATTTTCTCTCTCTCTCTATCGTTTTTTTTTTTTTTTTTTTTTAAATTTGCTTTCTCTATCCAATGTTTTTTTAAAACGTCAGAAGTAAAATTTCTTATCAAACTCTGATGAACGTTGCAGGAGAAATGACTGTGATGTTTTATTTGCTTTTTTTATCAAAAACATTAGTGTACTCTTATAGTTCAACTATATTAACAACATACTGAATATCTTTTTGTCATCCAGTTTTGATATTATATAAGGAGCCTATAAGGTCTGATCAAAATGTATTGGGACTGTTGCTATGGTAACAGCTAAAGTATGCAGATTGAAGCTGTTTGGCAAGGACTGATCTTGAACTCTGTTCTTCATGCACCCTAAGTTATAACATTCTCACTCTTCCATTGTTTATATCAGAGCTGGGAATGAAAGTGTGTAAAGTATGGTCATCTCACCATACAACAGACAATGACCCTGGCAGAGAAACTAGAACAGAGAATCAGCATCAAACTTTACCAAAAGAGACATATACTAGATTCAAGAAAGTGTATGGCAAGGATGCATGTGTCAGTGACAAGTGTATGAGTGGTTCATATGTTTTCTAAGATGGCTGACAAAATGTCAACAGTGACACACATTCTGGAAAACCTACAACCAACAGAACTGATGAAAATATACCTGACATATGTGTAGCTGTTCGGAAAGATTGTTTAATCACCATGTGGGAGTTGTCAAAGGATGCAAACATTAGGTACAAATCAGTTCAGTGTCACTGAAGATTTGGGTATGAGACTTGTCTTCCAAAACTGCTTTTAGTTGACCAAAAAGAAAATCAATCAATACCTAGATGGGTGACTGCTTGGAAATACCAGGTGCTTTCAGCTTGGATGTGTGGGTGGTGCAATGGATAAAGGTTTGGAATTGTTAATTGAACAGCTAAGTTCCAATTGACATTAGGCCATTATATTCACTTACATGCAAATACTCTTGGGAAAGGTATGACTCAACCTCTTCTCCATCAAGCTATAGGTTAATTAGTAAGATTTGTATGACTAAACCACTATTATCTCCCAAACCCAAATTCTTGGCATCTATATATATATATATATATATATATATATATATATATATATATATATATATATATATATAAAGAATGTGGAAAAAGTTTTCTTGTGACACGATTTGTCCTTTAGGACTAAATTTGTTATGTTGGTGTGACTGTACATGAACCAGGGACGCTTGGAATTTAATTTTTTTTTTTTTTTTTTTTTTTCCCCTGGGTTCTTGCAGCATTTCACCATTTCTGGCAGAAGTTCTATTATCACAGTGAGATATCTACTAAGAAAAAAGATGAAAGGGAAAAAATTAAATGAAATCGGCTGGATTAAAAAGAAAACAAAAAAAAAAAAACAGAATCCCTGGTTTGTGCACATGTGTAGTTGCACAAACATAAACAATTTTAGTCCAATGAAGTCTTAAAGGATGAAATGCATCACAAGAAAACATTTCCATTTTGTCATAGATCTTTCTCCAATATTATTCTGGATATGTAAAAATACATATCATTATCACATCTATATATAAATATATATAAAAAAATAATGAAAGCCTTATTAATAAAAACAAAAAACCAACACTCAATAATATCAACTATGAACATGGACACAATATCTTGACTGTGTTTTCAAAAAAAAAAATTAAATTATTATATAAATACATACATGCAGCAAACTATTTATTTAACAGTTAAAATATTTCATTCTTGAAAATGGCTAAACGTATAGCCAAAAGCGCTTGGAAAAAAAGAACATTCGGACAGTTTTTATATAATTTATCATCTGAAAAGAAAAAATTATTAGATCACATGAGAAATTGTACAAAAAAACTAAATCAAAGTACCTTATCTGTTGTATTCGATGAAATGTGTATGAAAGAAGGATTGCTGCCTAAATACATAAATTATATATATATATATATATATATATATATATACACACTTCAAATATAGCAATTTTCTAAGACCTGTACATCTCAGAAATTTGAAATCTTGCTTTGAGAAGTAGATTTATCTCTAGGTTTAAGGAATAAATTCTTGGAAATTTAACTGAAGTGTAAAATATTGTTTCAAGGATGTGAATCTCTTCTTCCTAGGAAGAAATACAAGTGGTGCCAAGCCATTTTCAGGTGAGATATCTCTACGATAAAAGGTTGATGAATGATGGAAAGCTAGGGAATGGAATTTCTCAAATTTGGCAGGCTTGCTGAGATCCTGTACAAGTGAAATATGTACAAACTAAGAGGAGGGTTACAGATGAGAAGGAGAAAGACTGGCAGAGCTCCAATGCATCAAGGAGGTTAATCCAAGAAAGGCTATTGACAAATCTGATTGTCTGTTTTTAATCAATAAGGTTGAAGGTAAGTTTTGTAAGAATCCTGTGAAATCCTCAGAGGAGAGAATCCTGTTCTGAGAATTCTTGTGAATAGCATCAATAAGAAATCAACAGCAAGTGGTTTATTTCCTTGCCTGTTTGGTAACCTCAAGAACACCAAATCTCTGTTCATTCTGCTGCATATGACATCAACAAGCAAGGGTATTCAGGTCTACTTTAAGTAATGAACTCTTTGCTGAATATGAATTATCCCAGAACGTATCTTGATATTTATCTTCCTGTTAATCCAGACTTAAATGACTATTAACTACATCTAGCAGCAAGGCCTCTGATCCGAAAGTTTTGAGGAGCATGGAACCACCTCTTAATTGCTGTTGACCCCAGGTCCAACCTGACCTGTGCTGGTAGCACCTGTTAGGGTGCCAGCTATGGGTAAATAGTTAATCCCCAAAATAGTCAAAACACTATGAAAATACAAAAATAAATTTTTATGGTAAAAATACCATCACATTTTTGAAAAAAAAAAATTACTAGCAATACATTTAACTCTCGACAAAAACCCTCTTTACAAAAATACATCAATGAATCCTGATGTACAAACTGATTTCTTACAAAGAATACTTATTCTATTTATATGGACCTATCTTAAAAATCTTGCCAGTATTAAATCACCCATTGAGGTTGATATGCTATAAAACAGAATAAACCAAACCAAGCCAAACTAGCCTTAAAGCATCTATTGTTATTATATACTTATTAGTAAGCTAATATTACAACCTATTGATAGTTAACTATCCTAGTCATGCTATTTAGGATTTGTGAAAGGTTGTGTGGGCCTTTCTTTGCCACTACCTTACACATCAGGCAAGCTATGGAAGATGTGAAGTGACACAATTCAGTGTCTAATAAACAAAAGTAAGTGATTTTCTTTAATAATTTTTTAATGCAAACTAGTAATTAAATTATTTTCGTTTTGGATTAATTTGTGTTATATATTTTAAATAGGAGAAAGTTATGAATTTAACCATTTTCTTTTATTTATTACCATTTTTATAGTTATGTATCTTGATTTGAGAAAGTAGTAATTCTTTCAAGAATGGAGATATTAGAAAAAAATGTGGGTGTCGATTTATATTATGATTAGATTTGATAATGGCATGCTTGAAAATTTACCTTCTAAGTAAGTTACTTTTCCTTTTAATAAGTGTGGCATTCTTTAGATCAAATTTGTGGTTGAATTTATTTCTATGCATATAGACAGATATATATATATATATATATATATATATATATATATATATATATATATTGACTACAAACATGGCCACAATGTGCTAACTGTGTTCTCTATAACACTAAAAACATACACAATTATATTGAAAAAAAATAAAATCATCCTTGATAATGGCTAAAAGTATAGCCTAAAATGCTTGTAATTATAGAACATTAGGACAGTTTCTACACACTCTGTGTCCAAAAATGAAAACACTTGTTTGAACACAAGAAAAATTAAATAAAAAGCTTAATCATAGTACCATGCATAAATGAAGGATTTCTGCCTAAATACACATACACACACACACACACACATATATATGTCTTTCACAATGTCTGTCTCTTTGAATGGATACTGGTCTTTGATCGAGTTAGGAATGGTACCTTTTATTTGACTGACAATAATGTGTTGTACACTAGTACATGCAAAATTTAATTGCTAGTAAGAATTTTTTAAATGAGACCATTTTTGCAAGATAGTAGCAGAACATCAAAGCAACTAATATATCCAAACAGACAGAAATCATTTTCAATGTTTGATTTAAATTATGTTCAGTGCTTTGCTGATCTTTCACATTATTATGTACAAGTAATATTTTGATAATTTAATAAATAACTGCTTTTGCAAACCAATCCAGGAATATAGCAATGTTCAGAAATTTGGGATCCACACATCAAAGTGACTATAACAACAAAATAGATAGAAATATCTTTAATGTTTGATTTAAGTTACGTTTAGTATTTTGCTGATCTCTCACATTGTACAATGTTTATTATTTATATTCAAGCAATATTTTGATTTTAATCAATATCAACTTACACAAATATTCAGCAAAAAATATTTGACACATCTGATCATTTACAGCACATCTTTAATTTTAAAATGAAGCATTTTTACTATTATTTTGTGATTGGTTTCACTCCAGTCCATTGTTGCTTATCATTATTTTTACGCCTTTATTATTTTTTCACTGTTGGGATAAAAACAGCTAACAATAATAGAAGGGAGTAATTTGAGTGAAAAAAAAAAATAGTGAAAAATGCTTGTTTGGAAATTAAAAAAGAAAAAACTCAACAAATAATAAAGCATAAAATAAAGATGGTTGGGAAAATGAAAGAAGTGGGTGGCAAAGTGACTACAGTTTGTTCTTTGATTGAGGTTTTCATGGCCAAAGTGATTAAGATGACATCCATGAAAGACAAACTCAGAGAGTGTGTGATGTGAGTTCAAGTCTAATCTGTCTTTTCAATTTCACACTGCTTGCTCTTGCAATTGAAAAGTTTATTAACCAGAGTATTGTGATAAAAAGCAACAATAATACTGTGGAATAAAATTTATAATAAAATAATAAGAGTAAAAAAAATGGTTCAACTGAAAATTTAAAAAATGTTTTAAATAATTTGTCAAAAAACTGCCTCTAATTAAAAATTCCAAATAAATTGTTAATTCCTTTATTCTTGAATTACATGAGCGGAACTAAAGCCATAATCTCCAAGACAAGAAAAAAAAAATCAAATTTAATAGTTAATTCTATTAATTTCTTTCTTTTCTATATTGAAAGCAGAAAACCAAATTTAAGTTAGACAATTGCATTTCTTATCTCATATGTTCAGTCCAAAAATTCAGTATAACCATTTATTTTTTTCTACAACTTTTTCTTTGTAATTGAAATTGTAAAATTTAAATTATTCTATATTTTATCTGTTTCAAATTTTTTTATGTCCCACAGGCTGTCAAATTATTTTTAACTGGTGCCATACCCATAAAATCTTTTAGTATGGTGATATTTAATACTGATCAGAAACTGAGATTGCTGGCTATTTTTATATATTGAAAAGTGATGAATAGATTTGAGTTTAATTTGTAGGGGGCACAGTGTAGTAATGGGTCACTGCTTGGATTAAGGAATCGGAGAGCTGAGTTCGAATTCCAGTCATGTTCATTAAATTCACTTTTATGCTAATAGCCTTGAGAAAAGTATGAATCTCTTTTCTCCCCCAGTTATGAGTAAATAGCATCACAGACTGGGTACTATAGTCTTGGTTGGTGACTTGTCTAATAAAAGAAAAACTGAATTCAAACCAGCCTGGAGAGAGTTGTGCTCAAGCTATCTTGCCCACAAAACACCACTTCTATTGTGGCTGCAAGTATCATGTGCTGCCCCTTTGATCCAAATAGGTATAGGACTTGTGATTGTGAATTTAACCCATTATTGTTTTGAGGGTAATTACATAAATCAATGGAACTACTGAAGGTCAGATTGCTTGAAGAAACTGTTCATAAAAAAATAAAATTTAAAAGTTATCTCATCTGGTTTGTTGTCAGAAATTCTCAGAGAATTCATGGTCTTACAGCCATATCACATTGAAATAACGGTTCTCACCTGATCACGAAAGTTAAGTAACATTGAAGCTGGTCAGTAGCTACATGTGTGACTGCCTGGGAATACCAGGTGTTGTAAGCTTAGATGTGAATATGTAATGGATAAAGTGTTGTTTAAAAAATTGGTTAATCTTCATAGGGCATATTGAGAACAAGAGAGATAGGGGAGGTACTCAGCCACTTACTTGATGAGCTCATATGAATGGATGGCAGAACAACGGTGAGAACCTTAGCAAAAGGAGAAAAACTTCCAAGAGTCAGAAGAGGTAGGAAGTTTTAGAGAGCCATGAACATTGCAGGAGTCGAGGTTTATCTGTAACTTCCTGTTTAGGATTGTGTTTCTGATTCCTTCTAAAGTCTACTTCAACTCTATACTTCTAACATCTCTGCCAAAAACTCTGAACTTTTATTTATTATTTATTTATTTACATTTTTTCCTCAATAGAACTAGATAGGTTTGCCTATCATCTGGTTAACACTTTGCCCTGGTCTTTTGGACAGGAGTAGAGGTTTATCCATTGTTTCCTGTTTAGCAATGGATTTTCAGTTTTTTGTAAAGTCTTTTCCTTCTCTTTCACTTCTGGTGACCCTAGCATCTTGGTGGCATTATCACCTTGCTTGTGGTGGTGCCTTTATCACCTTGCTTGTGGTGGTACCTCTTACTATGTAACCTTTTACTTCGAGTGGCTCTTGGGCCTTGTACAGGATGATCATCATTGTAAAAAAAAAAAATGTACTTGAAAATTTTTTAATATTGATTGGGGGCTTATGGCCACATTACCTTGAAACACTATTTCCTGTATGATCACTAAAGTTAAGCAACATTGAACCTGGTCAGTATCTAGATAGATGACTACTTGGGAATACCAAGTGCTGTAAGCTTAGATGTCCAGGAAGTGTAATGTATAATGGCTTTGAATTTTTAATCGGAGAGCTGAGTTCCAATTTACATAGGTTTTGTTATATTCACTTACATGCAAATATCCTTTGGAAATGTATAAATGCACCCCTTCTACCCCAGCTATGGGTTAATTAGTGAGACTTATATCACTAAACAATTATCTTTTCCCCAAAATTCTTACAATACAAGAATACATTCTGTCTTTATACCTGCAAAGTGTTGACAAGCTGTAGAAAATGATACAATAAAAATAATTTGATTGATTAATAATTTTATAATAATATTTTCCACGTGACTCACACCTTTAGCAGCCTCTTTTGTTGATGATATTGAATTCCATCTTAAAGTTAATAGTCAGACCTTTTTTCTTGCTTTCCTTTACTAATTTGTCCTATGTTCTTTCAGTTTCATTTCTGAGTTTGCCATCAGATCAGGTTCGTCTATATAATCTCTTCACTACCATCTGAACCATACATCCAAGAAAGAACACATTAGCTAAATTTATGGTAATATTATCTGTTTTCTTATAAGTAAATAATCAAGATTTATTGACCAAGCAGCCAGTACTACTCTCAGTTGAAATTTATTAATATTTTTTCTTAAAATCATTTTTCATTAAAATAGGTTTCTCAAGTTCACTAGCTGTTATTTCTCTTTCTAGCATTGACAGGAATGTAATGAGTGTGCTAGGAAGAAATATTTATTCCTCCAATTATATTTCTCTCGTTATGGGCAGAAAGGAAAAAGAATTTAAATGCAATGTCAATCTTTATCTTCTGTTTTCTTATTTCCTGTTTTTTTATTGTTCTCTCTCCTTAATGATGTTTCTTTTTTATCATACTGTCTCATACTCAGTAACCCCATATGTCTTAGTGGCTTCATTGCCATGCTTGGTTGGAGGGGGGGCAGAAATGATTAAGAAAAATTCACATAAAATAACCACAGTTGCTTAACTTGCAAGAAGTCTTTAATGTCCAGGAAGATAAAAACATTTTGTATTTTTGAATAATTGTAAAACGGCATAATGTATGGTTGTTAGCAAGTGGAACATCCCAGGATGTGAGCTACAAATGTTGAAATCAAGCAAGTACAAAAATTAAATATCTGGTAAATGTTTTAGGACAGAAAGTGTGACATTGAAATCTGAAGAAACATTGTAAGTACAAAAGCTGCCTTCCAAAAGCTAAGCAAAGTATTAAGAGAGAGGAAAATTTAATTTTGAAACGGTGTTGAACTGTCATGTGATATTGATAATTCTATGAAATTTATCAGATAATGAGGAAAGGAGATTTGGGAAATTTGACACTCACAGGATGTATTGAATGCAAGAGAGGGACAGAGCTAATGAGCTTGTGTAAATGGATGGCAGAACAGGGATTGTGATGGATAGTAAAAAGATAAACATTGCTAAATTCTACAAGTGGTTGTAAGTTGGGGAGAGCCATGATTGTCCAAGACCTGAATCAACTTTAAACATGGAAAAAGATAACTAAGGTAGGGATCTGAGTCTCTTGTGGAGAACTTCAGAGAAGGACATCAAAAAGATACAAAGCTGTATCAAGTGTTAAGCTAAAATCCTTGTTCATTTGGAATGATTTATGGCAAATGTGTGCACTTCATCAGAAGGTTGCCAGTGTGGATTGGTGGCATTGGTAGGATAATTATTTTATTGGAAACTTTGGGAATAAAACGAACTGACTCTAGGATTTAAAATAAATAATATATTTTTATTTATTTTCTTTTAGAGTAATGAGTCCTTTGGCATTCA
The DNA here is from genome assembly GCA_903632075.3 of Acanthosepion pharaonis. Classification (NCBI taxonomy): domain Eukaryota; kingdom Metazoa; phylum Mollusca; class Cephalopoda; order Sepiida; family Sepiidae; genus Acanthosepion; species Acanthosepion pharaonis. The sequence continues at coordinate 459,624 of CAHIKZ030000041.1, forward strand.
ATGTAGCAAAAGGATATTGGTAGCAGTCTGAAGAAATGTCCGTTAGTGGCTGTTTTGAAGTAAAACCAAGATAGGGATAGTAGTAATGTGCAAAATTAGGTCACTGTCAACTTACTGTTTTTTGGGTTTTTTTTCAGACCTGAAGAGGGCAGAAATGTCATTATCCGATGACCTCTTAACTGCTGCTTCAAGTGTCACATTGCTGCGTTCTTTTGTCCTTTCCTCTCCCGTTGTCCTTCTGCTAATAACCGGAGCTGTTGGCTTATATCCTTTTGAATAGGCTCAGTGTTTGTGGTGAGAACTTTGGTTTTGGTTAATATTAAAATGTCTCTTTGTGTTAAATTCTTTGATTGGTTAAATTATTTTATTTTCTAGTGTTCCTTTCTTTTTCATCTTTTTGATAACAGTAGCTATGCATAGAGTCTCCCTGAATTTTGCTATTTCTCAGTCACAAATAACTAAGTTCTGCTCGGGCAAACTTCCAGTATTTTTTGGCAGGTTCAGTTTTTGCTTCTTTTTCCTTTTTTTTTATTTGAGGGTAACCTTACCATAGGTTGAGAGAAGTATAGAAAGAGAAATTTAGAAAGAAAGAAAAAGATAAGTTTTAAAGGAAAACGCAAATGCTTTATTTTAATTTTAATTTTAATTTCTTTTTATTCTACTTTTATTGGGATTCCCTACAGAATCAAAGATTCTAAGTGCTAAAGATGCCTTGTGTAAATTGTTATTGCTTAGTCTCTGTTCTGGTTGCTTCCTATGGAATTGATTTTTTTTTTATTGTTTGTGTGTGTCTAAATGGTGAATGTTCTTTACTTAGTCTGTTTAGATCATTATATTTATTCTTTGATAAGAATATTACAGCCGCAAAGACGCACTTTTATGCTGTGTTCTGTCACACCAAGCATTTGGTCTGTTTTCAATGAGCCAGTTGACAATGGAAGGTGTTTATTGGCATTGACACAATGGCTGCTAGACTTGGCTTGTTTATTTAAGATAACATTCAAAACAGTTCCAGGCTGAGTGAAACCTGGATGAAAATAACCAAAGCACAATTCAGAGTAAAAACTGTTAAGGAAGTAGAAAAAAAAAATCTATTGCTTTTTGAAGTATGCAAATGACAACAGCAAAAGTAAAAACAAAAAGAAAAAAAAAGAAAGATGTTTTCATGTATTTCCAAGCACTTGCACCAAAAACATTTCAAAAGAATTCTTTTATGTCAGTCTTGTTTCAGAAAGGCTATACAAAGAGATACTTTTCATTAAACTATTCCTATTGAAACCTTTTATTTTTTTTCAATCCTTTTCTTTAAGGAAGCATTTTGGCCATTCACTGTTTTTTTCATATAATCATCTGAGTTGGCTTCTACATTGAGAATGGTGGTCCAAAAAGAAAGCCCTTTTTTTTAATTTTCTTTCTTTTTCTTTTAAACCCTCAAAATGTCCCATATGTTTCCACCTTTCTTTTTATTGTCATATTATTTTTTTTTTCCTTCCGAAAAATCGCATTCTGATGTCTTCTTGTTTACTCCGGAAATTGAAATCTGATGGAAAAACTGAAAGAAGGGAAGTATATTTGGTTGATTCAGAATGTGATTTTATATCTGAGCACAATAAATGTAAAGTTTATAAGCTGAACTATATTGGGGTTGAGTTGACAGAATGAACCCCAGCCACCATTATTTGCCAAAATGTATTTGAAAATTGGTTGCCTGACTAAATTTTAGTGTGCCCAGTTGATTATACATTCTAGAATAAAACTAGAAAAAGAAGAGAAAAGTTTTATTATTAGTAATAATAATGAGGTGGGAAAAATGTGAAATTGTATTTATTTGCTGGGATAAACATTTGGGAAGATAATGAAGCAGAGACAGGAAGAGCAAAAGATAAAAGGATTATAATAAAGAAGAGATGGATGGAAAGAGCTTTTAAAATAATGAGAGAATTAAATCAAATGGTAGAAGAAAGTAAGAGAAACAGGTAAAAGGAATATGTTGGTAAATGAAGAAAGGAAATATGAAATGTGTTGGTAAATGACAGTGGAAATGTGAAATGTGATGGCGGATGGAAAGGCGAAATGTGTCGGCGAGTGGAAAGATGAAATGTATCTGCAAGTGGAAAGGCAAAATGTGTCGGAGAACAGCAAACAGAAAGGCAAAATGTGTTGGTGAAAAGAAAAAGGAAACACAAAATCTGTTGGCGAATGGAAAGGCAAAATGTGTCGGCGAGTGGAAAGACGAAATGTATCTGCGAGCGGAAAGGCGAAATGTGTCGGAGAACAGCAAACAGAAAGGCAAAATGTGTTAGTGAAAAGGAAACACAAAATCTGTTGGCGGATGGAAAGGCGAAATGTGTCGGTGAGCGGAAAGGCAAAATGTGTCGGCAAGTGGAAAGATGAAATGTATCTGCAAGCGGAAAGGCAAAATGTGTCGGAGAACAGCAAACAGAAAGGCAAAATGTGTCGGCAAGTGGAAAGATGAAATGTATCTGCGAGCGGAAAGGTGAAATGTGTCGGAGAACAGCAAACAGAAAGGCAAAATGTGTTGGTGAAAAGAAAAACGAAACACAAAATCTGTTGGCGAATGGAAAGGCGAAATGTGTTGGAGAATAGCAAATGGAAAGGCAAAATGTGTCGGTGAAAAGAGAAAGGAAACACAAAATCTGTTGGTTAAAAAAAAAAAAGATGAAATGTTGGAGGCGAGTAAAAGTAGAAAAAAGAGGATAAAAAAGAGAAAGTAAGGCTATTAGAGGAAGAATGGAGATAAAAAAAAAGTTACTAAAAAAAAATATCAAGCTGGAACTTTGATAAAAAAGAAATAAAAGCAAAAAAAAGATATGAAGGAAAGAAAAAAGATGGCAAAAAAGATAGATCATACTTATTATAAAACTCAGGTTGTGTGTGTGTGTGTGTGTCTGTACGTTTATATATTGGATTGGATTTCCTACATTTTTCAACTGATTTCAACAAAACTTCACAGGACTACGTAAAATTACCATGCAGTGGTTCTGACAGTACCAAAAATTAGAAAAATAATTGTTTTTGCACGAAATCAATTTGATAACACGATTAAGAGGCATCGCGAGAATGAAAGGGGGACAACTCATATCGAGTTATACTTATTATAAAACCCAGGTTGTTTGTGTGTGTGTGTGTGTTCGTTTATATATGGGATTGGATTTCGTACATTTTTCAACCGATTTAAAAAAAAACTTCACTTTTTTTTTGGCAGGTAGTGTTTCTTATTGTTTTGCACACTTTTTTCTTTATTTTTACATTCAGAATGCTTTAAAAATTCCATTTACAAGACAATTGTTTATAATAAAATTCTATTCAACTTTGTAATATTAGAAGAAAGAAAGAAAGAACGTCAAATATTGCAATGAAGAAAGAAATAAGAAAGAAAGAAAGAAAGAAAGAAAGAAAGAAAGACTCATAATGATTGAAAACAATGTTTTTGTTTGAGTTTGGGTTTGACCAATTCGTAAAAAAAACAAAAAAACAAAACAAAATAAAACAAAACAAAAAAAATAATTAAGACATGTGTGTCCGTCAACCTTAAACAATAACCTTTGTCAATTTTATTTTTCAGTCTTTATGATGTTCGATACTTGATCTATCTCTTACTGTTACATCCCCGGGCAATGCCGGGTTCTACTGTTAGTACATTATAAAAAGAATAAAGAGAAAAATAGAACCAGATAGAGATAGAGGAATGATAATATAGAAGAAAAGGATAAGGGAAAAGAATTTACTTATTGCATGAAAGAATAAAATGAAAAAGAAGGAAAGAAAAACAATCTTAAAGCTTCTGGAATAGAAATTTATTAATACTGAAATGATGTCTGAATCTCCTCATTAGTTGTTATGAATATTAATATGAAATTCTTTCTCTTCTGGAATTATAATAATTCCAGTTATTTTTTGCAGACATCTTTTTGACATGTATTCACTGTAGATTTACCTTATTTCGTTTCATTCCCAGGATAGCAGAACTGTTGCCATTGACCATTTCGATGGAATGAAAGTAGAACAACAATCCACACAGCCTGAAATAACTACAGCAGAAAAATCTTGCATGGAACAAATCTGTAAGTGACTTTTTATTTATATACAAATACCTATAATTTTTTATACATAGGAAATCTGAAATTTATTCTTGAAAGTGTTTTATCATCTTAATGACAGATATTCTTGCTTTGACATTTTTATATTTAAATTAATTTTTAGGATAGAATCAGACAGAATTATTTAAACTCTTTGTAAAGCAAGCTTCCAAAAAGCACTTTGTATTACACATTTCAGATAGCCACATTTATAATACAAACTTTAGAGAAAAAACATGATAAATACTTGAGAAAAGTACATATATGATACAAACTCCCAAGAAGTATATTAGTGATATATACTTCAGAGGAACACATTTGTATTGCAAACTTCAGGGAAGCACTCTTTATAATACAAAATTCAGGGAAGCATTCTTCATAATACAAACTTTGTAATACAAAATTCAGGGAAGCATACTTTGTAATACAAAATTCAGGGAAGCATTCTTCATAATACAAACTTCAGGGAAGTAGATTTCTAATACAAAAAAATTAAATTTCATTAAAAATTTTGCTAACTCATTTCTATTTTCATGGATAAAAAAAACAAAAAAAACTTGATAAATCTTGACAGCTAAGAAATTGATAGCTAACAGTATTAAAGCATTAGTGGCAATTTCAACTATTCACTTATTCAGTCACCATGAAATTCCTATAGGATGATTTGCAAAGTTGTAACCATTTCTTGTTCTGTACATGCAATTATTCAGTTACCATGAGATATTTCTATAGCAAGGAACTCTTGCATCTTTGAAAACACATTATCTACAAAGGGATTTTGTACAATCACTTCAAGCAAGATCAGGAAAAAATGGAATTTCGTGTGCAGAATTTTGAAAGAAATAATACATAAAGTAGGCCATAGAAAAACATTAAACTTTCATAGCAAGTGGTTACTTCCAGCAATATGCGAGCAGTTTGGAAATATCTTTTGTGCCATTGTGCAAATGATTTTCTTGGCTTCAGTCCCACAGACAAAATAATTGAAAAGGTAACTGCTATTGGAAGTTAGATAGGTTTCAACGTGGACACAGAAAATTGTGCAAGCATTGGTTGATTCGCATCAAGAATTAATTATTTTCTTGAAATAAGCATTATATTTAGTGGGTACATGTTCTTTTTGTTTGTCATTTAGACAATGAACATAATGCCTACTGGCATAGAGAACGAAAGTCTTATTAAAGAAAATGTGCCACCTGACAGGAGGCAAACCTGTGTAGGGAGTTATAACACTGAGTAAACAATTATAAACCCCATAACATTTATATATACAAAAATACTTGTAAATATGAGAGACAACAAAATGTGCATTATTCCTTGTTTGGTTTTTATATGGTGTTGGAGATATAAGAGACAATAATGATGAATAAAATTGTGAGTTTGGGGTCAAATTTAGATCAAATATGGATCAGAATCTGACAGAAGAATAAGCAATGTGTTTACAGTCTTTATTGTATGTTTTTTATAGATGTATGTAATGAGTGTCCAGATAATTGTATTGAAAAAATACAAAAAGTGTTTGGGAATTTCTAACCTTGAATTTTGTTGGGTGCTAAAAGATAAATGTTAATATTATAGCCTGAAGCAAGGAAAAGGAGGTGAAATTTTCATTGATGCACATTTTAATGACCTGTCTGTGTGAACTGCTTGTCTGATAGTGAGAATGTCATGTGTCTCTGTGTGTGGAGGAGAAAAACGGCATTGATTCTCATTGGTTTAGAATGAATGAATTAATGATCATTATAATTGTTATAATTATTTTTTTTTTTTTTTTAATTTTTTAAAGGAAATGACAATTGAATTCCTTTTATAACCTGGGAAAAACTATCTTCAGACTAGGCATAATTTTTACCATTAAGCTATAAGAAGCCAAGGCTCAACGATCTTCTTTATCAAATTGGTATCACTCATTGGGACCTTTTTTTTGAAGTACTTAGGTAGTTTTAGATACTTTCTTTATCTTTCTAGAACATACACAAAATAATTTTGTAATCAATTAATTGATTTTTAAATATGACATTATTTCTCATTATCCTGTAGAATTAAGTAAAATTTATTTTCAGCTTGGCTTTATAAAATTTATGTGCAGTTCTAGATTAGCAGCTAGGTCTCATCGTTTAGCAATTGAAATGGCTAGATGTAATTGTAAATTATATGCTAATGGTTGCTTCCCTTGTACTTCTTGCTTGTGGAACTCTTTTCTGGTTTCTTAATTCCCAGTCTACTTTGAACTTCAAAGATTTAGATTCAATGTCAATTGTTATCTTCTATCTCAATTTCTGTCTCTTTATTTTTCTCTCTCATCAATAATATTTTACATTTTTCTCATATTCTTTCACATTTGTTAACCACCTTGCATCTTAGTGGCATTATTCCTTGCTTTGGGTGAAATTATTAAAAAAACAAAAACTAAATAAGTAATGTGGATAGAAGAACATAGAAATGTAGCTAAAGAAAAAAACTATAAGAGAAATTCAAGAAGTACTTAAACTTTTCTACTTAGTTTTAAGCTAAATGCTTTCATTCAATTGAAATCCATGAATGAACAGTCTATAGTAGAATTCTTAGTACTTTCAAACGTTCTATTGCCTATTATCAGAAAGGAGTTTTAGAAATATGTAAATTACATATTTTTATTTTATGAACTAACTGGTTAATATTTGAAATTGCAGTCTGTCATTAATTTAATAAAGTGTTATTTAATGATGTTGTGTGACTGACTTGAATTTAAGATCATAAATCCTTCATTTTGTGAGTGTCATTGTAATCTTGCTTATGGATGATGCTTTTATTTTAATGTAAATAACTTCTGCTATACAGGATGTAACAGAAATACCTACCACGTAATGGTAAGACATAAGTCGCAATGGTGTTTTGATCTAGTTAATGCCTTACCATTGTGTGTGAGGCATTTCTGGGAGGTATACACTACTGTTAAAAAGTTTGAGGCTACTCCCTGATAATTTTTTAAATTGTCCCAGAAAGCAGATGTTTTGTACTTTAAATAAGAGAAAATTATTATACATGGTTAAAAAAAAAAAGTGAGACATGATTTTTTATTAGAAATTTTATTATGACAAAAAGAAAAACAAAGCATTTTTATTATTAAATTTTGCTCTCGTCAAAATATCCTCCTTTAGCCTTGATTAATGCAGCACAATTTTTTAGTATTTGTCACAAAAGTTTCTCAAAGTGTAAGTTTGATAACTGATTCCATTCTTTTTTCAATGACTATAAGAGCTTTTTCATTTTTTTTCACTCTTTTGTCAAGTTCATCCCATGCTAATTCTGGGTGTGGCTTCAAACTTTTGAACTGTAGTTAATATGGAAGGTATTTCTGCTGCATGTATAATTAATACAGAATTTATTTATATACCTATAATTAAGATTTTTTTTTCTTTTTTTAGAAAGTGGATTTGAATATTAGAATACTGGATTTTATGGTGGCCATTACTGGGTTAAACTTGAGCTACCTTAAAATGGGTAAATGTTAAAGATGCATTCAGTCTGGAAAGTGTTAATGCTTTTGGCTATATATGCAGATAAGTTTTTAAAGACATATTTTGATGGATAATTTGCAAGGACAGAGATTCATGTAAATATTATTGATTCCACAGGGCAAGAAAGCTTTTGTTACTGAAGTGCATTTCAGACAGAGTAAAAGAAATATGTAGATTCTGAATCCATACTCAGAACTTTGTCTTATGCATAACTGAGAAGACCTTGTCATATAAGAAATATTTTTCAGTCTGCATTATTAACTTTCTGATATTCATTTTTGCAAGGCTACTGAAATTATTAATAACATGTATACTAGGTATATATCATTACAGCACCCCAAAAAGGTTGACAAACTGTAAAAAACAAATCAGTTAAACATGGGGTTATGCTTTAACTAACTTGTTCTTGGTAACTTTGTCTTGTTTGTATTACTAATGTGTGTGGTCTGTGTAGCTCTCCATCTGCATTATTGCAAAATTGTATTCCTTGAATTAGATCAGAAAGAGGCTGTATGCATCACTCCATGAAGTAGAGAATTAGATGAACATGAAAAAAGACTTTGGCGTGTTTGGTGGATGTAAGAGCTGTGTTCTCTGATTGGCAGTCTCTTAACATAGATGGGATTGTAGCTAAATTTTCATGGCAGTTGCTGTGCTAATTTGCATAAGAATGCTGATGCATGGTCATCAGTGAATCAATCTGTGGCTGTGATTACAATTCTATTAATGTTTTTTCTGTGTTGGCAAGTTGATTGGTGATGACGGTTGTAAGATTACTACTCGGATTTACAGCTGTTAATTTTTCTCAGATTTGTGACTGTATTTTTTCTTTTTTTTTTTTCGACACTCTGCCAGTTTTTGCAATATATGTAGAAAATTTATTTTGTGTGACTAGCATAAGAATATGGTCAGAAAATTACAGCTGGTGTATGAATAATATTTCAAGGGGTTTAATTACACAACCAAGAAAAGAGATGATCACTTCATGTATGCTTAGAGCAGAATGAGAAATTGAAAAGCTGAATTTAAGTTTCAGTCAGGTTTGTGACATTCATTCATGTGCAAACACTCTTGGAAAAAATACGAATCTATCTCTTTTCCCCAACTTTAGGTTAAATAGTTGGTTATAGAGAAAATCATTGTTAACACCTTTTCTGGTATAGATGTTTATATACATTTTTCATGGAAAATGTCTTTTTCAAACATGGATGAATAAACATGTCCAAAATAAAATATTCAGAAACCAGCTACAGAAATATTTATGTCAATCTTGATTCATTTTTTTTGGCTTTAAATAATCCATAAAATATTGATAAGCCATAAAAAAAAAACAAATCAATCAATTGGCATATATGCTACATTGCATATTAGGTTGAAATTACGGAGTGGTATGTTATGGTATGAGCCAACCAACCATGTCTCTGATGGTAATTCTTTTCTGATCAATATTTGATTTTGCAAAGACAAGCAAAGAAATTATGTATGCAGATTTAAAGTTGACTCAAAAAATTGTCCCATATATCTTGGAGAATTAATTTCCTCAAAAGATTCACTTATAAACCTTAATATCTCTCAAGATGAACCTGTGATTCACCTGAGGATAGAAAATATACAGGTAGATAAGTCCATGAAGATCTGATTGATTTCATAAGAGAATTGTCATTGTCAAAGAAGAAAGAAATTTTGGAATCCAGACTCTAGCAATAGAAAATCCTAAAAGAAGTTATTAAAACTTCATTTTTGCGATGAAGATTTAGCTGTATTTATCAAATAAAAACTATTAATACCTATGTCATCAGTACATTGACCTTGGGAGGAACTGCAGTGTTTTGGATTTGGTATGGAATGTTTAAATGATCAGTGCCCATTTCATCACAAGTGTATTTCCAAATGTGCAAAGCATATTCCTGGAAAAGATTAATTTTGTCATTTCGTCCTTGTCATAGTTTTGATGAAGTTTTAAATGTTTCTGTATTTGGATCCTCTCCATGCAAGATTCTGTACATTGATACTGTTCCTCCATTAGACCAATGCATTTAATGGATTTGGAGCTTGGGAGGCAGTTTCTAATGGATGAGCATTGGAAGTCTCTATTGTTGTGGTCATATGTATGAGGGTCTTGAGGTCTCCCTTTATGTTTCGATAATGCATTAATATGCAATAGACCTCACTTTTTTTTCTAATTTAATACTTCTTTGATAAAACAGAGGAACTTGTTATTGACTTCAGGGAGAAAGATATTTTCAAGTTCAGCTTCAATGATGAGTAATGCTTTATTATTCCTTAGTTTTTTTTAATAACTTTCTTAATTTCCTCATCAGTAAGTTCTTTATTGTTTATGTTTGGAGACATACTTTGTAATGAATGAATGAATATTGGTATATGTTCCATTTCTGTGTGCATCTTAGGTTTAGTGTGGTCAGGATTAAAATGTGATTCAAAGTGTTTTATGAGACCAGCACATTTTTTCTGTGGAGGTTTTGATTGTATGATATTATTGTGATGTAAAAAGGCAATGTTTATATATATATATATATATATATGTTTGTGTGTGTGTGTGACACTTTCCTCCATAATCAGAAGGCTTCACTACACAAAGATTTTTTTAACCTTCAATCTCTATATATTTTACTCTATTGAGTAATAGAAATATAATTTGTATGTGTGAGGGTTTTGAGGGCTAACTTTCTGTCTTCATAAAGTGTAATAAACCCCACTTTTGCGGTTGTATTTCTGATTTCATAAATTAAAAAAATAACTTATTGATATAGGGAAAAGTCAGCTATAAGTGATGTTTTATTATTCCTTAATTTTTTTTTTTTTTTAATAGCTTTCTTAATTTCTTCATCAGTAAGTTCTTTATTGTCTATGTTTGGAGACAGACTTTGTAATGAATGAATGAATATTGGTATATATTCCATTTCTGTGGGCATCTTAAGTTTAGTGTGGTCAGGGTTGAAATGTGTTTTGTTGAGACCAGGACATTTCTTCTGTGAACATTTTGATTGTATGATATTATTGTGATTTTTTACTTTTCCCCACATCTTAAAATATTGTCTATGCTTTTGGCTTCATTAATTTAATTCCCAATTTTCTGGAGATACTGATTTCTCAAAGAACTAACTGCTTTTAATTTTCTTTGTTAGTTGTTTGATATTTTTCCTTCCATTTTTTTCTCTCTTCTATGTGTTTCACTTCTGTTTGTTTGATTCTTGTATCAGTTTTTACAACTCCATATTGTCATCCCATGGGTGTATCTTTTTTCTTCTAACAATTCTTGGAGTGGCCTCGCGTTCTTCAGCTAATGGCAATATGATAGCATCAATTGATTCCTCTATGTTTTGATTGAGATTTAAAGCATTTCTCAAATATTTTAATTTCCATATACCTCCAAAAAGGAAACTACTCTCTTTTAACCATCTTAAATGACTGATTCTAACCTCCAGGAGAGTGACTCTCCTTGCACCTTCTCAGGCTAACAGTTTCCATTAATATGAAGTAAAAAGATTATATTGAGTCAATTGCTAAGAATATATGTAATTAGATTAAACTATATTTTAAGGTGGTTGGTGGGGGTCATCTTTTGACAATGTTGTTTCCCACCATATATCTATATGACTTTGTGTAAGGGTCGAAAGAAAATGTACAAAAAGTTTATATATATATATATATATATATATATATAAAATAATTTTTTATATAACAGAATATATATATTAAAGGCTAGAGTGATATGTGAGAGGCTTAAGAGTTCTTATTGCATCTGTGAGAGAATCTTGAATAATAAATAAATATGCTCAACTCTCTTGTCGAATTCAACATATGAGGGTGAAGCAGGAACTAGGAACTGACAGCCCAACACCAGCACATGAGATTTGATTATAGTGATGAAGGTTTTCTGCAGAACCATGCAGACTTTCTGAAGGCTGAATACAGAGACCTGGTGTACTACGTGCTACAAGGTCCTAAAATGACCCTCCGCAGGTTTTGAATTCAGAGTTGTCTTTCTCCTAGACCAGTTGCCAACCAAGACTATAGAACCCAGTTTGTCCTGCTATTTACCCATAGCTGGAGGGAGAAGAAGATGATTCATACCTTTCCCAAGAGTATTAGCACATAAGTGAATGTAATGGATTTGACTGGAATTTAAACTTGGCTCTTTGATTCCTTAATCCAAGCTGCTATCCATTACTCCACCATGCCTCCCACATAAATATATATATATATATATATATATATATATATATATATATATATATATATATGCATGCAGATGTAGTAGTCGCCTGTTTAAATGGTAGGAGGAGGTTAGTTTATGTGTGTCTATACAAGATTTTGTGTTTTGTGCATAAGTATTGTATTTAATGATATGCGTATGTTATCATGACTGCAGCATCAGAGAACAGATAAAATTAATTCATTGATTCAGATTTGGCTTGATTGTTTGTTTCCTTTCAGGACAAAGAAGTTTCAAAACTGTCATTTAGTGTCTGACTGGTCCACGATCTGTGAACTCCTGGTTGAGAACAGAGCTTGTCCCAGATTGGCTCACTAAACTATATTTGTATCCTGATTGGGATGAATCTGATTAATTGTTCAGATCATACTGTCAAATCTTTGTTGCAAGCATTTCTGATTACTTTGTAGATATAAGACTTTATGGCCTAGCGATTCTAAATATACATCTAATTTTAGTGTTAGTGAAATTTTTGGTCTTCTTGTTATTACTTATTTATTTTTCTACCATTACAACCACATTACATAACCACATACAAATATGGCTTTTTTCTTGTTTTATTTTCTTTTTTCATTGTAAATGCCTAATATGTAGAATTAGTGAATAATAGAAAGGCAGGAAAAGAATATTTTTCACTCGGAATAAAACTTCAAATGGATTCAAAATATTAAGTAGAATGGTATTTTTTTATATTAAGTGCATTGACAAGGAAAGTTTTATTTTGAAGAATAAATATTCCGTTTTTTGTTTGAATTTTACTTGATAGGATGTTCCATACATTGTATGTGTTTATCTTTGAAATTATTTTTGGATCTTTGCATGCTTCTTTCACACTGTTTCAATTGAGTATTCTCTGGCCTTTGTCTGTGTTATAAAGTTCCTATAACACTCATAGTTCTGGTTAATAATACTGTAAGGAAAACATTGAAAAAAGATTGAGTAATAATTATAACATTAGAAACATGAATTAATAATACAGTAATAAAATATACTGTAGTTATATGCAACATGCATATAACACAAACACTACTCATAGTGGATAGACAAGTTCTTGTTTTACAATTAGTCTAGAGAAAGTCAATTGTCTTTCTAAACAACAATCTTATATGTTCCAAAATGTTGACATATGCAATTTTGGGACTGTATGACATCTATATGTCACATATAGTTTTCATACCACATCTAAAACAAGGAATGTTATCCAAAACAAAATATGTCCAAAATTGTGAAATATTTGCTCTGTAAATAAATGTTTTTCATCAATATCTAAATGACTGCTGATGTACTTTCATATATCCAAATATATAATCTGCATTGCAATTGTGCATACACACACACACACACACACACACACATACACACAGATCTAAATTTGTAAATATTTCTGTATTTTTAAAACATTAAACCTGTGATGCACTATTCCTAAACAGCAAAGGAAATTGATTGATTTTTTTATGGCTTACAAGTTATTTAAAGCCAGGAATTATTTTTAGAATTTTGAGGAGATAATGATTTTACTGATACAAGTCCTACTAATAAACCCATAATTGGGGAGAAAATGTGGATTCATACCTTTCCCAAGAATATTTGCACATAAGTGAATATAACAAACCTGACTGGAATTGGAACTTGGCTCTTACATTCCAATTCTGAGTCATTATCCATTGCACCATTCAAGTTTAAAGCACCTGGTATTCTCAAACAGTCATCCATTTAAGTACTGACCAAGCTTGATGTTCCTTAACTTTGGGGATATGGCTGTAAGCCTACAGCAAATGTAAGCTGCAATTTCTAACAAGTAATAATTGTTTCATAATCTGATATTTCATTTTATTAGCAAATCTCAGAATATACTACTATTTTTGAAAATATTGTTTTAGATATTACATGCTTGCTTTAATATTGTGACTAGAAAATAAAAAAAAATCACAAATGAAGCAAAAACAGACATGGTCATAAGCCCAGCTATTTTTGGGTTAGCATAAAATTTTCCATTTCCTCTAAAGCTTTGTTGTTGCTCACATGTTCAGTCTTTATTATTCTCAGCATCTTTCTGTAGAACAAAATTTCTGTTGCTTCAAGTGTCTTCATCTTTGTGGAGATTGTCAAGATTTCAGTGCTAGACAGTAAGACAGATAAAATGGAACAATTCAGTGCTCTTTTCTTCATTTCTAAAAAAAATGTTTCTATTTCTTAATACTCTGCTTAGCTTTTGGAGTGCATCTTAATCATTCCACTGAACCTTTAAATCTCAGTGCCACACTTTCCATTCTCTGTTAGAACACTTCCCAGATATTTAAATTTTTGCATTTGTTTAATTTTAGTACACCAGATTTGTAATTTACATTTTGGGTTCATCCTATTTTTGACAATCATGCATTCTGCCTTGTAATTTATATTTAGTCATTTCTTCTTGTTTTCCTTCATTACCTTTTGTAGAACCTTTATAGTTTCCTTTCCATATCTGCTATCAACACTGTGTCATGAAATAATTATATTTTTGAAAATATTGCTTTAGATATTGCATGTTTGCTTTAATATTGTGACAGAAAATGAAAAATCACCAAGGAATCAAAAACAGCAAAAAATATAATTTTTTTGATTTATCTTGAGAAAGATTAAGTCTTTTAATTAAATTACTTAAAGATTGATTAGATTAAAGTAAAATTAATTTAAAAATTTCTGGCCTTATTTTAATTTTGCAACTAAGATGACTATCTGATTGAATTAGACAAGAACAATTAAATTAAAATGATTAAGTAGTTCCCAGTTTATATTTTTGATTTTTTTAAAATTCACATTGATTCCCATTCTTAGGGTTTTGTCATGACCCAAAGGCTTTTAGTTAAAGTATTCAAGTTTCTGAACCTGTCCATGGTTGTTTCTTTCCAGAATGTCTTTTCTAGTGCCCAAAGTAAATCGTCTTTTGGATCTCCAGTGCCCATAGACGGTACGGTAGCCTTATCAAGATTTTATCATATTTATTGATTTATTTCTCTGAGCATTAATTTCCATCATATTTTTTCAGAGGCTTGTTTTATTAATGAAACAAACAAATAACACTTTTAATATGGAAAACTACTGATTGAAGATCTCATTTTGCTTCAGTTGGTAAATGAAAATGGCACATTCTGGCCAGACACCAAAATAGTAATTTGTTGCATTGCTTTTTAAAAAAATTTATATTCATGACATATTTGTTTTACATGAAACATTCTTATATGTATTACACCTTCTCAGGCTAATATTTTCTGCTGACCTGAAGTGAAAAGGTTATATTGAATCAATTGCTAAGTCTGCAGCTAGGAAAGTAGGTTCACTGTATTGTGCTGGACAGTTTTTCCTACCAGAATATATTTTAGATATTTTAAGTTGACCATTCATCTATTCATTGTATATTGCTTTCACATCTGATCTGATATTTCTACTATGTAAT
Source organism: Acanthosepion pharaonis (assembly GCA_903632075.3). NCBI lineage: Eukaryota > Metazoa > Mollusca > Cephalopoda > Sepiida > Sepiidae > Acanthosepion > Acanthosepion pharaonis. The sequence goes on from CAHIKZ030000041.1 coordinate 474,897, forward strand.
TAGAAATTCAGAGAAAAATCTGCAATGATATCAATCCTGACATCTTGACTTCAGTCACTTCCTACCATTGTAACATAACTTCCCTGTGCTTTTTCTATAAATATTTTCATGGCAATTGTTCTGATGAACACTATTTACATTATTCAGACTATTGTCCTCATCTTTGTCACCATATTTCTAATAACGTTCCGGTCGTTGTATGCTCCGGCCTTCTTCAGATGATTAGAATGTTGAACTGAACCCTTTATTTCACTCACTGGGGTAGACTGTTCTAGTTCCATGTACCATGTTTTAATGGATGTCAGTTATCAGTTATCTCCCCTCTCCAAGTTCTCCATTGCCTTAACCGGGGATTGAACACAAACTCTATGGGTCCTGTCACTGGATCAGGGGATAAAGGCATTAGTTAGATCCAATGACAGGACCCAAAGAGTGTGAGTTCAATACCTGGTTAAAAAAATTAAAGAAAATGAACCCTGTGGCAGTATTTTAAACAGCATCCCCCTTTGTAAGAGATGCCAACATGCATTGAGTGCTCAGCTATGGAGAGCTTCAGTCAAGCAAGGTTCTATTTGCCTTAATGCACATTTACTTGTTCAGATTTTTTTGAAAGCCATATCTGCTGTTTCATGTTGAAAACAAAACAATTTCTAAAGAATTAATTTTTAATCAGCCATGTGGATGTCTGAAGTAATAAAAATATATCAGATTAAAAATAAAATCCATTAATTCTTGATATATATATATATATATATATATATATATATATATATATATATATATATGTTATGGGAACTTACCTATAATGATAATGGACTCTTCCTGACACTATAAATACTGCGCCTCTCAAGAGGTATAATGAATGTATGGTTTAACGAGTCGAGACAATATTAGTTCACTCTAAACCAGATGGACAGTCATTACTAACACCTTCAACTTCTTGTACTATATTTCTCTTGTAATATATCTTTGCTATTCTACTCATGTGTTCATGTTGTTCTTCCTTGGTTCTAACCTTGGACCATAACTGTGGTGTGAAGGTATTGGACCATAACAATATATATATATATATATATAATATGTGTGCTGTACTTATTGAAAAGTGCTCAGTATCAGTGACAGAGTTAACATATTTAGTTGAATGGATATGAGTTTGATATCCATTCAACTAATATATACACACACATGCACACTCTCATATATCATATGACCTTTGCAGACCTAATTTTGAAGCTAATTTGACTACAGTAAATAGATATATAGTTTGGTTAACAGTATATCCACAGCCAGCAGTACATACGCTAATTTTATATCTCATGTATGATGTGACCCTCTTAAAATTAGCTTCAAAATTAGGTCTTCAATAGTTGCATGATACATGAATATATACAGTATATATGTAACAAGGATTGTGTTTTGGAAGAAAAATGTTGAAGTAGGGTATTTCTAGAAGATGAAATTTTTAAGGCAAGTTAGAAACAAAGAAAAGAGTGCTGAATAGGATATTGATTTTCTTGTATGGCAGTGAATGCTGGACCATCTCACCACATAGGAAGAGGAAACTGCAAACAGCAGAGGTGTGGTTCTAAAAAAGGTTGCTTAGAATTCCATAGATGAAGTGAGTAATCAACAAGGAAGTTTTAAAGAAAATCTTAATAAAAAGAAAACTTATATTCAGAACAAGAAAGTGACAGCAAAAACTTATTGGACACACAATGAGGATGGAGAGCATGCAAAACTTAACTCTCATATCAAGGGCATGAGAAATAAGGGAAGTCAATTGCCACCTACCTGACAAGCTTGTGTGAATAAATAAATGGCAGAACATCTAAGGGAGAATTTTTTTTTTACTAATGTTCACCCAATACAAGGCCCAAGGGCCACTCAAGGTAGAAGGTTACTATGTAGAGTTGTATTAAAGGAAAATGGGCAAGATAGCTAATTCTAAACTTGAAGAGATCAAGATTTAATTAGATCAGGCAGAGATGTTAGGAGCATTAAGTTCAAGTAGATTTTAGAAGAAACCAGAAGCCCAATCCTAAACAGGAAACATTGGATGAACCTCTACTCCTGTTCAAAAAACCGGGGAGGAGTGTGAACTGAATGATAGGCAAATCTATCTACTCCTATTATACTGCTAAAGGTCATGAGGGATAGGAAACTGAGAAAAGCCATGGCAATGCATGGTACATAGAAGAAGTCTTTCTCATTATAGTGCTCAATATGAAGAGATAGAGCATTAATACTAATAAAAAAAAATTAAATTTTGACTTATTTTGTCCCCTAATAGGCAGATATAACATCTGCAAAATTGAGTAGGAATAACATACTCTGTTATTCTAAAGTAGTAACCTGTTTAAGTATGCACTTAATCAGTGATAGTTGAAAGTATTTCGATTTCCATCTTTAATTTTATCAGGTGCCCTTTTTAATGCATTACCAGCTATATCGTCAATAAATTATAAGAAATAAAAGCAGTTGAAAAACAAAACGTGTACATATTGTATTGATTATGACAAACATATCAATAATAAACCTATCAATGCCTGAAATGTTCAACCTGTTTGTCATGACAATGGAATTCTTACTGCATATCTACTTTTTCAGCTCCTTGTATATTCTCTAATATAGCCCAGGTTTTTTATGATCAGTGTTTTATCTAATAATAAGGGATCACATTATACATGAGTAAGTTATTTTGAAGAGGTTAAAATCATGCATTTTCGGTGACTGGTTGAACTATAAACAGGTAATTATTTTTCTGGAGTGGTTGAAATTCATGCAAAGGATTTCAGTTAGCTTATACACAAGTATTATACCATATTGACCAATTAAATATGATGTTATGGTTATGCATACTATTTGTAACACAACAACACATACTTTTTTGCATGTCTCCATCTCAACATTATTTCACTCTTTATATTTAATAAATTCTTTTGGTTCTCAAACAGTATTATTTCTATTTTTCCCTTCTGGCACAAATAACAAACATCTGATCCTGGTTGATAACTTTTTTTTAAAATTGGCCAATTAATTTCAGTGGAGATTTCTTTTGTTTTATGTTCTTCAATTTTGTCTTTCATGCCACATGCATACTTTGACAGAGCTGTGCTATTTATATACTTACACATTTTCATTGACATTTTATTTTGCTTAAATGGTTTTTATGTCAAATCAATATATATATATATATATATATATATATAAATTGGGACCAAATACAAATCAAATAGGGATCCCACAGAATGATAGCATAAAGAGCAAATAGAAAACGTTTATAAATCTAAGATGTTTCACTTCTATCAAAGCTTCCTCAGTGAATGAGATATGGTGGAAGAAATTCTAGTCTTTTTATTTTTGTGTTTGATTTTCATTGGTTAAGCAGGTGTTACATATATTTGTTAAGCAGTATTAATAAGTTATGGCATTCTGCACATACAAGTACTCACAGTAACCACTCTAAAGAACACATAGTGTGCACTTATTCTGGGCAACACATGCAAGATAAAAGTTTTGCCCCAAACACCATTTATGTCAACTACTGCAAAAGAAACAATTCCATTGAGTTACTTCATATATATATATATATATATATATATATATATATACACAATAATAGCATCCAATATTTCCAGGAACTGGTTCTATAAAGGCAGGTAATCTTTGGGAATGTATTCTACTTATTTTCTTTTCAATCTGAGAATTGAAACAAATCACTTTATGGTATCAAAAAGAATGAAACCATTTTGATAATTTAACAGAAAATATTTATTTATAAGATATTTCTAGATTTAAATTCTCTTCTCATATTTCTGTTCAGAAGTATGATGCTTTTTTTACTCTGGTCTCATCAGTTGTGTTATGGTTTTTTAGCCATATTTGAACTGAATCGCTGCAGTCCCATAAGATCCAGTAGAAGACCAATCAAATTTATGATGAGAAGATTTGCTACATTTTTAACTTCAAGACAATTTCTTTTGTCAGAATAAATGATGTTCATCACTGAAAACCTTCTTTCAGTTCCTTACAGCAATGGCATTAAATATATTTTTAGCTCTTTGGATAGTTTTGGATACAACATGTTTATGGTAATTTCTTGTTACTTTGACAATGCAAAGTATTAACGGTTCTCATGGCCAAATACTTAACAAAAGTCTGGTAAATTCTCTTCAGTACCTTTCCACAGCTTCTACCTTATTCCACAAATCTGGGTTCACAATATTAATTAATTCATAAATTTTATGATTAGTGCTATAAGAGTTATTGCTTTGTGGGGTGTGTCTATTAGATTTTCGAGCATAGCGTAATTAACATTTTGCCTAGACAATCAGCTATTTTCAGATAATCCTACAACCAGTTTGGTAATCTTTTATAATTTTAAGAATTGCTTCATGTAAACTGGTAGAATATGACTACTATATATATATATATATATATATAACTCTCTATATCACCTTACATCAAGTTAATACTACCCCTCAAAAGTATATATACCACAAAAAAAAATATATATGTAAATTTAAATTCATTTTTTCACCCTTGAAAGTGTGGTCTGATGAGCCAGGGAAAAATAAATTCCCTAGAGAAATACATTATAACCAATGGACCCTTAAAGATGTCTGTTTTCATTGAATTATATATATTCTTTTTTTTCATACATACATACAAATTCTGATCATAAAGTATCAGGAGAGGTGGTATAAAAAGAAAACTACAAACATGAATTCATTGTTTAATCTCCTTTGAAATAGTCCTCTTCTGAATCTGCACACATTATCCAGTGTTGTTTCCATTGATGGCAGCATTCCTGGAGCTCTTTATCTAGGAAAGTGAGCAGCTTCTTTGTCATATTCTCTTTGATTTCCTTGAGAGGCAGTATCTGAGGAATATGGTGGTTGTCAGACTATGAGGAATATGGTGGTTGTGAGAAATGTTGTGCTTCATTAAAAACTGCTGCACAAACCATGCTCAATGAGTGGAAACTCTGTGGTGTGGTTAGACGACCACACTCTACACACTTTCCTTCCAAGTGCTGTTATAAGCAATAGAAATGAATGAGAATGTTATCACTTAATGTGCATGTGCAAAAGAGTTCAAGATAATTTGTGCCAAGTGACTTCCCTCTGTATAATTTAGCTCTATTACCATAGCAACAGTTACAATACTTTTTAGTCAGATCTTGTATATTACACTCACATTCACACATCTGTACATACACATATTTGTTTTCTCTATTGCAATAGATCTTTTATCAGCTCTCTTTAACTCTCCTAAGAACATCTTTTCTCTTTGACTTTTTATCTCTGTTGTTATTAAATTCAAAATCTTACATGTTCTTTTATTCCTCATTTTGGTATAACTGCAAAGATTTGCTGGCCCATTCTTTTCCTTGTTTTACCTTAGTTGCATCATCACTTTCCCTTGACTCTAAAGGGGGTTAGCATTAATTGCTTTCACTGTCAAAATAAGGCCAGCAACAACCAGTGGCAACCACCAAAACAGGATTACTTAATATCTTTCAGCTTTATGAAAATTTTTGCATTCAACACTTTCAGTTATAATTTTCGTCAGTTTGGAACTGATTATTCTTTTTAAAACATACTTTAACTTTTAGTTGAGAAGTTTTCAATAGGATCAAATCAAATACTATATTTCTTTGATTTTTAAAATCAAAAGAAAAGTATTTCCATAACATGAATTGTGTGGAAATAAGAGCTTTGTATGTAAGTAATTTTGCTAGTGTACACTTTGTTTTTTTCTTTCCTTTTTCTTTTTTTCTCCCTTTCATATTTTCCTCTTCCTTTTTTTTGTTTTTAACATTTTCTTATTTTTTCTCCTTTTTCTTCCATTTGGTACTTTTAACTACTTTTTTTCTTTATGCACATTTTCTTTTTCTTTTGTTAGTTTCCCTTTTCCTATTTTTTCTTTTTTTCATTTTGCTTTACTTCATTTTTCTTTCTTTTTTCCTTTTCCCTTTTTCTTTTCTTCCTCTTTTTCCCTTTTTCTTTTCCCCCTTTTCTTTCCTTTTCCGTCTCTCTTTCCTTTTCTTTATTTTTTGCCTTTTTCTTCTTCTTTCCTTTTGCTTTTCTTTCCCTCCTCTTTTTCTCTTTCTCTCCTCTCTTCCTTTTTCTATTTTTCTTTTTTCTTATCTATAAGCTTCTAGACTATGCAAAGCAGTTTTAAATCTAAAGCATAACAATTTGGTTTTCTTTTTTTGGAGGTTGACTTGTTGAGATCTACTTTTTCTATATATTGATTCGCCTGCTTAATCATCATATTGCCATCATCGTATCTAATCACATTGTTGCATTATTTAAGTCATACACCTAATAGTAATAAATATATAAAATCCATGGATTTCGGTAAAAATGTTTTTCTTTTTTTTTTTCTTTTTGACTCTGGATTCTACACCATTTTCTTTCAGCCTATTTCTTTGTGCATGACTTTGATTACCTAATTTCAAATTTCCATCATCCAACAAGAAATGTACCAGCTGCCAATCAGCATCTCTTTCCTCTCATGCCATTGTTATCTCCCTCGAAAGAATCACTTTTCAGACAGTTTATTTTCTGCTATTTTTTCTTTGTGGCACACCATCTTTGTTTCTTGCACATTTAATCTAATGGAGTAGCTTCCATTTTTATATTACTTCAGTGTTAGGTACAAGGCTAACCTAAACCTTACTGACATTGTGTTAGCAGAATATTGATCTTAAGAAAACTGGTGGTTAACTTTCAGATAACAAAAAGATAGAAGTTGAATTATAAAAAAAAATGGAATATGGTTCATTCACATATAGGTTAGTATATACTGGTGTAAAATAAGCTGAAAGTGATTGGTCTGGCTGATAAGAATAAGAAGTAAAAAAAAAATATGGATCATCTTAGGTATCTATAAAGTTCTTTTCTGATCGCTTCTTTGTTATAGAGTTTCTTAACTGATAAAATCTTTTTAACTTAAATGAATATATAGTGAAAGTTGTAATTATGTTTATATTACTGTAACATAGTTCATGTCAAAAAGAAATTGGTGTCTGTCTCTTTCTCATACATACACATATATATATATATATATATATATATTTTAAGACATTTTATGTTTATACATTCTTTTTATACATACAAATATTTAAGTAAATGCCCTGTTTATAATAAACAGTATTAAACACCATTTACCGGCCTGAATGTCCGAGAAACTTTCATAGAAAATATTCATCCTTTGACAGGATTCAAACTGTCATATAGCCTGATGTGCCTATTAATTATGAATATTCAGGCCAGTAAATGTTGTTTAATACTGTTTATTATAGACAGAGGTTTTACTTAAATGTTTGTATCTATAAAAAAAAAATGTATAAATATAAAATATTTTAAATTAATTGTTGAACTTTGCCCATTTCATAATATATATATATATATATATATATATATATATATATATATATATAATGCATACACATATACCAGGTGTAACAGCAGAATTATCCAATTGTTAGATTAAGATTTGATCCGTTGTGCTTTAGAAATGATTAAAGATATTTTACTGAAATTCTCTAAGATTTTTATAATACTATTGAACTATGCTTTGAACAGTAAGAATGTATTTAGCTTTGAGTTGAAATGATGATCCCTCTTGCTGTTGTGACCTCTTGATCCAGTTTTCATCTCTACTGTTCCTTCTTTTTTATCTAATACGCCATTGTGTCGATGGTTTTTGTATGGGCTTTGAAGATGGAAGCCAGAGATTGAATGTTGGTACTATTACTGAAGGCCTGAATGATCTTTTTCCTCTCACCATTTCTCAGTTGGGAAGACATAGTGGAGCTGACACAAAATTATTTTAACCTGTTCTCTTTTTAGCAGAATAATTCAAATGGTTTTTCAGTGATTCTTACAACAAATGGTATAAAGATGGCTAAACACTTTATCTGACAACCTGGAAAAAAATCAATTAGTTTAGTGTTTTTTTTTTGTTTTTTTTTTTAGATATTAAACATTTTGTGACATGGACACTTATCTAATGCTGTTACATGATTTGAACAATTTTGCTGTTACACCTTGTATATGAGGAAAAAATATTTTTAGCCAATGTATTTCATCCTCTGAGGGACTTTTTTTAAATCCGTGAATATTGTTTAAATTGTGATGTGATTATTATAGTTTGAGATGGATTTATTTAAAAAAGAAATAATTTTTTTGAATATTACTCACTCATGTTTGCCTTACCAGTATTTGAATTATGACACTTTTGTCCGCCACATGTTTTGACTGGCTTTTCAACCAACTGATAAATATTCATGAATGTTCTTACTTAAATGTAAAAACTTTGTAATCCAGTGACATCCTTGCTCTTGTATATAAACACATGCAACAAAATAAATCCTACATTTGCCTTGATAAAATGCCTTAGGACAAAATGTGTCAGCTAATAAAAGTTTTTCCTCTTGACTTTTTATTTATTTCGTGCCTTTACATACTCAGATAATTTACACACATAATATATATATATATATATATATATATATATATATATATATATATATATATAGCTCTTACTAGCAGAATAATAACACTTTCCCTATTACCATAACATAGCTTCCCTGTATATTTTCTGTACATATTTTCATGGTAATGATTTCATTTTTCTCTTTCTCTCCTAACCCTAACAGTTCCTTTTATTATGCTTCTCACTTGTGGAAGTCTCTCCCAGCTTCCTGTTTTCAGTCAACTACGATCTTCGACAATGAAAATGCGATCTTAATCATCATATTTTGTCTCCGTGACTCCAGTACTTTTATTGTCATTTTTTCTGCAGTAATGTTTTCTCCATTTCTTTCACACTCGACAACATGTTTCATCATAGTCACTTTTAGTACCTTGCTTTGAGGTGAAATGATTAAAAAAAACAAAAAAAACAAAGTGGGCATGTGAATGACAACATAGAAAATCTACTGTCTTCCGAAGAATATCTGGGCTAGTGACATTCCTATCAATTTTGATGTGCTGGTGAATCCCAGTATAGCCAAACAAGAATCATTACTTTTATTGTTACGCTTTTTAATTATGCTATTTATTTGCTTTACTGCCAATTCCACTATTCCATTAGTGCTTGGCATATCTGAACTGGGATTCCATCTGGATCCATATCTGCAAACCAGCCTTCTCCTCATTTGGTCATCAAGTTCAGTGCCCCCATCGCTTACAATTTTTTCTGGAATGCTGAATCTGATGAAATGTTTTTTCATCAGCTTGACTGTACAGAGTGATGCTATTCTCTGGAGTTGATCAGCTAAAGTGTACTTCAAAAAATAATCCACACAAACTAGCTATTTCTTTCCATATACTGCCATAATGTTCATACTTAAATGTTGAAATAGTTATTCCAGTATAGGTCTTATAATCAGTGTCTCTTACCTATTTCTTGCAAAGCATTTGTTACACTGTTCACAATTTGTGTAAAATTCCTGTAGTTCTTACTTCATTCCAGGCCAAAATATATTATCTGTCTTTTGTGATATCAATGAATACTTGTGACTTTCATAATGCTCATTGTAGTAGAGACTTTGTAATTACTGATACAACTATAGTAACAATGTTGAACAATATTAGTGTTGGATGCCTTTGAATAACACTTGCACTAATAATACCTGCTTGATAATACACATCTGTCTCATGTTAGCTTGGTGTTTCACGTACACCCATATTTTTTCTTGTTGTTTCTCATTGAAGCTGTTACAAAGAGTCAAACTCTGTAAAATATTAGTCCATCCTTTGTTGATATGTAGTTTCTAAATTTGTAGAGGTGCTTTGACTAAGGTTTGAAAATTCAAGATCTTGTTTGGAAACCCTGTTCAGTTAGCTTTATGAGGTTCTGAAAAATTCTTATCACATTTGATGGTGCTGATAAATCTGTTTTCGGTCTGGTCACTTACAGCAAGGAATTTCAATAAACTAGAATTTGTCATCTTTTACTGGGGCTTGTGAAAGAGTGTCAATAATTATGACACCACTGCCCTTTTAACAAGTTATTTTGTAATCAAAATTCTGGATCAAGAGCATCATCCTTAAGTCTTTTTGGCACTTCACTCAGAGGTTTGTTACTGATCCCTTTGAATGGTTTGTGATCGGTCTCTATTATGACATGTCATTTATAACATTTAAGGCATTCTGTCCTCATTTTCAAACATTTTTCCTTCAATGTTTTTAAATACAAGAGTTTTATATATTAGCTGGCTTCTTCTGCAAATACATAAACTCTTTCTTTTTCTCTAAAATGTTTGCAGCCTTGGTGGTATTTTCCCACACTTCTCCTTTGAAATTTGAAAAATAAAAGCACTACCTTGAGCCATTTATCAAATGCTATGTGTAAATTTTTAGCAGTCCAGGATGGTTAATCAACATCATCTTGTGGCCGTTGAACAAATGTGGTCAAACTCACTCAGTTATCCTGTCTTGTTCATTTCATTTCTTCTGGCACTATGTTAAAGTACATTATAAATCATATGTAACCTTATTGGCATACTGTATTAAAACTATCCCTGCTGCCAAGGAATTCACCAAATGAGGCTGAATGTGTCTACTTACAGATCAACCAAAGGAAGGCAACTCAGTCATTTACAAGGTGCGATGGATAAATTGTCGCTGTTTTATATTTTTAATTTTGTGTATGCACATTGTTTTTTTTTTTATATTTTGTCAACTGCACAGTATAGTAGGGTAAGTTGGGCTCCATCTGTGAGAAAAAGAGCACCATGACAATTTTTTCTGCAAGAAATTTGGAACTGTCATGCTGTACTGTTTGGCATTTGTGTTGGAAGATCTAATATGAACATTTCAGAGTGTTTGGATGTTAATCTGAGGACAGCTCAGAGGATTTGGAAAGAGTTGGATGAGTCTAATGGTGATAACAAAGGTATAGCATCCTCGAAAACTCACTCTGATCCTTCTGATAAGAAACAAACTCCTGAATCTGTTGATAAGGGCCTCTGACTCAACATGGATGCCTACATCAAGTGGCTTGAGAATAAGGTGCTGCTTTGGGTCAAGAGGATGACTGGAAAACTCTATATCTGTCAACAGGACTGCACGGCTATCAGACAATTTCTGTGACTACATCACCCCTTATATCAGGGGACCTAACTTCCCAAACTGGAACTCCATTGATTATTATGTGTGGGTCACAGTTGAGCGAGAGACCAACAAAAATCTTTATTACACCAAAGATGAACTGAAGACAAGGATTATGGCAGCATTCACCAACTTAAATGAGGAGACCATCCAGACGAGTTGCAGGAGACTTCGAACTTTTCTGGAGACCGTGGTTGAAGCCAACAACGATTCTATTGAATAAATTTACTTTTTACTATTTCAAGATATTTTTATGTTATTTTGGTAAATATATCTTTTAAGATGAGATGTCAGTATTATTTTCATTTTTGCATAATTTAGATGACAATTTATGTATATCAGTTGACCAATGATAACAACTATCCAACTATCTCTAAGTGATGTTAAATAAAAAGTTTCCTTTTTGTTTCCATTTTCTCTAAAACTTTCTTGTTGTTTACATATTCAGTCCATGGTATCTTCAGCATCCTTCTGTAGAATGACCTTTCTGTTGCCTCATCTCTTCCTCATCTTTGAAGAGATTGTCCAGTATCCACTGCCATATAGGGAGACAGATATTTGAATGTTTATATTAACATTTTTTAGCCATAAAAATATTCTCCTCATTCACTTAGATTCTCTGAATGTATTCAGGTAAGCAACTCTTCTTCCTCTGTTCATTCATTTAAATCACATGTAGCCAACATGTTCCAGCAGGACTTTACTCAGTACCTCATAGCCCAGCTCTCATTGCATGTGGAATAGAAATGAAAATGTTAAAACTGATCACAAAGCATCAAATTGTCTGTCATTTTTTATGTGCATTGTCCCTTCAGGCATTGGGTGATCATGGATGTCCACATCTTCATATCTTTTGTAGCTCTAAACAATGTTCATTCCTTTACTACACTTCCAAAGTCCTTGTTCTGCCTTACTTTTACACAAGTTAGTTAAGTAGGTTTCTTAGTATTTTCCTCTTGCCTTCAATATTTTCTGTGAGTGTCAGATTCTTCGAGACCACTTTTTTTCATAATGAATCCCAAAATGTGTTCTCAAATACTTGCTGCACCCCCTACATAAAAATTTATATCCATTTGTCATTTGGGTCATTCAGTAGAATCAGTGGTTAACATTCTTAGCCAGAAATGAGAGTTTTGATTTTATAATATTGCCTTTAAGATGAATTAACTAAAATTCACTGTTAATTTTTCTGTTTGTTGATTCATCTTCCTTGAAAACAAGCTCACATGCAAATGAACTGTATTATAATTTCTTAGATTAAAAATATAATATTGCTTTCGGCAAATTTATTATCTAGGTACATCTTTAACATCAGTAACCTGCAGCAAGCATGTTGATAAAGTCTTGCTTAACCAAAAGCTAAAATTAAATTAAAAAAAACTGAACATATTCTGCAAGATTAAATACAATAAATCAAGAATATGAAATGGCGGAAAAAAAACAGCTAAAAATAAAATGGCCTATGATCCAAGTGTAGTATCTGTTCTCTTTTCTGTTTAAAATTATGAAGGAAGCCTAGTACTGGGGATTCCAAGCCTGCAGTATAATTTTTCACATTGCACTAAATAGTAAAGGTTGGTAGATACCATTAATAATAGTAGTCATGGGGGGAAAGAGAAGTCAATTTTCATCACTGGCAACCCCACATTAAAAACAACCTCATGTTACCCCCCGCTCCACCAATGTAGGAAGGCAATGAATGCCTGATGAATGATTCTAGAATTTAACAGTATTGTTGATAGAGATTAATGGTTAGAGAGGCTTGTCTGGCTAACCATTAATACTGGTTAATGAATATTGTTCCTCACTGGTTGCCCTATACAAAATTTGATATGAAATAATCAGACAAATGTTTATGTGTCATGAAATCAACCCAAAATATAGAACCATAGAAAATAGTGGAATGAATCAAGTTGTCCAGATGTCATTGTGACTGTATTTTGTTTTATAACAAAATGATTACATATACTTGTCTATGCAGGCTTTTTTTTTATCCTACTTCTATATACTGTGTCCCTTCAGGATGTAGGTGATCATGGCCCTCAAGAAATTGCTGTCCTTCGAGGTCCTTAATAAATTTTGGCTTTTCATTATTCCTCCAAAATCCTGCTTCACCATCCATTTATTCAAGCTCACTAGGTAGATTATGCGATGTTTCCATCTGTCTCTCTTGCCTTCAAACACTGTGAGTATCAAATTTTTCAAACACTCTTTCCTCATTATGTGCCCTAGAAATTTCAACTGACTCATCCTGAAAGTCAGTATGAGTGTCCTTTTTGTTGCCATTGTTTCTAGAACTTTGTCACTATTCACATGTTTGGTTTATGGTATTCTCAGCATCCTTCAGTACACCCACATCTCTGTGGTGCAAGTCTTTTCATCTTTCTTTTAGGAGATTATCCAGCATTCCCTCCCATTTAAGAGAACGTATATTGAATAACAGTTCAGTACTCTTTTCTTCATTTCTAATTAAATTTTTCTGTTTCTTAATACTTTGCTTAGCTTTTGAAAGGTAAGGGTTGTCCAGATTAGCAGATAAATGTATTATGTCAATGTCTTAGTAGGAATGTCATCAAGTTGTGTATGTGTGTATGTACTTATATACATTAGATGACACAGGCGCATGTAAATCTCTTAGACATAACAGTGACATGCTTGCATATGTACATAACACAGATGAAAAGTCACATGCAGATAGTATATAATAGATAGAGAATTAGTTCTTTTATAATATAGATTTCTTTAATAACTTACAATTGTTATACATTCAATTGCTTTGTTTTGTTGGGCATTTTCATATGCAATTCCATTCTTACTGTTATTTCTAACAATGAAATCTTATAGAAAATATTAATCAGTTCAGGTGCAGAATCGACAAACCAGTTTGGTTGTCAAGAAAACAAAATGGATGCCATTTGTTAAACATTGATAATATGATTTCAAATCAAATTATGATAAGCCTTGGAGAAAGAGAATGCCATAAGAAGATTTGAATATGGCCATTTAGAACAGTGAGAAAAAACTACTAGTAATGGTGTGGGTATTTTGATCATCCAGGGTTTTTATAATTAATATCCGAATGACCAAATTCTAAATGATAATAAAATGAAAATAAAGAAAACTTGGGCGTGCTTGTTTAAATAAATCATTTGAAATTTACAAACATATATACATGAATTGGAAAAAAGGAATAAAAAAGTAAAAATAGTCTTCAGGCTAGTCTTTGGGTAGTTGGTCTACAGAAAAGCTGAGGTTTATAGAAGTCGTCGACCATCGGTGAAGATTCACTAATGATCCAGGCTGTTGTTGTTGTTGGAGATGATGTGTTTAAAGTTGCCAAAACATGTTTCTTTCAGCACACACTGGAGGATGGAAAAAATGCTATGTAACCTGATTTTGTGTCTGAATGGTTTGGAGACACTTGCATCTCTGCTCTTACTGTGGGGTTTTATAGGAAATTTTTCCCAAAAGTAGACAAGAGAAAAATAGTGTTGTAGTTTTCTTCAATAGATCAAATATTTCACATGCATTGTGTGTTGTATTATGGAATCTTTTTGGTGTTATTTTAAATATTGTCTGTTATTAGGTAGAAAATAAAGTTTGTGTGTGTTTTAATATTGTATGTATGTGGATATATAATTGTGTTTGAAATAGTTTATCCTCAAATGAATTGACAGCTAGAATTGCCAGAGAATATTGGATTTATTCAACATTACTGTACTGCTATTACTGCTACTGTAGCTTGCCAAGCAACCATCTTTAAGTTGTCAGAGTTCTTTTAAGGGTTCATTTAAAGGGGTATTATCAGGAAAGTTTATTATAACGTTTCCTATCATGGTAATGGTGCAATTAATCATTTCCAGTTAGTATTATTGCCTATTGAAATTTATAAAATCTTTGTATTAAAACAGTTTTCCAGAAAATAAGGCATCTCAAGTCTACTTTTATTGCTTTTTCTACTAGTGAGAGATGTTTCTTTTCAGGCTTTTGATTTAATATAGTGTGGAAAGTTAACAACTTCCTTATCAGTATTTTTCAGTTTAGTCAATGTTGTTGGAAGTGTTCAAGTGATGTGGTTTTTGCTATTTCGTTAAGCTTTGTCATTTTGTATCACCAATCTATAAGATCTGATGAAGGATTGTTTTCTATAGAACCAAGGGCATTCATTCACTTGAAGCCATTTTAATACTTACTCTGAGAAAACTGTTGCATATAATACTAGTAGAAAACAAAACGTGAGATTAAAAGTATGTAAAAAAAAAACAAAACAGTCTAAAGGTGATAATGAATATTCATTTAAAAATATCAGTCAATTCAGAAACAGAACAGACTCCGTATTAACTTGTTGCTAGTCAAAGAAATCAGAGAGTAATCTACTCTAGTTTGTGTAGAAAACAAAAATAGACAAAGAATATTAGGAAAGAGATGAAAGTTAGAGTAACAAAAGGAAATAGTAGAGAACCATGATCACTCATGTTATGAAGAGTTTTTTTTTAAAATGAGGTTCACCCTGTACAAGGCCTGGGAGCTTATCATGGTAGAGATTTACAGAGTAAGAAGCACAGTCTATGTGGATATGTGAAGAAGATAAGTTGTTCAAATCTAGGGTTAACCATTAAGATTATAGTGATCAGGAAAACATACTCTTGGGAGTTGGTTTCACAAAGCAGCAGTTTGCAGAAAGAAGCTGCTCAAGTGGAAATTTCTTCTCACCAGTGGAAAATGAAGGGATCTCAGCCATGACAATTAGAACTTGTGGAACTAATAACTTCAGTTTGTTTTAGCACTTTTCATGGAAATAGCGATACAGCAATGAAAGACTTGCAATGTTTTGTCTGTTAGAAAATGATTTTAGGGTGGAAAATAATTTGTGACCTACATTTGTAATGTCAAAGAATACTTGTTGTCACTTTCATAATACTTGCTGTAGTAGAGACTTTATAATTACTGATACAGCTATAGTAACGCCATTGAACAATACTGGTGTCAGTCACCTTTAAATAATTTCGCACTGATACTACATGCTTGATAATACTCGCTTGAATAGTAATCCCTGTAGAGAAGTAGTATAGAGGATAAAGTTGAAATGGTGATCCATATAGTAATAGAGGATAGAGTAGAAATAGTGATCCTTTAGATGTCACACGAATTCCTACTTACACATTTCTCCCATGGTCACGCAATCCACTTAATTCAAGAATGGGATCACCTATGTTTGCTTACTAGTGATCTATTTTCAAACTCGAGTATTCAAAGCAATACTTGATTCTTATATAACACCCACAAACACACTTTTGGACCCCTATTGACACTGGAAAGTGAGTTCTGGGTAGCTCTTGCCTGCATATTTCAGGGTTGATCTAACTCTTGTAAAGTTAGAAGATAACATAAGCAACTGGATACTTACTTTTTTCAGAATCTTTAGCAACGGATCATATGCACAAGTTCAATTTGAGATCTGGGTTGTGTTTAAGGCTCAATAGTCACTCAAGGTATGAGGACTCCCTGAGGGAACCTCCATTCATTGTGATTCGTGGTAGTTCAGAGTCTGACTGGCAATAGATGGAATATAAAACTAGTATATATGGAAGTAAAATAGATGGTTTATGTTGACTAGAGAAAATGATTTAAAATGAAAATCTCATTAAAGATAAAACTGTCTGGAAGAAAGGAACAGCTACAAGAAATCCTTACCCAAAGATGGCCAGAAAATCAACCAGATGAAACTTCTAGTGATATTAAAAGACAACTAAAAAGGAAGATAAATCTGAGATGTAATCTTATATGCCCATTTTTGTCTAAACACAAGGCTAAAGATACTTGAGAAAGGGTCATTGTACAACATCAAAAAGTACCTGACTCTTTTTGCCATTTTTCATTTTTACAGGAGTAAGATTAGACCAAAAAGGAAGCATTACTTCTGTATCTTAGCTGGAACTTCTCAATCCTCACTTTCTTGCCTTGATAGAGTTCAAAATCATTTATGTTGTTGGGGAGGACTTATTTTTCATTATTTAGCCTATTTCTGTTTGACTCAATATTGCAAGCCTATCACTATTTCCATAAAAAATGTTTAGATGTGCTCCATTGTCCATATCATGCACCTTATTCAGTAACCCTTTACAACCACTTTTTTAAGATCAATGATGAAAAAAGGCTTTGAGTTTATCCTTCTCTGAACATTGTAGTCTGGCACTACAGATTCACAAATAAAAAAACTGTACCAAATAATGGGAGCCACATCACTTGAGGACTACCAATAGGAGCAACAAGTAAAATATATAGAACATGTAACTGGAAGTGAAAATAATGGCATCATCAAAATGTTAATACACTACACTACTTCAAATAAAAGGTTAAGAAATCTCCATCATTAATGGAAATAGCAAAAATAGATACTGAACTTAAGAAACCTATTTTCCTGAAAAAATTTTTTAAGAGAAAGATTGTATAAATTTAAACTGAAAGCTGTATTGGCTACTTGTTCAATGGATGCCAAATGTTTCCTTGTAAAGAAATAGTTAATATTACTATTACCATAGTAACATGGAATGAAACCAGCTATTGCATAATACCATTTAATATGACATATTGGAATCAACTGTCTTTTTTTTTTTTTAATAATTTCTCTCAAAGTAAGGCAATAAAAAAACTAAAATAAAAGGGTTTACTGAGTATGAAAAAAATAAGAAAAAGGAAAGCATTATTAAGGAGAGTAACAATAAAAGAAGAGGAATCAAGAAGACAGAAGATAACAATTGACATTGCATTTAAATCTTTGAAGATCAAAGTTGAATAGAAAGCAAGAAACCAGAAGAGAATTCCGCAAGCGAGAAGTGAGAAAAGAAATTATTAGCAAATAACTTAGTTGCATTGAGCCATTTCAACTGTAAAATGACAAGACCTTGTTGCCAATTTAGTATTGCGTCTAAATTCATAAAGTCTAGGTACCATAGGGTAAAGTTCATCAGAACAATTACCATGAAAGTACTTATAGAAAAGGCACAGGAAAGCTACATTATGGTAGTAGGAAAGTGACTGAATCTGGGATGCTAGGTTAAGACCAATAATATTGCAGATTCTTCTTTGGATTTTATCAAGAATCTCTAAATATATAACAGAAGCACCAGACCATATGTGACAGTAACATACAATGCTATTGCCTAATACTATGTAATGGAGACTACTATGTACATTGTGTTATGGCAATCAGGCATCCACACTAAGTCTGGCATCCGTATGGCTAGCTCAGAATATGGTCGCTCAACCTGACAAAAGAGCAAGACTTGGTAGCATGTGGTGCATTAAGCACCAGTTATGTCCTCTCCCACAAATGGCTGTTGAGAGAGGACATTCTACTTAGAGTAGCTGATGCTGACATAATTGCATACACATTATACTGGACAGGTATTAGCCCATAGTCAGTGTGCATCTGGGACTGAGAGAGCTATATAACACTAGCTTTTTCTAGATCACGTTGAAGCACTCTTGATGAGTGGACTATCATAGTTTTGCATCGGAGTGCTGACTTAAAGTTTTGCATTGGAGTTGGAGTTTACATTTACTTTACTTAGAAAAGCAGGCAAGACAAACACATAAAATTTCTACATCATATTAAAATCAACTGTCTTGTAAATTACAAAATTAATAAATGATGTAGAAAAAGAACAAGAAGAGACTGAATAATGGGGGAAAAGTAATTAACTCGTGGAAATAATTAACTATATAAAGATAAGAAAGTTAAAATTTCAACAAATCAATGTCAAAATAGCTAAAAGTATGATGCAGGTTTTGGTTGGGACACTGGCATTTTTTTAATACCCATTAGATTGGATTTAAGTCAGAATTGTTCAGCATGAATTACAATTTCTGATTTTATTAGTGTGAACTGGTGAAGTGGTTTACAGTGAAGTAATAATTTAAATGATTTAGCGTCAGACATACAGCATGAATAATAAACAGTAATTATTGCCTTTTATTAATTAATAATCAAATTTTAATTAGGAAGAAACGTTTCATGATGTGAATGAAATTGAAAACATATTGAATTATTTGATTTTATGAAGTCACCTCATTTTAAATTGAACAAATTTTTATCAGGAATTTAAAACGTTTTTCTCTTTTACATTTTTAGGTGATCAGATTTTTCTTGACCAGATACTAAAATATCTGTCACTAAAATTACCAATAGTGTAATAAATTTAATAAACTATATTTTTACTAGTGATTATAATATTCTATATTTACTATCTTCTTTTATGTGCCATGTCTTTTCAGAACGTGGGTGATCATGGCTCTCCACAATTTCCTGTTCTTAGTAAAGTTTTTTTTTGCTATCTTTCCTAATCCCTGTTCTGCCAATTATTTACACAAGCTCGTTTGGTAGGTTTATGCACCGATTTCCTCTTGTCTTCAGTAGGTCCTGTGAGTATCAGAATTTTCTAAGCCCATTTTCCTCATTATGGGCCTTTGAAATTTCAACTTTATCTTCCTGATTCCAAGTATAAGTATCCTTTTTGTTTCTATTTTCTTTAAAACTTCTTCATTGCTCACTTGTTCAGTCCATGGTATTCTTCTGAAGAATCACTGTAAAGTTAGTGGCCATGTTTAAATATAAATAAATGCAGAACTGTCCAATAAACGAAACTGACAAAATTTGCAATAAACAATTAAAATAACAAGGAAAAAAAAGAACAGGGGAAAAAGATAATATAAAGCAAGCAAGCAAACAATATATGCAAGGCAAATTATCAATAGTAAGGCAAAACATTCACAAATTAAGAATTGGATTTAACAGACAAGAGAAAATTCAAATAAACTAATGCAGTGTTCTGACTTTAAGACAAGACAGACTGGGACTGAGTCAGAAGGAACCAATGCCTGGCCTTTTTTATTGGTCTGGAAGAAATCCCAGCATGCATTTGTGTGTTTCTGTTTATAAATTGGGGAGTGGTAAATGTTTTGTTATCATTCCCTACACTGATTGGAACCAAAAACAACATTTTTGTTGCCTCAAGTTTCTTCATTTATGAGGAGAATGTCCAGCATTCACTGTCATATAGAAGGACTGATATTACATGACTGCCCACTATTTTTTTCTAATGAAATTTTTCAATTTCATAAGACATTGTTTAGCTTTTGGAAGGAATCTTTCATTATTCCAGTGTATCTTTGGATTCAGTTGCACATCTTTCATCCTCTGTTAAAATACTTCCTAGACATTTAAATTTTTGTATTTGTTTGATTTTAGTATCCACAATTCATAGTTTACATCTTGGAATGTTCTTTTGCTGACTATTATCAATATAGAATTTGAAAGCTCTTGGTTTCATGATTAGTTAGTTGCAAAAATATACCCAAATAATAATGTAAATTCCAGTTGAAATACTCAAATGAACAATGAATAAAGCCTGCCTCCTCTTTATAAATATGTTAGGAATAAACCGCATTTATCTTAGAAAATTACCAGAAATAAATCTGATAATGATTTTAAATGATGTTATGAATAAACATCAGTTTTATTAATCCATTAATTCCCATTTTAGAGATGGTGGCCATCTGAAAATAATGGATTTATAATTAATTCCAGATTTTTATTTTCACAATACCAAATTTTATGGTGGGGCTTATTGGATTAGTAACCAACAGATCATGTTTGAGTGAATGCTATTAAATCCTTTAAAAGACGTAATATTTCAATGTTTTAATAAATGTACATTGTTTTATGAAATATAATGATAATGAATAGCATTGATCACTATTTTATCATCATTTCTATTGCAACATTTTTAAATGCAAGTGTATATATTGATTTGGATTTTCTAGTGAATAACTTGAAACAAATATCTGAAGTTGTTGAATTGATAGATAGAAATTGGAAGCTGGTGAATTGCAGACAAAGCAAACTAGAAAAATGTTTTGGTTACTTTCTCTTCTGCTCACCAGCTTTTTGTACTTTTTCTTAAGTTTTAACCAAAACTTACTGTAAATATATTGCACACACACACACACATATATATGTGTGTGTGTGAGAGAGTTAATGTGTCTGTGAGAGTAGTTTATGTGTGTGTGTGTGTATATATATATATATAGTTTATATATGTGTGAGAGTAGTTAATGTGTATGTCTGTAGTTAGTGTTTGTGCATAGTTAATATTTTCTGAGTATATATATGTGTGTGTATGATTAATATTTTGTGAGTATATATGTGTATGTTTTCATAGTTAATAATTTTTGAGTATATGTGTGTGTGTTTATATGTGGTTAATATTTTGTGATTATATGTATATATATATATATATATATATATATATATATATATATTGTGTGTGTAGTTAAAAATTTTTACGTATATATGTGTATGTAGTTAACACTTTGTGAGTATATGCGTAGATTGTTATCTCTCTAAGTACTGGTTGCATATTCTTGTTTTGTAGATTCCAAGTTCTGCTTCAAATAGATGGAAATTTGTGACCACAGGGAACATAAATTTTTTACATTTTCTTTACTGATTATAAAATAAAAATAAACATTTTATATTTTTGTAGGTACCATATTTAAAAAAGAAAGCAGAAAATTCAATTATTTTATTTGAAGATTTGTTATAGCCCAATAAATGCTAAAGCTGAACAATTGAATGATGATGTAATTTATACTAAAATGATCTTGACAAGATTGACTTAAACATATAACAGATTTAACTGCACATGCAGTAGCAGTATAAGTAATTATGGTAGAGTGGTTTGCTTGAATAGTAAAATACCCACTCTCTTCAGTCACTAACAAGACAGTGATGAGATATTTTAAGAAACCTTAGTGTCCATATACTGAAACCATTAGCAACTTGGGGAAAAAAATCAAGAAGCAGAATTTAAATTCTGTTCAAGTTCGTAACATTCATTTTCACACAAATACCCTTGAGAAAGGTATCAGTCCATCTCTTCTTCCCACAGCTATGGGTTAAATAGCAGGACTAACTGTTATCTCTTGCATTCAGGTGGCTACTAGTCAGAGAGGAGAAAAAAATCAGAATGTAAAACCTGTTTGATGGAGTTTGGGCTATATTAGATTTTCTTTCCTAGATACACTTCTGCAGTACAAGTTGTACCTTATTTACCCTAGTGGTCATGGCAATATTAGCTGTTTTCTTTATAAGGAAATATTCAGCATTCATTGACTGAGCAGCCAGTGCAGATTTCTGTTGAAATTTATAAGATTTTTCTTGCAAAAGCATCTTTCAGGAAAATAAATTTCTGTTATCGCTCTTTTCCAGTATTGATGAGTGCTTCCTTTCTAACCTTTCATCTAAAAGTGAATGTAATGAATCCAACTGGAAATTGAATTTGGCTCTACAATTTCACATTCTGAGCCACTATCCATTACAATACACATGCAGCCACCAACATGAGAGTCTATTCCACAAAGTAAAAATTCTTACAGAAAAAATTTATCTGTGTGAAACTTGTTTCTTATAATTGATGTTGTGAGAGTTTAAGTTATGACATAATATTATTTATTGAAGATATTTCTTGTATGACCTAAAATGAAAAAATAAGAATATAAGATTAAAAACAGATACCAGTATAAGATTTGTAAATTGTCAAATAAGTTTTCAGAACAGTATTTTTTTATTCTGTTTAGCAAGGGGATCCTAGATCCTTTCCTTTTCTCGGGCCTTAGTAGCAGTGATGTCATTGAATGTCTCTGACTTAGTAGCAGTGATGTCATTGGATATCTCTGGCCTTAGTAGCAGTGTTGTCATTGGATATCTCTGGCCTTAGTAGCAGTGTTGTCATTGGATGTCTCTGGCCTTAGTAGCAGTGTTGTCATTGGATGTCTCTGGCCCTTTAGTAGCAGTGTTGTCATTGGATGTCTCTGGCCCCTTTAGTAGCAGTTGTTGTCATTGGATTGGATGTCTCTGGCCCTTAAGTAGCAGTGTTGTCATTGGATGTCTCTGGCCCTTTAGCAGTGTTGTCATTGACGTCTCTGGCCCTTGTAGCAGTGTTGTCATTGGATGTCTCTGGCCCTTAAGTAGCAGTGTTGTCATTGGATGTCTCTGGTCTCTGGCCCTTAAGTAGCAGTGTTGTCATTGGATGTCTCTGCCCCTTAAGTAGCAGTGTTGTCATTGGATGTCTCTGGCCCTTGTCAGTGTGTTGTCATTGGATGTCTCTGGCCCTTAAGTAGCAGTGTTGTCATTGGATGTCTCTGGCCCTTAAGCAGTGTTGCAGTGTTGTCATTGGATGTCTCTGGCCCTTAAGTAGCAGTGTTGTCATTGGATGTCTCTGGCCCTTTGGAGCAGTGTTGTCATTGGATGTCTCTGGCCCTTAAGTAGCAGTGTTGTCATTGGATGTCTCTGGCCCTTAAGTAGCAGTGTTGTCATTGGATGTCTCTGGCCCTTAGTAGCAAGTTGTCATTGGATGTCTCTGGCCCTTTGTCATTGTCTCTGGCCCTTTAGTAGCAGTGTTGTCATTGGATGTCTCTGGCCTTTAGTAGCAGTGTTGTCATTGGATGTCTCTGGCCCTTTAGTAGCAGTGTTGTCATTGGATGTCTCTGGCCCTTAGTAGCAGTGTTGTCATTGGATGTCTCTGGCCCTTTAGTAAGTGTTGTCATTGGATGTCTCTGGCCCTTTTAGTAGCAGTGTTGTCATTGGATGTCTCTGGCCCTTAAGTAGCAGTGTTGTCATTGGATGTCTCTGGCCCTTTAGTAGCAGTGTTGTCATTGGATGCCCTTAAGTCAGTCTGGCCCTAGCAGTGTTGTTGGATTGTTGTCATTGGATGTCTCTGGCCCTTAGTAGCAGTGTTGTCATTGGATGTCTCTGGCCCTTTAGTAGCAGTGTTGTCATTGGATGTCTCTGGCCCTTAAGTAGCAGTGTTGTCATTGGATGTCTGGCCCTTAATTGGATGTCTCTGTAGCAGTGTTGTCATTGGATGTTGTCTGTCTCTGGCCCTTAAGTAGCAGTGTTGTCATTGGATGTCTCTGTGTTGTCATTGGATGTCTTAGTAGCAGTGTTGTCATTGGATGTCTCTGGCCCTTAAGTAGCAGTGTTGTCATTGGATGTCTCTGGCCCTTTTAGCAGTGTTGTCATTAGTAGCAGTGTTGTCATTGGATGTCTCTGGCCCTTTAGTAGCAGTGTTGTCATTGGATGTCTTTAGCAGTGTTGTCATTGGATGTCTCTGGCCCTTAAGTAGCAGTGTTGTCATTGGATGTCTCTGGCCCTTGTTGTTGTCATTGGATGTCTCTGGTAGCAGTGTTTAGTAGCAGTGTTGTCATTGGATGTCTCTGGCCCTTAGTAGCAGTGTTGTCATTGGATGTCTCTGGTCATTGGATGTCCTTTAGTAGCAGTGTTGTCATTGGATGTCTCTGGCCCTGTTGTATTGGATGTGTTGTCATTGGATGTCTCTCTTTAGTAGCGGTGTTGTCATTGGATGTCTCTGGCCTTAGTAGCAGTGTTGTCATTGGATGTCTCTGGCCCTTTAGTAGCAGTGTTGTCATTGGATGTCTCTGGCCCTTAAGTAGCAGTGTTGTCATTGGATGTCTCTGGCCCTTAAGTAGCAGTGTTGTCATTGGATGTCTCTGGCCCTTAAGTAGCAGTGTTGTCATTGGATGTCTCTGGCCCTTTAGTAGCGGTGTTGTCATTGGATGTCTCTGGCCCTTTAGTAGCGGTGTTGTCATTGGATGTCTCTGGCCCTTTAGTAGCGGTGTTGTCATTGGATGTCTCTGGCCCTTTAGTAGCAGTGTTGTCATTGGATGTCTCTGGCCTTAGTGGTAGTATTGTCATTGAATGTGCAGTTTGTGGCAATGTCTCTTTATAGTGAGGGTACTTGGTTGGCAGTTTTCTGGTTCCAGTTCTCAACTGGTAGTTAGAAATCTGAAATCTTGCGTAGCATCTCAAGAGGCTGATCTGATCAGTTGCTTTAATATCATGGTTTTTGCAGTGCCATGTTGCGCATGGATGGGTGTCCCTGCATGCACCTCTGGTAGGCAACTCTTAGGCCACATTATATTACAGTCTGCACCAGTTTCTTTCTGCTCATTCCACATCTGATAACCGACTGCTTCTATTACTTTAGGCGGTTTCCTTTCCAACATAACTCAACATGACCATAAGCAACCAAAAATATAAACCTAAGTCACCTAAAAAAAGAAAAGAAAAAAATCACCTAAACTCTTTAACATTTTCTTCTCCAATATCTGTGATATTCATATCAACTTCTGAACTATAATCTTCAAAAATTTAAATGTAATGTCAATCAACATCTTCTGTTGCCTTGATCCTCGTTCATCTTTTTATCTTTCTCTGTTTTTCATTTTATCCTTTCCTCACCACCCCTATAACCAGTCTTTTCTCTTACTTACACTCGCTGTAGTCCCTTGTGTTTTAGTGGCATTCTTGCTTTGCTTGGGGTGAACTGCTTAAAAAAACAAAAAAAAAAACATTTTTTTTTTTAAATTATTATCTTAAAGTTTTTTTGTTTGAATTTCAGGGATAAGGAGTTATGATTATTTGGACTATTTATATTTAGCCTATTGTTTTCATCTTTGTCGTTTTTATACCAACGTTTCAACCATTGTGCATTCCTGCCTTCCTCAGATGTATATCAATCTCTGTAATCTATAATCTACCCTCAGAAGTTAAATAAAGGGTTCACTTTAGATTTCCTGGAAGATTACCCAGCTCCAATATACACCTGATCAAGCCTGGGGGACACAATAGCCAAAACGTTGTCATAAAAACAACAAAAATGAGGATAATAGTCTGAATATAAAAAGTGTAAATAATAGTAAACACTTTTAGAATATTTATACAATGTATAGCCGAACTGCAACAGAGAAGCACACTTGTATAGGAAATAAATGTTTCTCTCAGACCAAAAATGATTCAAAGAGCAAAAGAACATCATTAAATGTATTTCAGAATGATACCAGGTTTTGTTGACATATTCAGTCTATTGTTAACTTTTTCTGTAATTATGCTATAAATACATATTTATTCTGTTAAGTGTATGAAATTTACTCATCCAATTTTTTTTATCTTAAAAATTCATATGTCTACATTCTAAGCAATAATACAATAAAAAGAAAAAAACATTAAAACTATTAAATCATTTGTATTTACAATCATATGTAAATGAGTTCAAAAGAGTCAAAAGTGATTAAAAATAGTCTTTAAATGGGTTAGTCTAGGGTAGATGGTTCACAGAAAAATCTATCGTTTAAAAAAGACTTTTAGTAACTGGCTCATGGTCAAAGCTGTAGTTGAAAAAAGATTTTTATCATCAGCAAAGATTCACTGACCATTATTGCTGGAGATGATTCATTTGAAGTTATTGACTGGCCGGCAATGCTGTTGTTGTTCTTGATGAGTCATTTGAAATTGCCAACACATGTTTCTTTCAGTATGCACTGGGAGGGGTGAAGAAAAACCTATGCAGCTATATCTCTTGTGTTTGAATGGTTTGAAGGCAGCCACATCTCTGCTCTTTGAAAGTCAAAATCTATGGGGTTTTATGAGAAATTTTTTACAAAAGTAGGCTTGAGAAAAATAGGATTTTACTTTATTCTGATTTGGCAAATATTTCACATAGTGATGTTAACTTCTAACCAACAGACACTTTGATTTAAGTGGTGTGTGTTGTATTGTGGAATCTCTGAGGCATGTTTGTAATATTCTCTGTCATTGGGTAGAAAATAAAAGTTTGGGCATGTTTTAATATGGCAGGTATGTGGCTGTGTGTGTATTGTAATGGATAGTGGCTCAGAATGTGAAATTGTAGAGCAAGTTCAATTTCCAGTTGGATTCATTACATTCACTTTTAGATGGAAGGTTAGAAAGGAAGCACTCATCAATACTGGAAAAGAGCGATAACAGAAATTTATTTTCCTGAAAGATGCTTTTGCAAGAAAAATCATGTATTGGAAATAGGGTTTATTTCCTATGACTTTACAACTTGCAATTTAACATCCAGACTTGCACTTTGCTTCTCAGCTTGGTCTTTATTAATCATGTTTTATTTAATCATTTCACCCCAAGCAAGGCAATAAAGTCACTAAGATGCAGGGGGTTGTTATTGAATGCATAAAAATATAAGAAAACAATTATTAGCAAGACAACAGTATAGGAATTAAGAAGACAAAATAATGATTGACTTAAATTTTTGAAGATCAAATTATTGTAAATGCATTCATTGCTGCATTAGCATGCTTGTGGAACTAACATTCAGCTTCTTCCACATGCATACTAATGCAGCAATGAATGCATTTTTAATAATTAAACTAGCATTTGCAATGATGTTTGTAGTAGAATTGTTTGAGACAATCCATATTTGCTTAACAGTAAGTTTTAATGAAATCTGTATTTACCCAAGTACTCCTCAACAAGACCATATTTTTTTACATGCGGAGTTCCAAGCCTGTAGGCTCAAGCAAAAATTTTCCATACACCACATAATAATGGGGTCAGGTTTGTCTACCTCTCTAGATGAGACTCTGCCCTACAGCATTGCCTCACTTGGGTTCTTCTCTGCCCAAAGGTAGATAGGTGTTGTGTATGATACACCTAATTTACATAAGTGGAGTACCGACCATATAAATATGGGTTGGTACCGGAAGACGAGGGAAGATTAAGAGATCGAATCGAGAGACTCTGCCCGACTGCGACTTAGTCAACCCATTCTGCAGGAACAGTCTTCCCAAGAATATACCAAAACTACCTGTAAATATTGTGTACCTTTTTTCATTGTTTCAATACATTTTGTTACGTACATTTTGTGTTGTATTATTATTATTCCATGCTTATTCATGCTTCAACAATGGCGACGAGGTATAAAGAACTTTACGTTTCGGAAAAAAAAAAGAATTAATAATTGATAGCCTTCAATAATTGGGACAAGTGGAAGAACCCAGGCTGAAAAAAAAAATCATTAATTAAAAGTCGAACATCTAATGGAACGGAAAAGTATTCTGAAGTTTGGACAGTTAAAACTAGTTAAAGGACGACTAAGCTTAAAGGAACGTTCACTCAGAAAAATCTGGAAGGTGGCGTAAACAAATAACGGCGAAAAAAAAAAATGCTGGCCGACTAAAAAAAAAAAAAAAAAAAAAAAAATGCTGGCCGACTAAAAAAAAAAAATCTGGCCGACTAAAAAAAACATGCATGGAATTAAAAGGAGCACAAATACCACGTGTCGACTTTGAAAGGTAAGCGAACTTGTAAAAAAAAAAATGTTTAGTTTTTTTTGTTTGGTTGCTCAACAATATTTTATAAAGCAAGACATAAAATTAAAAAAGGCGTAAGTTGTTTCAATTTTTTTTTGTCTGCTTATAGTATATTCGTGGATAAACAATTTAAAAGTATATTCTTTGTTGCATGAACGCTATCAGCTAAAAATGGAGGAATTATCCAAAGTCATAGCTGAATTGTTTAAAGCCCAGCAGTTGAGTCAAGCTGAATTATTCAAATCCCAGCAGTTGAGTCTGCAACAACAAAGTGAACAGGTTGCCTTATTAAGAGAACAACAATTAGCACAGCAGAATTATCAAGAAAGGCAAGAGGAGTTGAGTCAGCAACGTCAAAGGAACAGGAAGAAATGTATGTCAAGGTTTTGGAAATTCAAAAGTTAACATTGGAGAAATTAAACAACAATCAGGCAAATGAAAGTAACTCTTCATATTCTAATAACATCATATTTAATTCGTTGGAAACTTTCAACTATGTGCCAGACGAAGGAAAAACGTTTGAAGCGTACTTTAAACGATATGAAGATATTTTCCACACAGACTGTGAAAACTGGTCGAATTCAAGAAAAGTCAGTCTATTACTAAGAAAGCTAGGTAGAGCAGAACATAGCAAATTTGTAGATTTTATTCTACCGAGAAGAACAAATGAATTGGAATTCTCGGAAACAGTGAAATTGCTAAAGGAGTTGTTTGGAGCAAATATGTCGCTTTGGCATAAGCGATGGTTATGCATGAATGTCGCTAAATCCGACGATCAGGATTACTTAACTTATGCATCTATAGTGAATAGACAATTTCAGATTGGCAGAGATTACGGTTGAAGAATTCAAGTGTTTAATTTTTGCTCAAGGTCTGGTATCCAGTAAAAGTGCCGAAATAAGACGTAGAGTTTTGTCTAAACTCGAATCTGAACAAAACCTTACCCTGCAAAAGTTAGCAGAGGAGTGTCAGCGGGCCGTAAGTTTAAAGAAAGAGTCTCAAAAAATTGAAGAAGCTGGTATTGCTTATATTAAAAAAGTGAAGAAACAGTCAAATTACCCATCAGAAAAAAATTGGATTAAAAATTCGGCGTATTTTAAAAATAGAAAAAAAAATTTAAATGAAAAGAATGAGGAAGGAAAAAAAATGGTTCCGCCATTTAATTGTAGACGGTGCAACGAAAGACATTGGGAGGTAAATTGCCCATATAGAAAAAAAAATGTTTCGTGTGCCACAAGAATGGTCACAAAGGGTCGTGTTGTAAAACGAAAAAGTCAATAGCCGAATTAGTCAAACAAATTCAAATATCAAATCAGATAGAGATTTGAGGAAATATGTGACGACTGAAATATTTAAAAAGAATATCAAATTTCAACTCGATTCGGGTTCAGATTTAACAATAATGAACTAGAAAACATGGAAAATTTTAAAAAGGCCTACAATAATGAAGTCAACGAAACACGCTCGAACAGTGACTGGAAAGGAAATTAAATTCGAAGGCGAGGTTGTACTTCCCATGAAATTGAACGGGATAGTTAAAAAAACAAGTTTTCATTCTGAAAAATGGAGAAAACTTGATGGGTACAGATTTTATTGAAACATTCGAATTGTGGGATAAACCGTTAAACTCTTTCTGCAGAAAAGTAGAAAGTAATACGCAAACAAGACAGGACATTATTGAGGAATTAAAAAAAAAGTTTCCGGAAACTTTAAAACCTGGTCTTGGAAGATGTAACAAGTTTGAAGCCAAATTCGAATTAAAGGAAAATACTATGCCAATTTTTAAAAAGAAACGTAATGTGCCTTTCGCAAGTGTAGAGAAAATTAACGAAGAACTTGATAGGTTGGAAAAAATGGGAATTATTTCGAAAGTAGAATCTAATTCATGGGCTGCGCCGATTTGTGTGCATAAAAAGAAATCAAACCAAGTCAGAGTCTGCGTTGATTTTTCGACAGGGTTGAACTCGGTAATTAAGGACTACCATTACCCGTTACCGAGTCCGGAGGAGATTTTAACAAGCTAAATGGTGGAGTTATATTTTCAAAAATTGACTTATCAGATGCCTATCTCCAAATTCCGTCGAAGAGGAATGTTCGAAGTTACTAGGGATAAACACGCATAGAGGGTTATTCAAGTACAACAGGCTTCCTTTTGGTATTAAAGTGGCACCTGCCATTTTTCAACAAGCTATGGACGTCATGCTGAATGATTTAGACTTTGCGTGCGCTTACTTAGACGACATCATAGTAAGGAGCGAATCGGTCGACTAACATCGAGAGCATCTCAATCAAGTATTTAAAAAAATTCAGGACTTTGGATTTAAAGTCAAAGAGTCAAAGTGCGAATTTGGTTTGGAGGAAATTAGGTATTTAGGGCACATAATCAACAAAAATGGCAGATGTCCAGATCCGGAAAGGTCCATTGCGATTAGAGACATGCCGACGCCCACTAATGTGGCGATGCTACAAAGTTTTCTAGGGCTTGCAAATTATTATCAAGCGTTCATTAAAGGAATGTACAATTTAAGAGCTCCGTTGAATGAACTGCTAAAAAAAGACAAGGCATGGGAATGGACGGTAGAATGTCAGAAAGCCTTTGATGAAATAAAGAAAATGCTTACGTCCGACCTCTTTTTAACCCATTACAATCCAAAACTGGATATTGTAGTGGCAAGTGACGCTAGTTCATACGGGATAGGAGCGTGTATTCAACACATAATGCCAGATGGTTCTAGAAAACCAATTGCACACGCTTCGAGAACTTTGCTCCCAGGAGAAAGAAGTTACTCTCAGATAGAAAAAGAGGCACTGAGTATCATTTTGCCATACAAAATTTCACAGGTACATCCACGGCAGACATTTTATCCTTGAAACGGATCATAAACCACTGATCACCATTTTTGGTTCAAAGAAAGGGTTACCCGTTTATACAGCAAATCGTCTGTTAAGATGGGGAACCATTCTTCTCAATTATGATTTTCACATAAAGCACCTATCATCCAAAAGATAATTCATGCGGATAGTCTATCAAGACTAGTACCGAGGCAAGAAGAAAGATTCGAAGAATCAATTATTGCAAATATCAGAGCAGATTATGAGGTGAAAAGCATGGTAAACAACATTGTAAGAGAGCTACCGGTTACGCTAAATGAAATTAAAAAAGAAGCTGAAAGCGATGATTTCATCATAGAAATTAAAAGCAAAATGGTAGCAAATGACCAAAAAGTGCAGGAGATTTTTTCAATAGGTGATGGAGTTTTATTATATGGTGAGAGAGTAGTAATACCAAAGAAGCTGCAGAAAAGAATACTTCGGGACTTTCATATGGGTCACCCGGGTATTAATAGAACAAAAAGCTTAATGCGAAGCTTTGTGTATTGGAAAGGAATGGATGTGGATATCGAAAACATGGTTCATCGATGTAAGGGGTGTGCGTTAGCAGCTAAGGCACCACCTATAGTATACAAACCATGGCCCAAGACGGATCATCCGTGGACAAGATTACACATTGATTTCGCTGGTCCAGTAGAAGATTTTACTACTTAATAGTGGTAGATAGTTTTACAAAATGGCCGGAAGTACTACGCTGTAAAAAGCCTACGTCCAATACCACAACAACTTTTTGCATGAACTCTTTGCACGGTTCGGTGTGCCAGAGTGTATTGTGAGTGACAATGGTACACAATTCACTTCTGAAGAATTTAAGGAATTTTGTGAGTTATATCAAATTAACCACATAACGACGCCTCCGTATCATCCGAGGTCTAATGGACTCGCAGAAAGATTTGTCGATACTTTAAAGCGTGCTCTGAAGAAAGCCTCAGGAGTTCCAACGGAAAAGGCGCTTCAGCAATTCTTACAAGTATACAGAATCACGCCAAACCAGAGAACACATTCAAACATGGCACCAGCTGAACTAATGTTCGCTAGGAAAGTTAAGTCGGTGTTTGACAAGCTTTTGCCAGGAAAAATACAGTAAAAAAATACCATGTATACAGCGAGAAAAAGATACACTCCCGGAGAGAAGGTGTTTTTCAAGTGCTATAAAAACAACGTTGAGTTCTGGGAACGAGGCATAGTGGACAAGAGAATCGGTGACCTGATTTACATAATTAAAGGGCCGAAGAATACTTATAAAAGGCACCAAAACCAACTTAAAAAAGATTACGGTATAGAGCAAGAAGAGTGTATACCGGATGAGGACGAAGATCCCATTGATATAATGTATGATATGTTTCAGGTAGAACCTCCACAGAATACACCTGAACCAAGAAGATCCGGTAGGAAACGGAAGTTGACGGACCCAGTGAACGTGAATCCAAAACGGAAAAAATATTAAAATTAGGCAAATGGATCTACATGAAATAGCCATAATCATCAACCCATATAGGAAGCCAATTTGAAATCCAAAAGGGATTCCAAGGCTTGGGAGGAGGGTGTTGTGTATGATACACCTAATTTACATAAGTGGAGTACCGACCATATAAATATGGGTTGGTACCGGAAGACGAGGGAAGATTAAGAGATCGAATCGAGAGACTCTGCCCGACTGCGACTTAGTCAACCCATTCTGCAGGAACAGTCTTCCCAAGAATATACCAAAACTACCTGTAAATATTGTGTACCTTTTTTCATTGTTTCAATACATTTTGTTACGTACATTTTGTGTTGTATTATTATTATTCCATGCTTATTCAAGCTTCAACAATAGGTTAACAAGCTGGGCCAGGCAGCAGGCTACCTGACTCATTCAAGCTTTAATAAACTCATTATTTACCCAAGTCCTCCCTACAAGGTGAGATGTGGCACAAGGCCGTTTTTTATGTGGTGGTTCCTGAGTACATAGACTCGGGCAAAAATTCCTCATAGACACCCCCCCATCCTGGTTATGATGATAAACTACATCCACATCCTGGGTAAGATGATAAACTACATGCAACAGCAAGGCCTCTGGTTGAGAGGTTTTTAGGTGCATGAAACCACCTCTTAATTGCTGTTGTTCCCAGATCCACCCTTACCCGGAGTGGTAGCACCTGTTAGGGTCTTAGCTATGGACAAATAATTAACCCCTAAATTGGGGTCAAAACACAATGAAAATGTAAAAATAGGTTTAATACCAGAAATACTTTTTAAAAAAATATTACGAGCTATAAATTATTTTTGTAGGAAAAAAATATTACCAGCAATAAAAATTATTGGCATTAAGTAACCCATTGTGGTTGATATGCCGTAAAACAAAACGAACCAAACTTCATAGACCCCGCATACATGGGGTTTGGGTTGCTGTCTACCTCTCCAGATGAGACTCTGCTCATAGGCATAGCCTTGTCTTAATTCCTCTCTACCTTTTGGCAGAGAAGTCAACTAGCAGAGCTTTAATGAACTCTGCATATTAGCAGAGTTCTCCTGAATGTATGTGCTCAGAACAGAACCATTAATGGGGGAAATGGATCATACTACAATGTTCTCTACTCAATATATCTTTTTGCCATATGTGTCATGTCCCTTCAGGATGCGGATGATCATGTGTCTCCAATACTTACTCGCTTTTGTGTTTCTTACTGTTCCTCTTTGTCATTATTATAATATAACAATATTCTATATGCTATGCCCTTCTGAATATGGGCTATCATAGCTCTCCACAATTTCCTGTCCTTTGTAGCTCTTAATTAATCTTGTCTTTTCACTATATCCTAATTCCTCTCCTGCCAACCATTAACACAAGCTAATTAGGTAGGTTATGTGCAGATTTCCTCTGTCCCTCATGCCTTCAATTTGTCATGAGAGTATCAAATTTTCTAAGCCCTCTTTCCTCATTATGTGCCTTAGAAATTTCAACTCTCTCTTTCTGATGTTAAGTATAAATGTCCATTTTGTTTCCATTTCCTTGTAAGTTCCTTGGTAATAACCTGTTCAATCTATTGTATTCCCAGCATCCTTTTGTAGAACTATATTTTTGTTGTTTCAAGTCTCTTCTCTGTAATGAGATTGTCCAGCATTCCATATAGGAAGACCGATATTACATAACAGTAATGTGGCTTTCTTTTGTTTTTTCTATAAATATTTTCATGATTGATATTAATTAAATATTTTTCTGATGAACTATTTTCCCTGGTGTTCTGACTGCATGAATTTAAGCATGCTACTAGGTTGGCATCTCGGTCCAACCCTTTTACTGCTGAAACAGTTAAATGTAACCACCTCTACTACTTGAACAGCTTCTTCTCTCACACTTCCCAACAATGGAGCTCCTTTCCTGTTACTTGCTTTCCTGATAACTAAAATTATCAAAAATTTAAATGTAATGTCAATCGACATCTTCTGTTGCCTTGAAACCTGTTCTTCTTTTTATCCTATCCAGTCCACTTTTTATCTTTTCCTATACCCAGTCTTTTCCCTTACTTACCCTCTCTGTAGCCCCTTGCATACTAGTTACACTCCCACCTTGCTTGTGGTGAAATGATTAAAAAGAGTACTCTTCTCTTTGTTTCTAACAAGATTTTCTTCAAACTTTGAATAGCATTTGGAAGGAATCTTTTGCTATTCGGATGTGTCTTCAGATTTTGGTATCATAAATACTGAGTATCAATACTAATTCCAAACCATTCTCTCTTGTCTTTTAAAATTTAATGTTCAGAAATCAGTTTTCATGTACTTCTTTGACTGACTTAAATGTTTCTTTTGGTCTTCTTTTACTTAAAATTTGTAGTGTCATTTCTTTCATCTCTTTCAGCATATTAGGTATCTTCAATTTCTTAATGATACAAAATGATTTATAACCCTATCACATTGGAACACCAGTTCCTATATGATCATCAAATTTAAGCAACATTGAGCCTTGTCAGTACCTAGATGGGTGACTGCTTGGAGATGCATGAATTAACCCATAACTGGGTGGAATAGAGGTGGATTCATACCTTTCCCAAGGGTATTTGCGTGTATGTGAATATAATGAACCTGACTGGAATTGGAACTTGGCTCAATGATTAACAATTCTGAGCCATTATCCATTACTCCGACTTGTATCACTAAATTGTTATCTCTCAAAAAAATTCTTACAAACTAAAAGTATTTTCTGGCTTTAAATAACCTCTAATTTGTTGATAAGACATAAAAAATGAATCAATTAATTATTGATGGAAAATTTTGCAAGCAAAAGGATTTTCTTTATTATTTAAAGTTACTTGGCATCATGATGTTTTCCTGTTATTCCGTAAGATGACACAGGCTACTTTTAAAATATTTTACATCATTTTTTTAATTGTAATTCTATTTTATTGTTTAATATTTGTAAACTGATCAATGATATTCGTTGATAAAGTTTTATCAGAAATCTGACCACATGTTTGTTTTTCATGGTAATTTTCACTATATCTCTGCTTTCTCATGCAATCTTTGCTTTCTGCTTGTATTCACAACACCAGCTTCTTTAAATATTTTGTTATGGCTCAATCCTCTTTACTAACTTAATACCTGTTTCTTTCAAATCTCATTTTTCTGACATTCTTGTAATCATTTTTTCTTGTTAGCTTGCCAATATTTTCAATTTCTATTTCATCTTTCTCTGATCTCTGTTCAACTCAATAATTTCTATTCAGTTCCCATCATTTAGCCATTAAATGTTGGGAAAAGTTTACAAAAATGTTCATGCCAAATGAATAAAAAACAAGAATATTGTATGAATACAGAAGGCATTTGTCTCCTGTTGGAGGAGATGAGTCACGTTGGCCATGTGATGTCACTTCATATAGTAAAAAGAGTGGCCAGTCATTAAGTTGGTTTACAGCAGCCAAACCAAGAGGTTGCTTTCTTTAGCCTGGGCAGAGGCTAAATCTGCCTCCTCAGCATCTTACACATCCATGGTGCCATTTTCTTTTGGGAATATATCTTTCACAGATTTAGAGAGAAATTCTAGCTTACAGTCCTCAATTTGGGAAAAAACCCAAGACTTGCCATTTTAACTTCATGGAATATGTTCTCATCTGGGACATAGATGAATCCAACCTGTTTGAATCTGGAGTCCTAAACATGGCTTCTCCAGACAGAGGAGCATCTCCATATTATATGTAAGACACTTCCTTTTTTTTTCTTAAACTCTGCTTTTCTCTATAGATATATGTAATATATCTGTGTGGGACACTTTTATATATGTATAAATAATTTTGTTTATGTCTTATGTTATTTTATCACAAATATAATAATGCCCACAATAAGAGAAACTTAAATGGGAGAATAAAACTTTCTATGGTAGCTTTCTTCTGTTATAACATTAACTTTCTTTTAAAGGGTAGTTTTATGCATATTTTCACTTTAATTATATATAAAAACAAAAATGATATTTTAACTCTTAGATCAGTGGTTCACAAATGGTGTGGCACACCCCATAGGTGTGGTGGAAGCAGGTGTGATGGAATGATTGAAAGGTAATCAGATTTAGAAACAGTTTAAATCATTCATATGCCAAAAACATATATGATTTCAAAATTTAAATTATTATGGATTGCTTGTAATTGCATGCATGTGTCCCATTATAAATAGTTATAAATAATTATTGATCAATTTTATCATTGTGATATTTTTGCATTATATCAAATATTAAGAATATAGTGACTAGGGTCTGCAAATTAGGTGAGAGAGTTATCTATGATAATGTTCTGACTTCAAATCAAAGTTTATCTCTCCTTAACCCACTCTGTGTTTTATCTTTTTAAATGTACTTTTTTATATACACATAAAATTTGAGGCATGAGCAAATTTTCAATATGAAAATGCAGCCTAGAGAAAAAAGTTTGGGAACCACTGTCTTAGATTATAAAAGTAAATTCTGTCCAAAGTTAAGAAACTTCTGTCATTTACAACTGAACTTGCAGAGATGATCAGGGAAAGTTGTAGGAGGTGAACAGTTTCAGACATAGCAGACCCAGTTTACGAGATAACATATTAAAAAAGAAAGTAATTCACTAATGTGAAAATTTGTAGAGAGTGCACTGATTTCTGAGACTTCTTTGGTAAATTTACATCAAGGTTCTTACCACATTTCATCTTTCTTAAAAGCTTTTCTGTTAACACAATTTGAGATATTTAAAAACATTTCTAAACACACAAAGGTATTGTCAAGGTGAATGAAAGACGGTGGTTAAGTTCAGTGTCTTCATTTTGTGTGCATGCATGCATGTATGTATATATATATATATATATATATATAATATCCCTAATACACAATTTCCTGTACATTGATAATTGTCATTTTGTTGCTTATTCCCAAAGTGATATGAAAGATCTTAATGGACGATCTCAGTGACATTGGGTCTAACAGTTAGCTTGAAGAAGGTTGCCATAATGTACCAGCCTGTTCCAGATAATGTTTAATCTGACTCAACTATTTATCTGTAAAGCCAGGAACTGCTGGTTGTTCAAAAGTTTGTGTATTGAGTCAAAACTGTGAATATGACAAATACCCTGGATGATAAAATCTCCCTCTGAATCAAGAAGGCCAGTAAGGCTTTCAGAAAACTGAATTGAGTTCTATGGTCTGAACTTGGAATTTTAATTCAGAGTTTATAATACTTGTTTTTCTCTTTTGTTGTATTCAAGAAAGGGCTGAAGCAATTTCATCAAGTGTGTCTCCCTGACTCATATATTGGGTGTCTAGTAGCAAATATAGATATCAGTCAACCATTATGAGTTTGATACTTTACCACCAGT
The DNA here is from genome assembly GCA_903632075.3 of Acanthosepion pharaonis. Lineage (NCBI taxonomy): Eukaryota > Metazoa > Mollusca > Cephalopoda > Sepiida > Sepiidae > Acanthosepion > Acanthosepion pharaonis. The sequence goes on from CAHIKZ030000041.1 coordinate 512,945, forward strand.
TGTGATAGTTGGGTCATGTGGTCAGAATGAAAAACATTAGAATCCCTAAACAGTTTCTATATATAAAAATTTGAATTACATAAAGCCCACATTTTTTGTGCAAAATATAAAAATTTGAACTCCCCTACCAAATCTAAATTCATGTGCCCAATGCAAAAAAATAGTTGGTAAGAATAGAAAGAGAAAAGAGAACACATGCTTCTCTACTTCTTGAAGTTAAAATAGGTGCAAATCACAAAATAAAACTGAACCACTACATAAAATTCCAAAGGAAAATCATTTAATACATGACTAAAGGTAAAAAAAAGTCAAAAAATGGCAAAAATACAAAATTTGCACAAAAATTTCCTTTTGTGTGCCTATTAAGGCAAGATAACAAATTTCTCACATTTCAAAACAGGATTACCATCGAAAAAGGGATAAAAAGGGTTGCAGTTTACAGAAGAGATAAGGATTCAATGACAAAAAAGATTACACCTTTGAAAATTGAAAAAAAGGGTAAAACTTTGAGGAAGCAATATTTGCACAAGACAGAAAATATAAAAGCACACCAACTTAATTTCATCAACGCAATACTGAATAGGAATATCTCAGCACAAATGGGTTTCTTGTTTTCTACAGGTTGATGTCTCGAGGGCTTTATGTAGTCTTTTACTGGAAAGTTAAACTTGAGTGTTTCTTTCATTCAAATTCTTCTTTGGAATACACAGAGAAGAATTTTCTGTCCTGGGGCTTGAATTTGGCTATAGCTGTCAGCATTTCTTTCATTCCATGTTATGATTTATGACCCCTTCTTTCCATGTTATGATTTATGACCCCTTCGTCTGTTCTAATCCTATGGCCTTGAAATGAGGATGCTTCAAAGCTTCTTCCTTGATGAATAATTGCTTTTTGAGGCCATCCACTAACCACAGTCATTGTATTCAACAAACATGTTCATACTGGCTCCATCCAGGTTTTCACAAGGGGCTTGAGAGTACGTCTTTCATTGGCCCATAAATAAGAAAATATTTTTCTCAATAAATTCAAAAAATGAATCCGTAACAATTCACAAAGTAATGATTTTAGTGGCTCTTTAACTACTAATTTTAAAATAGATTTTCACACAACTGTAACAAATGCTTTTTACAATCTGTCTGGCTTAAGATTAACCTTTTTTCAAAGGTACATGTAAATAAATAAATAAATAAAAAACAACCTAGACAATTAAACATTTATTTACTACAATAAAAATTAAGTTAAAAATTAAATTTTTATATATATGGCGAATTGGCTGAAGGAAAAAGACTAGTGCACAAATTGAAAGTAAGCTATAACAATTGACTCAAGAAAACACTGAAGAAAATTAACTGGGAAAACCTGACTCTTCATTCTGGAAGAGATTAGTACACAATAGTAAGGGTGACTTTTAACAGAATTATGTTGAGCTTGAAAAACTTGAAAGATATTCGTGAGTCACAAAACTACTGGGAGTCAAGTATATAACAACTACATCATATCCTTGTGCCATTGGCTTAGTCAAAATTTTTTCACAGGGAACTTAAGGCAGAACTAACAGCAAATAACTATTCCTGGACATGGTTAGAAAATTTACCACTGGTTTTGCTATCCATCAGCCATGTAATGAAAATTTACCACTGGTTTTGCTATCCATCAAACATATAATCAAGGAAGATTTAGGATGCACAGTCTTTAGGACTACTGGGACAGTTTTGCAATAAAATCAGTCTCCTACAGCCAAACACATTTAATGTACAAAACATCAAAAAATGTGTGATCTAGTTTTCACACCAACTAGAACACAAGCAAAAAACCTTTACACATCAAAGTATCTTCTCAACTGTGAATATATTTTCTTATGAAATGATGCAGTAAAAAGTCCTCTTTGCCCTACATTCTCAGGACATTTTCAAGTAGTTGAGAGAAAACCAAAATATTTTACCATTATAAAAACAGGTAAACAAGATTCCGTCTCCATAGACAGACTAAAACCAGCATACTTGCATTTACCTTCAAAGAACAGTATAACAAAACATTCTATACCCCCACCAAATACCAAGGTGTGCAAATTATTTTCTACACTGGCAAACACTCCTAAAGGTCACTACAAAATCAGGTAGATAAATAAGTTGGCCTATCAACTCTAAAACATATATTAGATATTGAAAAATATTTTCAATATTTATCAATGTGCAGGTGTTTTTATTGGATATAAACTCCTACATTTTACACCCAATAATGAAGCAAAGTACAAACAAGTAAGGGATGCCTACAAATAAATGTCACTAAATTCAGTAGATACAAAAACCTTTTTTTTACAATTGTGTGCAAACATGGCTCCAAATTAAATAAGTGATTTATGGAACCTGATTGGATAGGACAAGTCATATGATGTGCTTTCCATGATGTCCATGTAGTTGAACTCCAAATGACCTGAAAATGAGTCAGGGCTCAGGTTACTAAGTATGTTCCTGTGCAAAATTCAGATAGGATTTGTGAGCTGAGCACTGGCTTGCCATAAGCCATAAAAACAGCTGGCTGTTAACAATGAAAAGAAATCTGCAAAGGAAACAGTCAGTGACCTGATCTATGAAAGACAATCACTGAACCAGGCCAGACAATGCCTCGATGAACAGCTGAGACACATGTTACCATGACAATAAGCCAGTCAGTGATGATTTTTCTACATGCAAAGGTGTGATAAAAGTAAGTCCTACATCCCCTCATTTTTAAAAAATTACTGCTATTGCATGCAATTGGACAGAAGTCACACATTTCATTAGCATATAATTCATACATACACACACACATACACCACTTGATTTCCTCACTTGTAACAAAAACGCTTCGAAACTTTGTTGACTAACATACAACAAATCATTTCGAAGAATTGAACTATTTGTCTCTTCATGGCCACAACAAAAAATATTGATTTTTTTTTTTATGTGTAAATATATCCAACTGTCATATTTAGCTTGTTTTTCTTCCTTTTCTGCAAAGATCATTTCTTTGTGTTGTATAAAAATATTGTGTTGTATTTGTGGACACAACACTCAAGTTTTATTTTTTCCGCCTAAAATCTGGGTAGACTAACCCCACAATATCAATATATTTATAAATCTTTAAACAGTGATTAATGTTTGTCTGAATCATTGCAAATAAATGACAATAAACATAACTTTTGATTATTCAGAATTCTTAGAGATAAATGTAAATAGAATCATTTGTCAATCAACATTAAGATATTTATGACTGTTATTGTTTCCAAGTAAGTTAAATAAATTTCTTTAATTAAATCTACAAAAAAGTTGCCATGATTTAAAAAAAAGACTTTGCAACATTGATAGATCCACAAGGGATTCAAAATCTCTCAAGAATGGAACTGTTTGGCTTACATCTAAATATCTGTGAATTGTTGGACAGAAAATATGAAACTGATATGCAAAGGTGCATCAGAAGAGCAAAATATGCCTTCCAAAAGCTAAGCAAATTATTATGAAACAGGAAAATTTCATTAGAAAAAAAGAAAAAGATTACTGAACTGTTATGTAATATCAGTCCTCCTGTAAAGCAGTGAATGCTGGAACAATCTCTTTCAGATGAAGAAAATTGAAGCAACAGAAATGTGTCTCTACAGAAAGATACTGAGTATATGATTAGCCAAACATGTGAGCAATGGCAAAGTTTTAGAGAAAATAGACACTTAAAATGAGAAAGAGATAGTTGAATTTTTAGGCCACATAATGAGGAAAGTGAACTTGGAAAATTTCATACACACAGGATAGATTGAAAGCAAGAGAGACAGAGAAAAACAGTGTATAAGCTAATTGTTGAGCTTGAGTAAATAGATGGTAGAACAGAGTTTAGGAGAGATGACAGAGACAACATTTATTAAGAGCCACAAAGGATAGGAAATTGTGAAGAGCCATGATTGCCAAGATCCTGAAGGGTCACAGCATATAAAAGAAGGGTGTTTATATCAGTTAATATTGACTTAACTATTTTTCCTCTTGATTAAAATTTGACTTTTCAACACTACCAGATTTAGCCATTGAACTGACAGCTGCCAGGTATGTTTTAACCAATACTTTCAACCATGACACTCAGTCAGTTATGTGCCATGCATGATACATGCTTAGGCGATCATGTATCTTTCGATACATGACTGATAAGGCAGATTTTTTTCCTGCAGTAGGTTGCCATTTCTTTCTGCAGTAGATTAGTTGCCATCCGAAGCTATAGAACCCGGTCTGTCCTATTTACCCATAGATGAGGAGAGAAGAATAATCATACCTTTCCCAAGGGTATTAGAATGCCAATGAATGTAATGGATTTGAATAGAATTCAAACTCGGCTCTCCAATTACTCAGTCCAAGCCACTATACATTACTCCACCATGCCTCACTGTTGGTTCAAAATTTCAAGAAGACATTTAAGTGTGACATATAAAAAAACTGAAAAAGCTGGTATGTACAATGGAATATTGAAAACATAACTATCAGGATGTGCTTGCTGGTGGGAATAGCAAAGCTTATAATAATATTTTTTTTTAGGTTGTATTAAAGGCTTTCATTAAATCAGCATCAGGAATGTGAGATGATACCTTTAAAATACCAGTCTCCTCTCTTACCATTGAGCCAAACTTTCAAATCCTTCTTCATCATAGTATTTATTAAGTTTCAATAAAAGATAGCAGCACTTGTTTACAGCAGAAAACTTGTAATCAGTGCTTGCTGATTCCCATCTGCTGTTAACTTGGCTGGAATAATGGGCCCATGTTATTTTTGGATTCTTCTCAATTTGGATAAGCAGAAGGCAAGAATTGATCTTGATTGGATGGTTTCAACATGCAATAGAAGCTTGGAAGTTGCATTTAAGATCAATGCCAGCCTTACTTCCTCTTCCTCATCCACTTGTACAAGATTCTGGTTGCCATCTTTTCAATACTGGGCATGTGGAAGAGCATACATGTTAATGTTTGTGCCAAGTTGGGAGCAGTGCATTACTATATTGCTTGCAGCCATAGATATTTTCTTAGTTCTTTTTTTTTTTTTTTAACATGTTCCTGTACACAGAATGTCAATTGCCATAATGCTCAGAATATTCATGTGAGAAATGTGTGCTTACATTGTCTCTTTTGTTCTCTGATGAGGTTTAGAGCTGGGGACTAGAGAGAAAAATAAAACTTCATATCCAAGTTGATATACAAAAAAAAAACTCTTTATTTAAATCATATATATGGTTTATTAAAGATAATAGAAACTATTTTTCTTTCTTCTGCTTCTCTCTCTTTTCTTTTTTGTACCGAGATATACATAATTTCATTGGGCATATCAGACTTTCTCTTAAACAACTTCTCTCTTTGTCTCTTCCATGGGTTTCTCAGTCTCACTTTTACTCTTATGTCTTAATCTTTCTCTCTCTCTCTCTCATATGTATCATGGTCTCCTTCTCTCTGTCTTATTTGTGTGGTATTAGTCTCTCTCACTCTCTCTCCCCACTTAAACATAGATTTTAGTTTTGCTCTCTCACTCTCACTGCATCTCCATCTCAATGTCTTCCATCACTATTTCTCTCAGTCCTCCTCACCCACTGCATCTCTGACATCTCTATCTCTCTCTCTCTTTGTCTTCACTCTACATGTCGTGGCCTTTTTTTTTCTCTCTCTCTCTCTCTCTTTGTCTTCACTCTACATGTCGTGGTTTTTTTTTTTCTCTCTCTCTCTCTCTCTTTGTCTTCACTCTACATGTCGTGGCCTTTTTTTTTTTTTCTCTCTCTCTCTTTGTCTTCCTCTACATGTCGTGGCCTTTTTCTCTCTCTCTCTCTCTCTCTGTCTTCACTCTACATATCGTGGCCTTTTTTTTTCCTCTCTCTCTCTTTGTCTTCACTCTACATGTCGTGGCCTTTTTTTCTCTCTCTCTCTCTCTCTCTCTCTTTGTCTTCACTCTACATGTCGTGGCCTTTTTTCTCTCTCTCCATTTTTCTTTCACATTGAAATTTTCCACTTTCTCTTCACTGAGTATATTGTCATGCTAGTATTTGAACTAAGTCTGACACAAGGTTCATATTTAGGGGAACCAGCAAGGATCACATTCATTGTTAAAGTTTTCAAAATGGACATCTTTACTATTGCTTTTTTTTTTTTTAAGTGAATATGCAAAAAAGATTAATTTTTTAAATCTAAAAAATGTTCAAATTTAAAAAAAAATTTACATGTAAATGATACAAGAGAATGTTCTTGTCTATTCAAAGTTTATTTTGTGAATTCAGCAGTAAAAACCACTTGTTATCAGGGTTGACATGAAGGAAAATATTATTTATACATTTTATACAGGAAGCCCAAAAATGTATAGATATTTTTTTTATTAAATACTAGCAGTAGAGCCCCTCGTTGCCCGGGGATGTAACAGTAAGAGATAGATCAAGTATCGACCATCATAAAATTGACAAAGATTATTGTTTAAGGTTGACGGACATGCATGTCTTAAATAGTTTTTTTTTTTTTTTTTTTTTTTACAAATTGGTCAAACCCAAACTCAAACGAAAACATTGTTTTCAATCGTTATGAGTCTACCAATTGAATAGAATTTTATTATAAACAATTGTCTTGTAAATGGAATTTTTAAAGCATTCTGAATGTAAAAATAAAGAAAAAAAGTGTGCAAGACAATAAGAAATACTACCTACCAAAAAAAAGTGAAGTTTTGTTGAAATCGGTTGAAAAATGTAGGAAATCTGATCCCCATATATAAACGAACATGAACACACACACACATAAACGACCTGGGTTTTATAATAAGTATAACTCGATATGAGTTGTCCCCCTTTCATTCTCGTGATGCCTCTTAATTGTGTTTTCAAACTGATTTTGTGCAAAAACAATTGTGTTTTTCCAATTTTTGGTGCTGTCAGGACCACCGCAAGGTAATTTTACATAGTCCTGTGAAGTTTTGATGAAATCGGTTGAAAAATGTAGGAAATCCGATCCAATATATAAACGTACAGACACACACACACAATCTTCATTTTATAACAAGTAAGATCAATTTTTTTGTTATTACCTAAAAGTTAGTGAAATGCATTTATAACAGAGAGCAAATATTAGAATAAAATTTAAAAAGGAATATTAAATGTTTACATGATTTCAAGTTTTGAGATGAAGCACTGGCAATGTTGAATAGTATTTCTTTTATTCCACAACTCTCAGACCATGATTCTTGGTTTGCTAGTAAGAGCCACTGATAAGAAATAAAGAACAAGTCTCTGGTTTTAGTTAAACTTGTATCACTTATTATAGGAAATCTTGCTTCTCTGAAGCAGCCTTCTTAATCATTAGGTTACAAAGATCAACTTTTTAAAAAGATCAGACCTAGCCATGTACTGAAGTTCTTGACCTGAACCACTTTCCAAAATCACACACACACACACACATATATATATATATATATATATATATATATATATATATATATGTGTGTGTGTGTGTATGTAATGTATTTTTGTGAGAGAGCGTACTGTAAGGTTCTTGGCCTGCTCATCCATGGTAATTTATTTCTCATATTCCTTTAAACATTCCTAACAAAATTCTGATTTTTTGCCATGTTGAACCATTAGTGCCCATACAATTACCGAATTTAAGGAATGTCAAGTCTAGTCAGTAGCTAGATGGGTGACTGTCTTGGGAATACCAGGTCCTGCAAGCTTCAATGTGTAGGTGGTATAATGAATAATGGCTTGGAATTGTTAATTGGATAGCTGATTTCTAATTCCTGTTCGGTTTATTATATTCACTTATGTAAAAATACCCTGTGCATGAATCAACCTCTTCACTCCCAGCTATGAGTTAATTAGTAAGATTTGTATTGCTAAAACTATTATCTGCAAAAATAAACATTACAATCTAAAAATATTTTCTGGCTTTGAATTACCTGCAAAGGGTTAATAAGCTGTATAATACAAATTAATCAGATTTTGCATAGAAGGTCAAACGAAGAATATTTCAGAATTTTTTGTTGCTTCGATTTTTTTTTTTTTTAATTTGTCTCAGAATATGTGATATACCAACATCTGTGTTACATATATTAGCATTCTTAGCATCATTGGAATAGTGAAATTTGCCTTCCAAAAGCTAAACAAGGTTTTAAGAAACAGGAAAGTTTAAGTGGAAACAAAGAAAAGAGTGCTGAACTGATATATAATATCAGTCCTTCTATACTGCAGTGAATGCTGAACAATCTCCTCACAGGTGAAGAAGAGGCTTGAGACAACAGAAATGTAGTTCTACGGAAGGATGCTGAGAATATGGTGAACCAAACATCTGAGCAACAGCAAAGTTTTAGGGAAAATGGTGACATAAAGACGCTTATATTTTCAATCAGTTGGAATTTTCAAAAAAGAGGGCTTGAAGAATTTGACATATTGAAAGCAAGAGAAGCAAAGAAAAGCCATAAATATCCTTAACAAGCTTGGTTGGCAGGATAGAGATTAAGAGAGATTCTCTGTAGATTGTAATTTGTTTCAATTTTATTTTATCCACTTAGTAGGAACATTTTATCTTGATGATTCTCAATAAAAAGATCATTTTATTTTGTCTAAAACTGTTTAATTAATTAGATGTTCTAATAATGTACCCAATATAATTTGAATCTGTCTAATTTGTTCATTTTACTAAATCTTAATTTATATAGTTTTAAAGTTTTTCTTCACAAATACTACAGAAACGTTAACCTATTTTTGCATCCAGTTTACTGCAGTCAATACCTAATATCACAATGTAAATGTGAAAGTTGTGCATATTTTTAAATCCTTCTCTTTATCAAATCAATAGAGAATTGACAGAATGAATTGTTGAAGAATAAAGTATATATATGTATAATCAGAGAACAATATTTAAGAAGTTGTGGAGAGCTATGAATTGTCTACATCATGAATTGACAAAACACATAAAAGAAATATTCCATCTCTTAGATGATGTCAATTTTAAATAGCATTTCTTTCATCTTGTCTCTTTTGAATTTGATTTCAAATCTAAGACTTACTCTTTAATGATTAGTAAGTAGTATTGATCAGATATGGAATGATAACTTTAATGATGATAACTCATCATCATTAGAGCATTTTTTTTTTTTACTTGAAGATATACTGCAAATCAGTGTGATTTCTCATCTTAAGCAACTTTGTAAATATCTGTCCTCTCCAAGCCTTCTTGTCTTGTGCTAACTCTTAAAAGTACTGCAGGTCTTCTAAGCTCTTCAAAGTTTTACAGGGAATGGTGGGATTTTATTGATAGTTCTTCCGATGTCACTACTTAATATGAATACTATGGTTGTCAGTCCTATGTCTACAGATATTATTTTTCCATTTGGTATTGATGACAAAACTATTTCCATAATATTTACTGTTTCCAAAGCTATTAACTTATGATGTTTAACTCCAATATTAATGTCAAGTTCCTTCTTTGATTTTGGTTTTGTTTGTGACAACATTCATCTGTGTTATGGATATCAATGTCCCAAGCCAATAATTCCAGCTGCTCTTTTTACACAAGTTCTCTACCATTAAATGTCTCAATGCTAAAATCTTTATATGCAATAGGAGTTGTTTACACTGTTTTAAGTTACCAACATTTATCAACTAGAGAAACCATTATTTACACCATTTATATTCAGAATATAGTCCTCATCTTTGTTGTTTTTATCACAACATTTCAGTTGTCATGCCTTGCAGTTTCCCCCAAGTGTATATCAATCTGGGTAACCCATGATTGGTTCTTTAATTTATCTATGGAGGTAGACTGTTCTCGTTCCACTGCTCATGTCTGAGGAGATCATCTAGTTCTTATTTTATTTAGTACTGTTTGCACATTATCTTCTCCACCAAATTGATGGTGATGATAATAAAGGATTGTGCACACTGAAAAGCATTGGCTGACAACTTTTAATTTTTTAAAGCAATTCTTATTTTTCCACTCTGTACTGTGTCCCTTCAAAACACAGGTGATCATGATTCTATAATTTCCTGTTCTTTGTTGTTCTTAGTAAGGTTTGTCTTTTTGCTATGCCTCTTAGTCCCAGTTCTACCAGCCATTTATACAAGCTCATTAGATAGGTTATTCACTGTTTTCCTCGTACCTTCAATATGTCCTGTGTGCATCAAATTTTCCAAGTCCTCTTTCTTCATTATGTGCCCTAGAAATTTCAACTCCATCTTTCTGATTCTAATTGTAAGTGTCCTTGTTTCCATTTTTCCTAAAAATTTCTTGTTGCTCACATTTCAAGTATTCTCAGCATCCTTCTGTAGAAGCACATTTGCCTTAGATCTTTTATTCATGCAAAGCAAAACACAAATATCAAAATGAGATGTTTGTGTAAATGATAATTTAAGTCTTTAAAATGTCTTCCTTTAGCAGTAAGTCATAGCTTACATTGTTGAGAAATAGACTTGAAATTATCAGCTGTTATCTTTTTGTAATTATGAAGCAATTTTCTTTGTCGTCTGTAAAGTAAGTGTTTTAGTTTTTTGTGGTACAAACTTTGTCCTTAGAAAAAAGTAAGTACAAATGATGACTACATTGAATATTTGCTAACTCTTCAACATCTAATTTATCTACCTGGAAATATTTCATTAGCTTTTTAAATGCAGGTGATGGGAATTTTGCTGTGAGTTTGACAACTGGGCTATAAATGTTGGTAATTTCTACTGAATTCATTGGGATTGTACTTGTCTCTTTTAATAAAATTTATTAAAAGAGACAAGGCTTATTCAGATCAAAAGTTTCAACACATTAGCGGAAGAGTTGTAGAATACACTGTGAGATAACAATAAGCGGCTGGGCTGCTGCTGAAAAAAAGTTTTGTTATCACTGAGGGGTACTAAAAATAAGAACTAGAGATATCAATGGACAGTGGAATGAGAACAGTCTACACTTATAGATTAAATAAAGGGCTCAGTTTGAAATTCCCTGTAGGCTACCCAGATTGATATACACCTGGGGAAGGCTGGAGATCACATCAGACATGTAATGGAGTGGGGAAACTCTGCACTTAGACATGTTTGTAAGAAATTTTAAGATGTAGAATTTACATTTTCTGCTTTTTCTTTTATTTCTTCCAGAGTAACTGATAACTCTCATAGTATGTTGCACAAAATGTTTTTATTTTACTTTTTAGTGCTGCACTGACCATGGCCTTCCATGGTTCTGCATTTTTAGATATTAATCTAGATAATCCATCTGCATGTCCTAATTTTTTAGATGGTTGGTACTCCATCATAAAACCATAGTTTAATAAGATGGTACCCCAGTATTGTAGTCTATTAGCTGTATGAGTAGGTATACCTTTCTTTTGACTGTATATTGTTAATAAAGATCTGTGGTCAGTTTGCTGCATGGAATTTCTTCCATGAATAAATTTATGAAATTTCTTCACTGCAAATATAATTGCTAGAGCTTCTTTTTCTATCTGTCTGTAATTTTTATCTACTGATAGAAGCATGAGAGAAGGCTTTCATTTTACCACCATCGTATTTGTGTAAAATCACTGCTCTAACAGTGTACTCACTATCATCTGACGGCACTGTAATTTCTGCTTTTGGGTCATAGTGTACTAATGATAAATCAAATGTTAATTTCTTTTTATTTTATCAAACAAATTTTGACATTTATCATTCCAATTCCACTTTACTCCTTTTTCAAGTAGATCATCAAGTGGAGTCCTTAACTTATGCATATTATGTACATAAATTTGATAATAATTAGCCAGTCCTAAAAACTTTGTAACATAGTCACATTTGTTAGTGTAAGCTTATTTTTAATTGCATTTGCCCTTGATGGATCTGGTTGACTACCATTTTCATGAATAATTTGACAAAGATATTTAATTTTCTGCCAAAACAATTTGCATTTTTCTTCACTAAGCTTGAATCTGCATTCTCTTAGTTTTCCCAAAATTGTTTTTACATGCCCAATATGTTGTTCTTTCAAGACACTTTTGATCAAAATGTTGTTCAGATATGCCATGGTGAAGTTGCAATCTGCAAGCATGGTATCCATAGCTTGTTGAAAAATAGCTGGTGCCACCTTTTATACAAAAAGGAAGTCAGTTGAGCCTATACAATCCCTTAACCTTGCTGGTTAAACTTATTCGAAACATTCATTTTTAATCTGAATTTGTAAATATGCTTCAGTGAGATCCAGCTTTGAAAACATTCTTCTTCCATTCAACTTTAAAAAAAATTTCTTCTGGGCTTGGTAATGGATAGTTATGTGTTTCTAAACAACTGTTTAGTCCAGTTGAAAAATCTGTGCAAACACAAATTTTATTATTTCTTTTCTTTACGTGCCGCCCATTTCAAATGTTTTTTTTTTCTATTACACAAATTCTTTCAAATCTGTCCAACTCTTCATTAACTTGTTCTAATACTGTGGATGATATGCTCTGTTTTGGCTTAAATACTGGTGTCAAACTGTTTTTTTACTTGAAAATCCACCTTGAATGTTGAACACTGACACAGTTCATTTGACAGAATATCTGGAAAACATTTTTTATTTCTTCCTTGAGAGTTTTGTTATGACTTTTTAAAATGGTTGCTTGTCTGCTTACTCTTTTACAATAAACATTTATTGGCAAATTCCAAAGTTCAAATAGTTTCATCCAGTCTGTCCTGAATAAATTCGGAGAATTTTTAATACATAATCTTTAGTTTTTTCATGCTTATTACGGAATGAGACATTGCAAATTATTTCTCAAAAAAAAAAAATTCTCAGCAGAAACTGAAATCATGACTTTGGAAGTCCTTTTTTAATAAAGGCTTTCCAATTTCCTTCCATGTTTCCCTGATTAATGAAATATCACTAGTAACAGTGTCCAATAACATTTTCACATCCACATTATTTATTTTTACATTTACAAATTTTCTTTTGTTTTCTGTGACCATTTTATCTATCGCAATGGTGTGTACTAACTTCTTCCTGTGAGCATTTTTTCTGGGTTTGGATTTGCAGTGTGACTTTCTATATCCTCATTTACCATACTTCTAACATTCTGCATTCTTAAATGGACTTAGATGTAATTTACCACATCAGAAACAAGGATTTATTTGTCTTTGTACATTTGTCCTTTGTTTTTACCAGTGCACATTCATTTTTTCTGAATTTCTTCAGTATTGTGCTTCAGATTTAGCATTGTCTGACAATAATCTAGTATTTCTTGCAGTGTAATATTACATTTTGTTCAATTTTCATTAAAATTTTTGCTCATATTTCAGCATCTTTTTTATGTGTAAAAACCTTGCATGAAAATTAATTCTTTGAACATATCTGGCATCATTTCATTTATTCTAAACCTTTCACATTCTGTATTGATAATACCAGCCTGTGACATCTTCTTCCTCATTCTTCAGGCACCTCCAACAAGCATTAAACAGAGAGCTTTTATCACTAAAGATTTTTGTCAGAATCTGTACCATGTCTTCAAACCTGATTTCACTTGGTTTTCTCAGTAAAATATAATTGCAGTATATTCCATACTCTATAGAAGCTAATTTCCTAAACAACAATCTTGTTTTTGCCTCATTTTCTCAGCTTCTGTATTCCTGACTGAATATATATTCATATCTGTGAAAATATTTAAAAAAAAAGTCAGTCCCTCATCAGGATTCTAATATGGTGTTTTGAACAGTATCTGGTGTAGGAGACATTGAATTTTTGTTTACTTCAGAATTATATCCAACTCCTGTTGCTGTTTTTGTAGTCCTAGCAACTGTTGATTTTGTTGTTGCTGAATTTCAACTATAGAAGCCAAAATTTTCTCGATATTTGCAAGAATGTTTTTTTTCTCTGACATGATTGAAATTCTTGTAACTCTAGTTATAACACATAGGAGTTCCTGAATCCTCATTACTGTCATAAGTTGTAAGAGTTCCAAATTCTCCACAAAATGATTATAAATCCTGAGTTTCAAATCCCTCATCGTCATTATTATAATGCCACTATTCTATGGCTCTTGTTATAACACATTCTTACTTATATAACATACTTTGTATAAGGATTCTCTATACATAATACTTTGACTACTTGCCGTGATGCCTGTATAAATTAGTCTGAATGACTCCAAATGGCTACTAATCCAACCTTTGACCTGGAGCTTTTTATAGTAATGAACTACTTTTTATAGTCACTTGAGATGTACTATTTACTTTACAACACATTTTATAAAAAGAGCTTACAAGAAATAAATCATATTTCCGACACAGTTGCCTACCCAAATATATACTGTTGTAATTTTGATCTCATCCTCATCGCCAAAATGTTATAACCTAGGGAAGGTTACTGAATAGAATCACATGAAAGTTGGTAATGAACGATAATACTTCAGACATGAACAACACATATATGATTCACCAGTGGCATTTAGAAGAAGTCAACTGCTAGAAGGGAGTCAAGTGAATTCCACAATGAATCTTCAACTGCAGACCAACATACAGTATTTACTACTGTATTTATGTGAATGGGGACATACCCATTATTGTCTGTAGGTATGCTACAACTTATACCATATTAAAAAATGTCCAAATTTTATGTTTTACCCAATAACAGACAATACTTATAAACTTGCCAAAAGGATTTTGCAATACACACCATTTAAATCAAAGTGTCTGTTGGTTATAAATGAACATCCCCATGTGAAATATTTGACCAATCAGAGAAAATTAAATCCTATTTGTCTCTAGTCTACTTACTAGAATTTTTTTATAAAAACCCACCGATTTTGACTTTTAGAAGCAAAGATGCAAGTGCTTCCAAGCTGTTTAAACACAAGTGAAGACATCACTACATAGCCTCCACCACCACCACCAGTGCATTCTGAAATAAATGTGTTGGCAACTTCAAACAAATCATCTTCAACAACAACTTGGATGGTCTGTGAACCAACTACCCAAAGACTTTTACTTAACTAAAGACTATTTTTACTCTTTTTGAATTCATGTACATCTGTTTATCTGTATTTTTGTCATAACATATCTTAGTCAAAAGTGCGAATAATTTTTGCCTTTCCCTCATACAAATGATTTATTTAACAGGCATACCTGTATTTTCTTATTTTTTTATCTTATTATTGCTTGGAATTCAAATGTTTTGATTTTTAATATAAAAAATCATGGATGACTAAATTTCATACACATTCACTCAAAAGGGAATATTTTTAAATTCAAATGATACTGAAATGGGTGTATACGTTGTTCACATAGTATCAGAATAAGCTGGAATTTGGTGAGAAGATTTACTTGACTTGTATGGCAATTGAAGGCGGTCTCTTGACATAGCAAAATTTTCTGCTTATTTATGGTCAACTCAAAGCATTAGAAGATGTTTACTCTTAAACAAGAGAGGTTTTCATTGGTTAAAATCCATTCTTAATTTGTTTTATTTTTCAGATGGAAATTGTGTTAAGCCGCTTCTGCAAATATATGTTCTTTGTTGATTTTTGTTTTATCCATGGAAGTGTGGAAGGTTGAATGTGTGAAAATTTTGTCTTGTAAAAATATTCAACTTATCCACAAAGAAAAAGGGAAAGAAGAGGATAGATAAAACATAAACACCAAATGTTTATATTAAAAAGATTTGTTGAAGTTTCTTCTTATGAAGACCATTTTCATACAACAGCTAAACGAGTAGACACAGTAAGATTTCTTAATGACGTCTCTTACTACTTTAACTAGGACTATTACACCAACTGTTACTCAGACTCACACTAATTCATATGTTGTCCTTTTATTTATACATAATAGTAACCACATGAACATGTGTGAATATATAACAGAAAAATGCCTGGCTCTATTCAAATGTTTGTTCCTGAAAGAATATAAAATTTTCAACAACCTAATAAATATTCCTGCTCAAAGGATGTTGAAATTTTGCAGATGGGTTATTTGATATTTGTTTAAATGCTGTATATTGTTTAGGTTTCTCTGTAAATTGTAATTTGTTTCAATTTTATTTTATCCTCTCAGTAGGAACATTTTATCTTGATGATTCCCAATAAAACAATCTTTTTATTTTGTCTGAAACTGTTTAATTAATCAGATGTTTTAACAATGTATCCATTATAATTTGAAAATGTGTTCATTTAACTAAATTTTAATTTATATATTTTTAAAGTTTTTCTTCACAAATACTGCAGAAATGTTAGCTTCTATTTTTGCATCCAGTTAACTGCAGTCTAATACCTAATATCACAATGTAAATGTGAAAGTTGTCCATATTTTTAAATCAAAATTCCTTCTCTTTATCAAATCAGTAGAGAATTGGCAGAATGGATTTTTGAAGTATAAAGTATATATATGTATATTCAGAGAGCAATATCTAGATTCATAAATCATTCTGTTTATTTCCTATCAATTTTCATTTAATATTTCTCTGTTACTCTATTCAAACACACACACACACAGAGATTTCATACCTATATTTCACCAATGACAGTAATGTGTTGTGTTGCAGAGCAGAAAGAATTATTGTTTTACAACTCCTGGTATCATTTGTTCTGCAAACAATATTTTGAAGAATCTATGCCAGTCTGGGTAAAAAAGAAGAAAAAGACATTGTATTTAAACAAAGAACAATTAATAAATGTATTAACAAAACATATTTACAGAAAAGTAAGGAAAGATATAAACTTCATTTCTGAAGTTATGGATAGTTCAACACCATCTTCAGTTGATGTCTCTGAAGTACTTACAAGCTGCATGTTTCTCCAAGAGAAAGAATAGAACATATTTTGATGCTCCAAAATCAGACAGTAAAGAGAGTGAGCTTTTCAAAAATTCTGTAATTTTAGTGATGGAGGTGTAAATCAAAAACTATGTGAACTCTTGTCTCTTCTTCCTCTTATGGACAAAACTTTTGTCTCTCGTTTGTTTTGTTTTTTATTCCTTCATACCCTGTATTTACGAACAAGACTTCAATTTATTTTTCTCTAATACATTCTTTCTCTGACCATATTCCTATATTTTTTAGTTTATTAAGATTTTCTTTTTTCCTTTTCTTCTTTATTCTTTGTGTCTCCATTGTTTTTTTTGTTTTTTTTGTTTTTTTTATTTTATTCTTCCATTTTCTTCTTCATTCTGCCATTTTATTTCTCAACTTTTAATTTCTGTGCCTTTTATTGCTCTTTATCATGACTTTTTTCTTTCAGTAATATTTTTCTTTTTCACCTACTGTTTTTCCTTTTTTTTTCTATCTTTCTCTTCCTCTTAAAGAGTCTTAAATCTTAATCAATCTCTCATATTCGCTCTACTATTTCACTCCATTCTTTCTCATTCTATTCTTATATTTTTTTCACTCGGCTTCTTCTCAACTCTTTCAATTTAATTCGTTTTTACATCTTTATTCTTTTATCTGTAGCTTTTCATATTTCACTTCCTTTTATCCTTCTACTCCATTGTCTTCCCTTCCTTCCCATTCACAATGACTACTTTCCTCCTCCTCAATTTGTTCTATTACTTTTCCTTTTCTCCCTATTCTCCTTACTACTATTTTCCCACCTCTTCCCTTATTCTCATTACTACTACCACCTTCCCTTCTTCCTCCCTTATTCTCATTACTACGACTTCCCCTCTTCCTTCCTTATTCTCATTACTACTACTTTCCCTCTTCCTCCCTATTCTCTTTAATACTACTTTCTCTCCTCCCCCTCCTCGTTTATTTTTCTTACTACTACTTCCCCTCACTAGTAATTTCTCTCCTCATCCTTCCCATATTTTCCTTACTACTACTACTTTTCCTCCTTTCCTATTCTCCTTACTACTACTTCCCTCCTCCCCTAGTGTACATCCTACTCCTTCCTTCCTCTTACTACTCCTTCCATTTTCTTTACTACCACTACTACTTTCTCTCCTCTTCCTTTTACTATTTTCCCTCCTCTTCCCCTTACTACTACTTTCCCTTCTCTTCCCTATTCTCCTTACTACAATTTTCACTCCGTTTCCCTGATTCTCCTTACTGCTACTTTCTCTGCTCCAAACTCCTCCCCTATTCTCCTTACTTCTGTTTTTGTTGTTTTACATAAATGTTTGGAAAATTTCTTCTTTTTCTTCTATCATTGTGCCAGAAAAATTGTTCATTCTACTCTTTTGTCTTTCTCTTCTCTTCTTTAATGATAGATGGATTTGTAACTTCCTTTTTCTGATTTAACAGAAAATTGTTTTTCTCTCCTCACTTTCTGCAAAATTCTTTGCATTCTCCAAGACACGCATGTAATGCATTTACTACTTAGTTTAGCACTGGATGGGTCCAATAAAATGGATTTGGTTTAGGGCACAGAGACTTGCTATTTCCTCTTCTTTCTCATTATCATTATTTTTGCTGTCATGGGGACAAAAAGCTTAATTTGTTCCACTGGATTCATTATTATTCACATTGTTGAATTGGTTTGATGAGCAAATGTGTGAAGCCTTAAAAACAGATCTTGCTTTAATGATGATGGCTATGAAGAATAATTACAGTAACAGCTGTGAAAACCATTGGTTGACTCTCTTTGATTTTTAAAAGCAATAAAGAAATGAAAAAAAATGAGGAAAGGTCAAGGAGAATGCAAAACAAGAAGCACAAAATAAAAAG
This sequence comes from Acanthosepion pharaonis, assembly GCA_903632075.3. Classification (NCBI taxonomy): domain Eukaryota; kingdom Metazoa; phylum Mollusca; class Cephalopoda; order Sepiida; family Sepiidae; genus Acanthosepion; species Acanthosepion pharaonis. The sequence continues at coordinate 531,558 of CAHIKZ030000041.1, forward strand.
AAATGACAATATAAAAAGCAGAATAATATGACAAAAATAAGTATACTGTCACTTTCTATTTGTATACATTTATCATATATTGATATGTATATGGGTCATATTGTTCTGAACATATCATTATGGCAATAGAAGACTAAGCAAGGAATGAATTTATTAGGAATATATTTAGTTTGTTTTCAGGTTTTAATACAAACATGAGACAGAGTTAGAGCTTTATGCTTAAGATGTAAAAAAAACATGGGAGAAACAAAAGAATTTGCTTACTGATTCTATTGCTTAATATCTGTAAAAGGCATAAACTCAAATTTCCTTGTATTACTAATAATTCTGATTTAATTTCATGAGTATGTAACCTTTTGTACCAAACAGAAGTGCCATCTGGAATATTTTTCAACTTGTAAAAAGAATCTATCTTGCATATTTATAAGTCTACAATTCATCCATACTTAGAATATTGCTGCCACATACAGAAATCAAATGTAAGAAAAATTAACTTTTAGTTATTTACTAAGCTTATCTTGGTTTGGCACAAGGCTGTAAGTGGAGGTCACTGAGTGATGATTGAATTCATTTAGGAAGATAATTTGGGTTGGCCCTTGTCATTTATTGGAAAGGACAGTTCTTTATTTAACTGTTTCTGTTCTTGTCCTTTGTTGAATTTGGAAGGTAAAAAACAATATCATTTTCAATTTGATTGTGTATCTAGAGAAATTAAATAAAAAAAATGACTCTATATACTTTTTTCTTTATGTCTTTTTTATAACATGACAAACTTGGCAAGCCAATATGCACCACTCAAAAAAAGTCTTGTCCAAGAACTTAAAATAGTCTGTTTTTATTCTGATACCATCAACTTGGAAGGCAACTATCTTCAATACAAGGTCCCAAACATTACTCTGTTTCCAAATTATCTTCTTCTAAGACATTTTAGTTGATTATGAAAGATCCAACGAAATTCATCCAATTTAGCTCTACATTCATCACTAGATGTTACTGTTGAGGAATTAGTTTTCATGTGCTTCTTCATCCACCTTAGACATTTTGTTTTCTAATGTTTACTATAATATAGTAGCTTGGTCATTATTTTATTATTTTACATATTAATAAAAGCTCATTGTTAATTCCTTTTCTTCTTTTGTTCTTGCTTCTTAATAATATTTCTCTTTTCTTACACTTTGACTCAGTAATCTCGTGTGTCTTAGTGGCTTTACTAATGATTATAAAAAAAAAAGAAAAAAAAAGAGTTTTAATTCTTGGACAAAATAACTGTGCTGCAGAAGAAATTATTTGAAAATAAGTGTGCCATATAAAATAATCACTGTGCCAGGGGAAAAGTGAAGGGAATAATGTAATCATACTGATACTTGTATTTAGTACACAAAACAAGATATATAAATATTGCTTCACTTTGAAATCTGATCCATAACAAGTTATCATAAATTAGTCCTTTTGAAATTGCATATAGCATAGGTTGCACTAGAGGTAGTTTCACTTGACAACACTAATTGCTACAAAACTTAAAACATTAACCTTGTGTTCAAAAAAATAAATAAAAATTAATTATAGTGTCAAAAATATAATATTCCTGTTAATAAACCTGGTCAGTGTAGGGAGATGACTCATAATTCCCTTTAGCTATAAAAAGGCAGGATTTAGAAAGAAAGAGATGTCACCCATCTTGGATTTAAGATAGAATATATTTTCTCGATATACATTTTTTTTATAGAGACATTGTTTGTAATTTCCATAGAAGATAATCATGATTCTTCCTGCGCAGTGGAAATAGCTTGCATTCTGAAGAGTTGTCATCTTTGTATATCAAATTTAACCTTGCTATATGTTTTCTCTTCTTTCCTTTAATCTGTTTTTCTTAATACATTTTCTTTTGTTGGACAGTGGATACATGGCAGCTAAAATGGCAGTTATCTCCGGGATTGACCAATATGAGTGTTGAGGATATATTTTTGAACATGGCTGCTCTCCATCCAAATATCCGATGTTTGGCTGTCATCACAGCAACCAAAATAGGCATCCAGTGTAAATATTCTGCTTCTAAACCAAATGATTCACTGAAAATGATTGCAAGAAAAAATAAAAATGGTCTTCCTAATCTGCTGGATACAATCATTTCTGCTGTGCAATGCATGCTGGGAGATACTCATGAGAATGTCAAGATGGCTGCTGCTTTGGGCATGTTCTGCTTAGAACAAGAAAATGACAAGGTAAGACTCCATAGGTTTTATATTTGAATATAGATTACAGAAGGTGTTGCAGCAAGAGAATGATGTCTCTACTCCATACTCATTACAAGAGCAAACTCTGGAAGTCAAACTAGAGAAAAGAATTTGAATTGTAAACATTGCAATATCTGTCTATATTTCTGAGATGAGGTATTATGTACATTATTTGGACTAATATCCTCATCTTTGTCGCCATATTTATTACAACGTTTCGGCCATTGTACATTCCGGCCTTCTTCAGATGGTTGGAATGTCGAACTGAACCCTTTATTTTGCTCACTGAGGTAGACTGTTCTAGTTTCACGTGCCATGTTTAATGGATGTCAGTTATCAGTTATCTCCTGTTAACTTTCCCTCTTAAACTTCTCCACTGCCTTAACCGGGTATTGAACTCACACTCTTTGGGTCCTGTCACTGGATCAAACCAATTCCTTTATCCACTGTGCCATGTGTCCTTGAGGACACCAGAACGGTCTACCCCAGTGAGTGAAATAAAGGGTTCAGTTCGACATTCCAACCACCCGAAGAAGGCCGGAGCATACAACAGCTGAAACATTGTAATAAATATGGCGACAAAGATGAGGACAATAGTTCAAATAATGTAAATAATGTAAACATTGCAGTCTAGAACTTAGTATGATACAAATACTGATATGAAAAAAAAAAAACAAAGATTTATCTACATTAGGTTATTATCAATTTATTATCATTTATATACTGTTTACCTTTAGGAATTGGATGATCATGGATCTCCACAACTTCATATGTGCAGGTATTGTAATGGATAGCAAATCAGAATAAGAAATTAGAGAACACTTCAAAGTCCTGTTGGCTTCAGTACATTCACTTATGCACAAATACCCTTGGTCAGTGCCAAATTTACATATGAGCTAGTATGGGCCCCATGTGCACTCTAGTCTTGGGTTCTTGATAAAACTGAAAAAAAAAATAGATATAAAAACAGAAGATATTTATTTATTTTGAGATTTAATGGAGCTCTTTTGAATTAATTTGAAAAAAATTTAGAGTATTTCGGCCCCTCTAGATGGATTGGGTCTTTTAAATTTGATGGTGACCCTTGAAGGGCACCAATTTAGATTTTGATGCATCTTTTTTATGTACATTTAGGTTTTTGATATAGCTTTTTTAGTTTTGCATAATTTTGTCTACTTTGCATAATTTTTTTCATAATTTTATGCTTCATTGAACACAGACATGTAATCAGGGCAAAATTGATCAATATAGTGCAAATTAGTCCCTCTTTTGATATACACAGGGTGGGGGTAGGTGAAGTCTTGCCGGGATATGGTATTATTTTTTTAAAAATTAAATGGAAGAGGTGTATTGAGAATGATCTTAAGAATTATTGAAAGACTGAAATCAAGAAAAATAGAAACATTTGTTAATAATCATAGGTACTGATATCAGAAAATCTGTTAGAACACTAAGAGATTTTATTTTATTTTTGCTTAAAGTAAAACCTTTCAGGAACTTTTGATATGATTACAAAAAGAAAAAAATTCTTATAATTATGGTCATCAATAATAATAGTGTTATCATCACATATCTAACATGTTTGTTCTGTGGAGAGTATAATAGGATTTTCTTGAGATATTTTGCACTTTATTTTTCATGCTTTTTATAAATAAAAAAAAACATTTTAAGCGAAACTGCATCGATTCAGTGGAATCAGAAAAACCGTTTTGAAAAAACATACTTAAATGTAATATGAAAATGGATTTCTACAAAAAAATATTCCAAATGGTTTTCGCATCTAAGTCATTTTGTTATTTCAGAATAGACAGAATTATGTAATGGATGATGTTTTTGAGGGCTTTTCAGAAATATGAATGCTAATAATTAAAAAGTAAATATTATCTTAATAAAATTAACAGGAATTCTCATTATTTGCAGTTTTATCTTAAAAAAATAATGAAAGAGTTTTTGAAATGTTTTACACTTACAGGTTCCTTTTTGATTTTACTTTTTTAATAAAAAACATTTATTAAATGTTTTATATTTTAAATATATTTCCCCCTGCATCATTTTTATTATTCATTTAACTTCTTTTTTTTAATATTAAAGATAAATAGAGAAGATATTCACAAATTCAAAACAATGATAATTTTTTTTTTCTTTTTCTGTATAAACTCTGATACAATTTTGATCAAACAATATTTCAGACTAATGAAATATATATGCACTCTGCTTTTGACATTGAACCAATCAAGTGGTCTTTCTAATGGTTGAAAAATAAAATTTATCAGTTACATAATAAAAAATAATCTGAACCAATCTTTTGGTCTTTCTAATAGTTCAAAATAAAAATTTATCAGCTACATAATAAAAAATAATCTGAACCAATCTTTTGGTATTTCTAATGGTTCAAAATAAAAATTTATCAGCTACATAATAAAAAATAATCTGAACCAATCTTTTGGTATTTCTAATGGTTCAAAATAAAAATTTATCAGCTACATAATAAAAAATAATCTGAACCAATCTTTTGAGTGAAATAAAGGGTTCAGTTCGACATTCCAACCACCATTAGAAATACCAAAAGATTGGTTCAGATTATTCAAAATAAAAATTTATCAGCTACATAATAAAAAATAATCTGAACCAATCTTTTGGTCTTTCTAATGGCTGAAAAATAAACATTTTGAGGTATATAATAAAATAATCTGTTGGATATTCAAGTTCAGAGAAAATTTGTTGTAAGGTATATAATAAAACATTTTGAACCAATCTGATAGTTACTCTATTGGTTCAAAATAAAATCTGTAAACTACATAATAAAAAAAATATGGACTCATCTGTTGGTTTCATCATGCCCCAACCTAATAACTCTGATTATTTTGCCTTATTAGATAATTTTATAAAATAGCTACTTTCAACAAATTTGTAGAAATGTGAAATAGCAGACGGCAACAATACTTACTATGAATGCTGTAGGTTTTCTAACTTATGACTGAATTTTGATAAGGCTGATAAAAATTCTTTCTATATAAACATGATGAATTTGAAAATAAAACTTTATAAACAGAAACATGGTAATTTTTAAACTTTGAATTAAATAAATAACAAGGGAATATTTATTAAAATATGCTTTTAAGAATTATCATGCAAATTAAATATTCTATTAATGCTGTAGATACTATTTGTTAGTAATATATACAAAAAGCTTGTGGGGCACCTCGAAGCAGTGTAATGGTTAGCAAGCTTGTCTCGCTAGAACAATTACCACTGAGTAGTGAGTTCGATTCTCACTGGGTGCCCCCTACTTTTGGCCTTGTGCCACATCTGAGCTATGCTTGGAAAATCACTATACAAAAATCTTGTAAGCATTCATTATATGTTAACAATGCAGGCTGTATTGTACGACTGATGTAAAGTGTGAACACATGGACAAAACTTAACCTTATGCTATTTTATGAAAGATGATTACATTATACTTTCTTTTGGATAGCTGCAATAGTAATTCTCTCAAAGTTATAAAGCAAAGCAAGTGATTGGGTAGAAATAGTTGTAGATTCATTCCTGTTTTCCCATTGGGATAACCTTTGTTGATGTCATTGCCAGGATGAGTATAATGCTTTCAGGTCGTGGAACTTTTAAACATCTCTGATGAGGTGAATTTGTGTAACCACTCTGCCAAAGGTTGATGAAAAGGGTCAGTATTTGGTCACTTGAAGTGCTTAGTTGAACTTACTATTTCAATCCCTGGGGTTGGTAAGCTTCCCGCTTTCTAAGATCAGTTTGCTTCTTAACTTGAGGTTAAATGAATGTTGTATCCTGAAAACTGTCTTTTGTAAGAGAATTTGTTCCTCAGAGAGGAGAAAGCTCTTGTGCAAATCAATATGCTCTATAACTGTTGTGCATACAATTGCATATGTAAGAACATCTATAAATCGTGTCTGAATTTGAATAGACTAAATGTCAAATTCAGATTTTAAAACATTTACGTGGTAGATAGCATAATTGTGACCCAGCCTAAAATGTGTATATTTGTGGCAAGAATTTATGAAGCTGATTTTTCATTTTTAAAGGGGGAAAATGAAAGTAACTGAAGGAATTTGTAGATTTAAAAGAATCACAAAATAGGTGCATTGGGATAGCGAAAGATGCTTTCCAAAAACAAAGCAAAGAATTAAAAAACGGGGGAAAGCTTTGTTAGAAACAAAGAAGAGAGTACTGAACTGTTATGTAATATCTGGCCACCTATATATCAGTGAATTCTGGACAATCTCATCGCAGATGGAGAAAAGATTTAAAACAATAAAAATGATGCTAAGAATACTATGGACCAAACATGTAAGCAACAACAAAGTATTAAGAAAGGAGAAAGTTTTGTTACAAAAAAGAGTGTTGAACTGTTATGTAATATCAGTCCTCCTATATATCAGTGAATTCAGAAAAATCTCATTGCAGATGGATAAGAAACTTGAAGCAAGAGAAATGTGGTTCTACAGAAGGATGCTGAGAATACCATGGATCGAACATGTGATCAATAAACAAAATTTTAGAGAAAATGGAAGCAAAAAGACATTTATATTTAACATCAGAAAGAGTTGAACTTTCTAAGGCACATAATGATGAAAAGGGACAGAGGAAAACATTCCATAACCCCTACTGAACAAGTTTTAGAAAATGGCAGGACAGAGTTTAGAAGAGAGAGAGCCAAAAGACAAAATTTATGAAGAGCTACAAACAATAGGAAACTGGAGAATCATGATCACCAACATATATACATGAAGCTGCTTCGATATGACATAAAGGTAGTGCAATTGTTATTAGCAATAAGCAAAGAAGAATCATTTTGCCAATTTGAAATCTTGAATAACTGTACTATATTTCCTCCTTATATTTACTTTATTTACTAGTAAAAAAATTGCAATAGCTGGAACTAGTTTTTAGTTCTTCATTTGTAACAATTTGCTAGACACTAATTTCATCAATCCACAAATTATGTAGTTGAGTGTCAGAAAACAAAGGTGAATTTTTATAGTTACCACCAAATGCCATATGCTTTTTCTTGTCTTGTTTTTAATTTTCATACTAATGTTCACTGAACAGAGAGCCTATCGCTATCCCACCAACCTACTCATTCCCCAATTCATTTCCACAAGGTTGTTAGTTTACTTGAAGCTTTCCTGTTTTTTTTTTACCTTCAGTATGTCCTATGAGTGTTAAATTCTTCAAGCCCTCTTCCCTCATTCTATGTTCAGGATAGTTAAACTACCACTTTCTGAGTCTAAAAAAAATTTCCTTTTGTTTTTACTGTCCTTAAAACTTCCTTGTTACCCACAATTTCAGTCTTTGGTATTCTCATCATCCTTCTGCTACCTCAAGTCTCTTCTTCATCTGTGAGGAGATAGTCAAGTATTCACTGCCATAATGGGAGGCTCCAATATTACAATGTTAATGCATTACTCTTTACTTTGTTTTTAACAAAATTTTCTTGTTTCTTAATACTTTGCTGATCTTTTGGAAGACACTTCTGATTTCGGTGTTCTATTTTCATCCTCTGTTAAAACACTTCTCAGATGTTTAAATTTTTGTAGTTTGTATGTTGGGCTGCCACTTTTGCTGACAACTATGCCTATTATGTCTTTGTACAATTGATGTTTAGTTCTTTATTCTTGCTTTCCTTTACTAAGTTCTGTAGGAAATCCTACATTTTCCTTTTTGTTTTTGCTATCAATAGCACTTAATTTAATTTTTATTAATGCAAACCCTCTGAATTTCAGATGCACTACAAGTTTTTTAGTACCTCTTTTAATCCAGAGAAGATTACAAGGAATTTCACACACACTCTCTTGCCAGACTAATTCACTGTGTGGCCAATGTATTTAATAATATTTTAATCTACAATGATTCTGTAGAGATCTAAGTGATGCATATGTAGAGGGTCATGTGTCTATTTTTGAATTTTTATTATGTAACTTCTGTTAGTTTGTCAAAATGGTTAATATGACATGGTTGTGGAACCAAGGGTTCTAGGAAATAGTTGGTGTACATATGGTGTATTTTATAAATACCATTTCCTTTATATTGAAGTAAAAGTTATTGATTTAAAATTTTTTGTCTTTAAATTTACAATAATAGAAATGTTTGTATAATCCTGTTAACTTCCTGGTAATTACAGAAGCATAGTTAACAAGATGAACATTCTTGCTTCTTGTTGGACAAAAGCATAGGCTGTTATAAAGAGCAACCAGTTTATTGTTTGCAGCCGTAGGAACAGTCATGTATTTTGATCTCACGGAAACATGTTCCATTAAATGTGATGAACCAGGATGTTTTTGCCATTTAATTAAACCTGGAAATATTCCACTTACTTTGTTCCTCCTGATGATAGCAGTTGGGTCTGTGAAAGTACTCAAACATTTACAAATCTCTATCATCAATACAATGACCTTTAAAGACTTTCTGGAAATTAAAAATAAACAATTATCATAAAAGATGCTGTTTGATGCTGCTGAAATTCTTTTGCAATAAAGGGGAAAATGCAAAACAAAAAAATAAATTTGATGCCATCTTTTCTCATAAATACTTAAAAAAATTAAATGTTCGTATTTAATTAATAAAAATTTGAAGAGGTTAACATTTTCTAGGATGAATTAAACTTCTTAAAAAGTTCACTAAATTATGAAACAGAAAAATGCAATCTAAAATAAATATTGGTTACATCTGGAAACCACTGACACCAATTTAGTTGAGAGTACTACATCCAGTATTCTTGTAACATACAGTGCTGTTCGATTTTTTTACTAAAAAATATTTTTTGTCTATTGTTTTTGGGGTTAAAATAATTTTTAATCTTATTAACATAAAGACCCCTTCCCGACCACCTAGGAAAAAAGTTTATTCACCTTAAGGTATTCTATTGATAATTATAAATTTGGATATAAATGAAATTCAGGAAAAAACTCTGTGCAAAAAAAGTGACTCGGATATCGCATTCTAATGATTAAACTGGTAAATTTAAAGAACTTTTGACAAAATATTGAAAACTATTTTACAACACACTCTGAACAATATTCTAAAGAATTCTAGAACAGTTTAAATTAAATCTAGAGTATTCCAGAATATTCCAGAAAGCCTCACACAGTATAAAAACAGCTTGAAATAGCCACTCAAGTCACTAACCAGATGAAAGGGTACAAGCACACATCAGAACCACTTAGGCATCTATTATTGCCCTCTCAAAAGCAGGCAAGTCTATGAGAGAAATTGCAGAAATTGCTATAACCTCGAAATCAACTGTCTCTTGAGTGCTTAGGGCACATAATGATGCCACTCCTGCTCAAAGTAAAGAAACAAGGGCACAAAAGAAAAAAGATTGATGATAGAACTGGCAGGGTAATCAAGAGAGAAGTTGCGAAGAATAGGACTATAACTAGCCAAGAAACTAAGCAAAGAGCAAGGTGTTAGTCTTGCCTCTTCAACAGTCCGTCAGAACAAGGTTACAAATCTTGTTAGAACAAGGCTATAAATCTTGTACATGAAGGTTTAAGCTCCTAATAAGCAAAGCCAAAAGACTTGAATGTGCTCACTATTACAAAAATTTCACCGTAGAAGACTGGAAGAATGTTCTCTTCTCCAATGAAACGAAAGTTGAGGTAAATTCAAAGGATAAGGTGAGTCATTTTATCGAACAGCACTGTATGTTCAGTGACATGCAGAGGTTTAGTAATGCCCTGGGCCAAATCTTTGATTGTATGCCCCAAAGATTCAAGTAAGTGGGGGCCTATAGGGCCTAGTATTAGGAAATGTGAGAAGAGAAAACATTTTAAATATATAAAAACAGATGACGCATGAAATAATGACTTTATTCAAAGTAAATATAAACTAAATTTTTTTTTTCTTCTATGATTGGAGGCTCTCCTGATATAGATGTCTGGGTCCACTGCACCCTTTGTCCCTCCCACTTCTGTCCCTATGCTGCTGCATATGTTCAAATGTTAAGTTGCTTAATGTGAATCATTTTCTGCCTTGCTAATTGTTATATAGGAATAAAGTCACTGCTGAGACTTGAGTGTGAACATAGATCGCCAATGAGCAAACACAGTCAGTCAGTTATGTGCCATACATGATACATGCTTAGGCAATCATGTATCTTTTGATACATGACTGACAAGGCAATTTTTTTTCCGCATTAGGTTGCCATTTCTTTCTGTGGTCAGCCAGTTGCCAACCAAGGCTATAAAACCCATTCTATTCTGCTATTTATCCATAGCTGGGGGGAGAAGAGGATTCATACCTTTCCCAAGAGTATTAGCATGCGTGTGAATATAATGGATTTGAATGGAATTTGAACTTGGCTCTCTGACTCCTCAATCTGAGCCGCTATCCATTATTCCACCATAAGCGATCACATTATTGAATTAAGTAGATCCCATGACCATAGGAGAAACATATAAATTGAAAATAGTGTAATGTCTAAATGATCACTATTTCTATTCTATCCTCTATTACTATTTGGATCGCTCTTTCTACTCTATACTGATTACTATACGGATTACTATTCAGTGGTTACTTTTTAAGCAAGTATTATCAAGCAAGTATTATTAATGTGAGTGTTATTTGAAGGTGTCCGATACAAGCATTGTTCAGTGGCGTTACTATAGTTGTATCTGCGATTACAAAGACTCTACTACAATGTGCATTACAAAAGTAACAACGAGTATTTGTTGACATCACAAAAATGTCAGTGTGTGTTTGCTGACATCACAAGCTAATGTAGTTTTTATTCATGTGAAATAAAATTATTTTTATGATGATACTTGTTCATCAATGAAATATGTCATAGTAAAAATATTACAAATTGTACTGGCTATTCAGTCAATGAAAGTCATGTTTCCTTATAACGAAACAGCTAATATTATCATTACTATTATTAGACAGCAATTTGGCACAAGGCCAGAAAAAGTGGATAGAGAGATGGCTGGTCATGCAGAATCAGAGAAGAACTTCCTAAGCAACCCATACACGCAGTATTACTTTTCATGCAATCCATACACACACTATTACTTCTTACACAAGCCATATAAATAGTATTACTTTTCATGCAATCCATACACACACTATTACTTCATGTACAACACATACACACAGTATTACTTCCAGTTGTCTGTCAACTTCCACTCTAATTCTATATGCACTATGAAGACTGGCATGCAAAGAGGTAATCTGATTTTAGACAAATGGCCGAGAAGTAACACCTTGAACTGAGGCAGAAGTATTGATCCAAATGTAAATAACTCCATCATATTTCCTCATATTCTGAAAAGAATTTGCAGAGGTGATGAATAAAAAAATTAAATGAAAATCTTGTTTGCATGAAAGAGTCACAAGATGCAATTTTATATATTCAACTTGTAAACCTTAGTGATATGTATTTCCCATCTTTGCAAAGAGATGCTAGGTTTCAACATGGTTGAAGATTATTTGAATATATAATTATGCATTCAAAGAACTTATAATTTAAACTTGTTCTTGCCCATCAATTAAAAAGAAAATTCTGCATCTTCTCACAATTCACTTTTCAATTGTTTCCTGATTATTCATCCAACATTTCAGATTCCATTAGCCTAATTTCAATTTAAAATTATATTCTTGCTTCACTATTCTTCACACTTTAGCCAATCCCTTTTCCTTTTTCTTTCCTTATAAGGTTAGTGACTTCTTTTTGAAAACTCTTAATTATAATGTTAATGCATATAAATGAATAATGTCTAATACAATAGGAGGTGCTGAGAGATTTCTAAGCCTGAACTACTTCCTCAAATCAGTATTGCAATGATCAAATATCAAAATACTGAAGTGGGTCAGACTGAGAACTTATCAGCACCTCTGTCTGAATTTTATCATTTAGCTTTTGTTTCTTTTTTTTTATATTTAAGTTCTTCAATTCATGATCGTCGTCTATGTGCCTTTTCCCTTCAGGAGATTGGTGATCATGGCCCTCCACAATTTACTGTCCTTTGTAGCTCTTAATAAAATTTGTCTTATTTTAAATCTTTCTCTGCCATCTATTTACTCAAGCTTGTTACTTGTGAGCCATTATCCATTATACCAGCCACACATCCAAGTTTACAGCACCTGGTATTCCCAAGTGGTGACTCATCAAGGTACTTACCAGTCTTGATGTTGCTTAACTTTGGTGATCATATGAGAACTAGTGTTTCAATATGAGATAGACGTAAGCCCTGTTTTTTGAGAAAAACAGAATAAAATGATGTATCCGAGATACTGTTTGTTTTTAGTGAGAAAAAGAAATCATACATATTATGTCTGCTTTCTTTTTAAAGAAACAAAGAGAATATAGTGGAGGTGATAACACTCTCATGCATTTAATATCTACTTCAAGGAAATGGAAAACCTTGTTAATTTAAATTTTTTTTCATTTGTACTTTCCTTCTCAGTTATTTAAATAATGATTTGCATTCATATTTATAATTGTTATTGCAATATTTGATTAAAGTTGTGAAGCTTATATATTTAACAATGCAATAGAGAATTTCCATGGTATTTAATAGTTGTGGAATTTGCAAAAAGCTTATTCAGTCATTGAAAATTAAGATACATTTATGGTATACTAAAAATCTAATCTTTAAATATGTGTTCCCAAGATACAGTTTAAATGATATATAATACCCCAGTCTATTTAGATACATACTGTATCTTAAACTGCAACCAAGTGCAGTGACAAATTTCATTAAAATTAGACAAGGGTTCTTGGGCTAGGGCCTTTTTACTCTTTTTGCAACATTCTTAATAAAACAAAATTATTAAATAAATTTAACACAACATATATTTATACAATTCATTACACTACATTAGAATTTTTTATAAGCAAATATCTCTGATGTTTGGCAAGTACTTGATGGATAAAGCTGCTATGTGGGTGTGTTATTGTAAAACAATCTGTATTGCAGGAAAATTGTGTCGCATGACTTGATGTTAAATACATAAATGCATGCTGGTTTGCTGCCATTATCTATTTTCAAATAAATGTGAGAAAGAAATGATTATGTATAATAAAAAATATAATTATTATTTTGAAAAAATGAAACTAAGTATAAAAAAAATGAGGTATCTGTACATTATCATTTCAATAAATATGAATCTTCTTAAACAGACAATTGCTGTTTGTTTAGTTTTTCTTTTTTTGGAATTACCTTCACCTTTGGAAATTATAATAGGGTAAATACTAAAATTAGTATAAATTGTCACCCCAGGGCTATAGAAAGGCCTTTAGTATGATATCAGTTTGCAATTGCATTTTAAAAAAAAAAATATAAACTTTTTGCTGCAGGGCAATTTCTGCATTAAATGGATATTTCAACTTAAAGCTTATTTATAGTCTTGGAATAATGACAGGCCTATGTCATTCTGGTATCGTTAATTTATTGTTCAGTCTTTTGGTTGATAATTTAATGTTCATCATTCAATTTCTAACTGAATTTCATTAATAAATAGAAGAATTGTTAATACTATTAAATTTATTTCAATCATATCATATTAATAATTTTAATATTTTGAAAGTTGTTTTTTCTGTTGTTCTGTGTATCAGGGACTGCAATTTTTCACAAAATCTGCAAACCATTGCATGTATTCATTTCTTATTGCATTTGATCTGAGTAGTATTGCATAATATGAATAATAATAATTATTGAAATGTATTTCAAATACAAATTAAAACATGTGTAATTAATAATAAAATGGATAATATTGTTATCTTATCATTTAATATCATAAACTGCTTTTAAAAGGAACCCAATGGGTTTATGAGCGGTCTCGTCAGAAAATTAAAATAAGAAAGCATGGAATTTTCATGGATAAAGCTACTTTATGAGGTAAAATTGTTTTGATTTGTAATCATAATTTAATCATTTATAATAACCAAAAAGTGAAATATACATTATCAACAGGCAGGTGTATCAAACAGGTGTGTTTAGATGTTAGTCAAATTCCAGTAATCCAGCCATCAGGTTAAAAGGGTAAAAATACTGCCAAAATTTTTTTATTTTATTTTATTATTATTATTATTATTTTTTTCTTTTAGATGTTTTTAAAAAGAAAATGCATGTGTGCGTTCACAAAGATGCATGTGTGAATGGATGCAAATTTGTCTTTTTGTATTAAATCCTTGATTTTAGCAGCATGTCCAACGCTAACATTGGGAGACTGATTCTGTTTTACACTGACTTTCTGCTCATTATTATTTCAATTTTCTCCTATATTTAATGAAAATATAAAAGTGACTATAAAATGATTCAACTTTAGCGAAAAACCATGAATTTGAGTTTCTGAAAATGGTCGTTCCTTTCAAATAGATTTGTATAAAAAGAACAGATTTGAAAAGCTGATTCTGTTCTTGTACATTTGTACCTTGTAAGCAGCTGTTCCTTGTAAGGAATGTTCCATTTCACCAGAGTCCACTATATATATATATATATATATAGCTATTCAGTTTGAAGGAATTCAATCTCATGATTGCAATCATAATGCCATGTAATGAATCAATTTGAAATAAGACTAGTGGCATCAAACTTTCAATGCTGCTAATTATATATGTTTCTCTCTTTCTCATATATATGAGTACAATTGAATTGTACAGTAGGCACAGTGACTTGAAATAATACTTTTTTCATATGGCTATCGATTAAGAAAAAGTCTCATTAAATTTCATAAAAGTTAATAGGGGTTTCAGTAAACAGATTCTCCTATGGAAGCTGAAACAAATGTAATTTCTAAAAATGTTAAAAAAAATAAGATTTGAAATTTATAATCTGGAGTTATTTTTTTAATATATTAAGTACTCCTGATTATGGACTGTAAAAAAAAAACATTTTTTTCAAAAATTATATTGTATGTGCATATGTTCTGGTTACCATAAGGGGGTAATTTTAAAGAATTTACATAGATAAAAAGACCTATTATTTATTTTCAGCTGATCAATTAATAGCAATCTCACATCATTGAATTAATGTTTCATTCATGGAAAGATTATGAGTCTTCTTGTGAACATTAGCCCAAAAGTTGTGAATATAAGAAAATCTCTCTATATATCTGTCTATGTTTCTGAAATGAGATATTGTAACTTTTTTCCACTGAAGAAGGCCGAAACATACAATGGCCATAATGTTGTGAATATGACAGTAAAGATGAGGTCAACAGTCTGAACAATGTAAACAGTGTAAATAAGAAGATATATTTGAGCTTGCATTTTCAACTGGTGTTGGTTTGTGTTAGTGATAATAATGCTGTAAAAACCTGCAAAAAACCCCCTGGTCACAGCAACATGGAAAAACATACACATACACATACAGATATATATATATATATATATATATATATATATATATATATATATATATATATATATATATATATATGTGTGTGTAAGGTATATTTAGACAACAACGCAGAGCCTCAACTCCCCAACCACCACTCCTACATCAAAATAAAGTTGCTTATGAATTCTCAAATCCTTTGGGAGATTGCATTAAATTCTTACATCAGGCAAACTGGCAGGATTACTTGTCACCTAGCAGAACTCAGTGCAATTTATGCACAAATCAATCATCACATTATGAGCAACAACAATATAAATATTCGTGGATAATACCAAAATACTCTACAGCACAAGGTGCAAAGTAAGACTTAAATCATTAGAAGGTATTATTATATAAAATAAACAGCCTACATTAAATAAACTATCATTCACCACAGGAGAGAGTATATTGAAGTGTATATAATGTATAACACATCCTTTTTGATGTAGCCTCATACCCAATAACCTTAATTTAAAAGTTGCAGCTTTCCAAAGAATACCAGGATGTAGACAAAGGAATTCTGCCTACCACACAGATAAAACATTGGTTCTTGAAAATGATGGAGATGGTCAAAATTACTTGAATAAAACAAAAACACAAAGATGAACTTCAGGAAGCTTATACAAAATTGATCCCAATACACTAAATTTTATTTGAAAATTGAAAAAAATGCAATAAAAATTAAACATCAGACCTTGTCAGTCTTGTTTTAATCAAATGCATTATTTATATTTAGAAATAAATTTAACCAAAACTTTGATCTAAAGAATGCCATACTTAATTAAAAGAGAAAGTAACTTAGATGGAAATTCTCAAGAGTGCTGTTACTGAATCTTATCATAATATCTATCTGCTACCCAAATTTTTTTAAAAATATCTCCATTCCTAAAGGAATTATTACTTCCCACAAGCCAACATACATGATGATAGAAATATTAAAACTAAAAGTGGTTAAATTCATAACCTCATTTTATTTAAAATATACAACACATAAATTAATCCAAAACTAAAATAATTTAAATACTAATTTGCATAAAAAATTCAATTCAAGAACATCATTTACTCACTTTCATTTAGTAGACATTGAATTGTGTCCCTTGGCATCCTCCATAACGTGTGTCCACTTTTCGACTGATAAATATTTATGAGTATTCTTGAATTTTAAAATTTTGAAAAATCAATAATATTTTTGCTCTTGTATATAAATACTTGTTACAAAATAAAATACTCATATTTGCCTTAATAATTTCCCTCAGAGGACAAAATGCACTGGCTAAGTTTTCTTTTTATCTATATATATATATATATATATAGTTTTAAGTTATGCTATATTTATGGGATAAAGTGCCCAATATCAGAGATAGAGCATATGTAAATATCACGTGGCATGATGATAGCATTTAAAATGAAACAGTCTGTCACCTCTGATTATTGACTTCAATTTTCACTTTATATATATATATATATATATATATATATATATATATATATATATGGTAATATTAGCTGATTTCTTACAAGGAAACATATCGTATTAATTGACAGAGCAGCCAGTACTACTTTCAGTAGAAAATTATAAAATCCTTCTCTTGGAATTAATTTTCAGGAATATAGGTTTCTTATGTCCTGTAGCTGTAATGAATCTTTCCAGTATTGATGGGAGTTTCGTTCCTAACCATTTATTTGAAGTAGTGTTGAATGTTAACATCTTTGTGTCAGATGTGCTATCCACTTTTGTTGTTGCTGCTGTTGGTAGTCCTCAAGTGATGTGGTTTCTATTATTCACTACAGTTATCATGTTGTTCAGTAGGGAATATGACCAGAAATAATAATCTTTTTCAAATATATTTTCATATCACGATAGATTAAGCATTCCAAATCACAAATACATAACAAAAAAAAATATTATAAAATAATTTATTGCTGTTGTTGACAGTTTTCATTTCTCCATTTGGGTTTGATAATTCATCATGCATGCAAGTATACCTGTTTCAAAAGAAAATTCTAGATTGTTCTGTATTACTGACTTGCAGCAATACAATAGTGTATATATATATATATATATATATACACACAAGAACAGGTAAATAAAATTTTGTTCATCTCAACCATAAAACCACACAGACCAAATATATCCAAAATATTTCCAACTGAAATGATGTGTGCTGTCTGCAAAATAAAATATATTGTTTGGAGGGCATGAAAAGTAAATTTGATGCAAGTATTCTTAAAGCTTCCAAGATTTCAAACTATTTTGTGTATAAGCTCGCCATTTGTGCTTTGAAAATATTCCAAAGACAAATGTTAAAAATAGACCAAATCAAGTACCTTATCATATTTAAGTTATATTAAGAACAAGTAATCAAATATATCCGATTTGAAAATTGATTAGATTTTGGATTTAAGCTCTGGATTGTTTTGGGTCTGAAAATTCTATGTCCAGTCTACTGGGAAATTTGAGTTTTTGTTTTTAGAAGTCAAAGTTTCAAAGTATATAGAAATACTGGAACTGCAACAAACTTTTACATTTTTGTTTTCAAAAATTTATTATTGATTTATGATTAGAATCTTGATATTTCTGCAAAGAATATATTGATTACATGGCCATGATAAACCGACTTCCCATAATACAATTGATTCAGTAGTGTTGTCATGTCAAGCATCATCATTCCGTACCATTGTAACTTGTAGCAGAATAACTATAATATAAAAACATAATTAAAAATAAAATTAATTATCAAAAAGAAGCGATTCAGAGCAGAAGATTTTATGAGGGGGTGCTGCAAAAAATGATGTAAGTTCTCTGTGCAAAATTCTGTTTTTTTTATTTATGTAATTATTTATGTTTCCATTGGCATCTCAGGAGAATACCATGAAAAACATCCATTAAATGTTTTGTTATTAAAAATCCTTAAAATACTACATATCATTAAAATTCTTTAAAATACTACATATCATTAAAAGATCTTTTAAAATAGTACATATTAAAAAACAAATTAAATTTCAATTATTTAAAGTCACTTTTTAAAATTGAATATTTATTTTACGTCTAAAAGAATATTTAAATCTTATTCATTTGTTGATATTTTTAATGGCTTATCAACCCTTTTTTGATTATTTGAAACCAAAAATATAACAACTATTTGTACAAAGTTCAACCATGTTTTATCCCTGCTTCTCCTGCTTGTAATTTTCACTTGTAGAAACCAAATATATAATCCACCTAGATTACCACTCTAGTTTCTTTGAGTGTAGAATTAAGTGTTCATTTTTTATTACATTAGGTAAGGTTAAATACTGCATGCAGTATAGAAGTTAATTGATATACTTTAAAGTTTTTAGCCATTAAATATAATATTTAAAAAACTTTTATTACCTATATACTGAAATGAGTTGGATGTATAAGCAGTAGATGGAAATAATTTCTGTCTCAATTTAGGGAATTTCTACAGGGGTAGAATGTTCTTATTCCACTGCTATCCCTAGACATGAGCAGTGGAATGAGAACAGTCTACTCCAATAGATTAAATAAAGGGTTCAGTTCAGAATTCCCCATCGGTTACTGTTGTAACCTAGGGCAGGTTACTGAATAGAATAATCAAATGAATGTTGGTAATGAACGCTTTAACATTTCCTTCCACAACATCCATGATATTCATACCAACTTCTGCAGTGTGGAATCATTCGCCTTTGAAAAGTCTCCTGGTATACCTGCTCCCTGTAAGATTAACCTTAACTCGTCAATCCCTTCCTCTTATTTCTTGATTCTTGGCTACCTTCCTCTCCTTAGTAGAACTCTAAAATCCACATGCATGACCTTGAAGTTTATATCCATAATCATCTCTCCCTCTGGCTAGAAAACTCTCTTTGGAATCTCCAGACCATTCATATATGTGTCTCTATCTGTCTTTCGTCAATTCAGTAAGCTATCTCTTCTTTCTCTACGATTCCCCTGCCTCTCGAAACTGTTGTCTACTCAATAGCATTTCTGATAATATAGACAAAGCCATCTCTCTACATCCGTTTGCAAATATATTCATGTTCGGTGACTTTAATGCTCATCATACCATGACTTACAAGTCTGTGACTGAGCTCGCTGACACCCAAACCTTTAACTTTTAAATAACTCAATCCCTCACACAAGTGGCTAACTTTCTGTCATGGGTCCTTACCTATAACTACAGAATGAACTCTTCCTAACACTATGTATACTACACCTCTCAAGAGAGAGGGTCGAATCGAGTTGAGCCAATAGTAGTTCACTCCAAACCAGACTGACAGTCATACTAACACCTTCCACATCTTGTATTAATATTTCGTGTAATATACCTTCGTTATTTCTAGTCTTGTGTTCATGTTGTTCTTCCTTGGTCCTAACCTGGACCATAACACTTTCCTATGTGTTTCTCTAGTAACCCAGATGGTAACACTTCCCCTCTTGATCTATGTTTACTTCCCTCTCCAATTCTTTCTTGCTATGCAGCATTGCCCTCTTGGCAACTCTGATCATGCAGTGGTGTCTCTGAACATCTCTTTCCACTCCTGCTTTAGTCATGAACCTCCTATGAACAGAATATCTTTCTTTTTATCAATGTGCAGACTAGGACCTGTTCCATGATTTCCTTCGCAACATCCCTTGGAATGTGGTTTTTAATCATCTCATACAAAAATGTGCATCTGAGGTCTCCTCATGGTTAAAAGCCATCATCGGGCTTTCATCCTAGTAAGAAAATACCAAGTTAAATCACACTTATCTTCTTGGTTCTCACCTGCTTGCTCTGCTGCTATAGCTCATAGGAATCACTTCTTCCGTCTGTGCCAGCACAACTTGTGATTGCAACAGACCTCTCTTTGTCTTTGCTCATAATGAGTGCAAGCATATCAACGAAGCAAAGTTACATAATCAAGATGTTGACATTCCATACTAGTTCAAATAAAAGATTAAAAAGGAAACCTTCATCAATACTGGAAAGAACGATAACAGCTAACGGAATTAAGAGACTTATTTTCATGAAAAATTGTTTCAAGAGAAAGATCTTATAAATTTCAAGCACCAGTAATACTGGTTGCTCTTTCAATAAATACGGAATGTTTCCTTATAAGGAAACGGCTTTGGTGTCAGAATTGGACTTATATAGAAATATTTGTTAATTTAGGCCAGTGGATTCCCAAAGTGGCTTCCATATAGAAAGTCTTGATCTAACAAGTTTATTTAAGAACATGACAACGTATCATGTCTAAGACTTCTATTTCTCCATTTACGTTATTATTCATAATCCCTTTTCTCCCAATCATTTACAAAGCATGTAGATTCCTTGTTGCTTTTCTCTTTTGCCGTCAATAAATCCTGTGAGTATCAAATTTTCTAAGCCCTCTTTCCTTTTTATGTACACTAGAAATTTCTGATTTGAAGTATACATTTCGTTTCCTGTCTATATTTGAAGAGAAAATAATATAATAATCAAGATGTTGATATTCCACACTAGTTCAAATAAAAGGTTAAAAAGAGAGTCAATACTGGAAAGAGCAATAGCAGCCACTTATGAAACCTATTTTTTTTTAAATTGTTTTAAGAGAAATATTTGAATGTTTCCTTTTAAGGACATAACTTCTATTACTATTATAATCAGTTGAAATAGAAAATACAATATTTGAAGACATATCAACCAACATTTAGTGTTTCAAGACAAGGATTCTCTTTTAAGTCTTGATAGAGTTCAAAAGTGTCTCTGAGTCCTTGTGGTTGATGAATTATATTCCAAGTTCCAACCTCTCTCTCACAGACAGGATTTGGCAAGCCTCTTACTGCTCTTATGCTACTTCCATGGAAAATGCTCAGATGAACTACATTCCTATGTTCTGTCAGGTCTGACCTTCATGGCTAGTTACCCACCATGCCACTTACATTATAGCAAACCACCCACCTTCCCTTCATATTCCATCAGTGAGAAGTAAGTTCCACTCAAACAGCTTCTTCCTGCACTTCTCTGTGGATTATTCACAAGATGTTTCCCTGATCGCTACAATCTCAACCTGTTCAAGTCTAGATTTAACCATTATCTTTCCCCTCCTGTCCATATAAACTACCCTTCAATGTAACACTCTACTCTGAGTGGCCTTGCACAGGGTGAACTTTACTCTAAAGATTGTAGAAAAAATAGGGAATGATAAAAGTGAGAATTCAATGATACGCAAGAAATGGTTTTCAATATGCTTGTAAAACAATTGTAAGAATTAAAGAATTATTGGAAAACTAGCAGCATGGCCCAGCATTGCCCATGCTTGATTAAAAAATCGTACGACTCATACAGCAATCACTATCACTTGACTTAAAATATTTTTACCCTTCCTTGCCATTAAAGGAGTGCCCTTTGCCGTGCTGATGTTGCTACATGCCTTACTTCTTGCCACTGTGAATTTTTTCTAAGCTCTATACTAAACATTAAATCTGTTACGAAAAAAGAACTGAATAAAATGAACTGAAAACGATCAGCTTTAAAAAAGGACTCATAACTGGAAAAACCGAATAAAAAAAAGAATGTTAACAACAAATACTTTTTCACATCCAACCCAGTTCTGCGGAATCAGAATCAACATTGAGTTTAAGCAAGCAAATGAGCCAATTGGAGTAAAGTGCTATGTAGATTTAAATTTTTCCCACTTGTGACAAATGCAGCTATGATTTTTTTGCATGGTATCATGTTAGTTAATATTCGTGTCAATCAGCTGTTGGCTGTTATGCTGGCTAATAGAATCTTCCTGCCTATTCGTGGCATCCAGCTATAGGCTCTCACTCTGGCCAGTAGAAAATGGCTTCAAACTACATGAAAACTGCCGTAGAAGATTATTTCCACTATCGATGGGAGTTGGGAAATGCAATGTCAGTCTTGGCTTTCCTGCTAACTTGGAGCATGTGCATGTAAATCGAAAATTGCAGCTGTGCATTCGTTACACACACACATCCTACCTTTTATAGACAGAGATTTAGATGGCAGTCTTCAGGTCAGCAGCAATATGAAGAAGAGGGTACAAGATAGATTACAGAACAAATATTACTGCTATACAAAGTTATAACATGAGAGGCAATAAGCATTTCTTATTACTAAAACTAAGTATATTATCTTGCTTTGTTATTAAATAGTGTTTTTGCACAAATAGATTTTTCCAGATAAAGATTCTTTTTAGCAGATAGAAGTATCTCGAATCTAGAATTGGGTACTGAGTTAAATTCTGTGCCATTTTCTAGAATCACTATTCTGATTTTCTTTTATGTGCCGTAGCTCTTAAAGACATGGGCAAACATGGTACTCTACAATTTCCTATCCTTCATAGCTCTTAACTATGACTGTAGAATCTCTGTCGGCCCATCTTCTGCTAATCATTTATACCACCTTATTTACTGCTACTTTTTGCCTCTCACTGTTCCCATTGTCTTCAGTATGTCCTTTGAGTGTCAAATTTTCCAGGCCTCCCATTCTTATTTTGTTCTATAAATTTCAACTCTATCTTTTTAAGTACAAGTGTCTGTTTGGTTTTATTTCCATTAAAACATTCTTGTTGCTCACATGCTCTGTCTAGGGTATTCTCCTTTTGTCAAACCATGTCTCTGTTGTCTCAAATCTCTTCGTCATTGATGAAATTGTCAAGCATTCATATTGGGACTGTTCAGCACACTTTTCTTTGTTTCTTATTAAATTTCACTGTTCTATTGATGTCATTAAAATACTGATTTTTGTAATGTGGATCAGGCTGTTAGCTTTTTAGTTGCCAACTTATATTAAATCTAAAATGGAGTCTCAGTAAATATCTTGCTTAAAATACAAAATTTATCCCCCCACCACTTTGTACAGATACTGAACTTTTTATTCTTTATTGATCAAATATTGATTATTTGCAAGTATATTTTTGTTTAAATATTTTTCATTTTTTTTTTTCAGTTTTTTAAATTTTTTGATTGGCTTATTTAGTGAAAATAAAATTATTTTTAAATTATATTTTTTTTTTATTTTTAAATTAACTTCAGTGAACAGTGCATATCTTCTGCCATTATTCAGGAAATTTCAAAATTTCATCCAGTCAGAAATTTTAGCTTTTTGAGAAAAATTGCCTTTTACAATCTATCTGATAATTGACTTTTTTTTTTCCTAAATTAAAAAAAAAAAATAAAATAAATAAAAAAAACCAGAAGACACCACCAGATTGAAAATTTGCAAGAAATTTCTAACACCACCCCAATTATTAGACACCCTCACAACTTAATAGAATAGAGTCGCAGGCTGTAGTGGGGTCATCATTTAAGGTCTGCTTGGAAATCTGTGGAGCAGTCAACAGGAAAATACTCTTTCTTCTGCCAAAAATTCACCTGGCATCTCGGCTTGCGTCACTTTCCCACCACCATAACATAGCTTCCCTGTGCCTTTTCTGTAAATATTTTCATGGTATTTTTTCTGATGAGCTTTCCTCTTTGGTACTTTGATTTGCTGAATTTAAGTGCATTACTAGATTGGGTTTCAAAATTTCCCTATTCAAATTGGAAGCTGTAATTAAGTAAAAAGAAAAAGTAATTAAGTTTCTTCTTCTACACTTCTCACTTGTGGAATTGTCTTCTGGCTTCATTTCTATTAGTATTTATTTACACTATTTATTTATTATATTGCTTATTGGAATGGTTGGCAAAACTTTGGCTAATTGCCAATTGATTTGAACTTTATAAGATTGCAAATTATAAGGATTTCCTCATAGTAGGTTCACATATTTTAACTACTTAGTAAATCTTAATAAAAATATAATAACTATATTAGTAAATCTTGATATCTGACTTTTTAACTACTTATTAAATCTTAATAAATTTATGAATAAAAAACAGTTTTCATATATATTTTTTTATAAATTGGTAAATGATAAACATTGCATTATTTTTAATTGTATTAGTTTTTACAACGTTGGAAACAAAGTCTCCAAGAGAAATTTTGCAGGACAGTACAAGACAGCTGGCTGAGGCAGACAAAGATTTTTTTCAAAACTGAGGATTTGATATTTAGTGCAAACTCTCAGATAGATATTATTTCCATGATCATATATAACATAATGTAACAAACATATTCAATTAAAGCAGCAACATGAATCAGTATCTATGGTTACATTCACTTTCAGCTTTTGTCATAGTGAATTGCTTTTTAAATGGTCATAAGAATTTCTTTCAAAGGAAAATACTTTTCTTAAAAAAACAAAACAAATTTAACATTTTAACAAGTGTACCTTTTAAACTGTGCACCTTTTAAAATGTGCTTTTCTGGCTTTTTGTTTGCAAAATCTCTAATAAGAGTATTAAAATAAATTTGTCTGGCAGTGCCAGGTTCAATACATAATCTTGCTAGATATTAATTCTTCTGGAAATATAAATGTATTCTTGTAAATAAAAAAATCAAATAGTGTTTAATATTTTTATTGTAATTTCTCAAGAACAAAAAAAAATCACATTCATCATATGTTTAGCCTTCTTACAATTTTAATCATCAATTTTTAGAAAAGTAGTGATGTTAGTTAAAATAATAGCATTGTCAATAAAAAAAAAACAATCTTTTTCACACACCATTTTATTGTGGATACAAGGTCCAAGTTTGCAGTCTTTTTCTTATCCTAAGCATTCGGTCTTTGATGAACTTTGGCTATAGCAAGAACTCAGTAACCAAAGAGAAATCAGAGTTGTAATTTTTCTATACCCGGTCCTTCAGTTTTATTATACTATATAATATTTAGAAAAACCAAATAAAACAGTTGTTTATTTTTAAAACACATTTATAACGAACAACACAATATTACAAAAATTGAGGTTGGATGTATTTAAGAATAAAAAATAAATACTAGTTTCTGGCTATAACTTTTCTTTGAAAGTAATGTTTGCCTATGGATCAACCATCATCACCTGCTGAGCCATGTACTTATTCCTATCAGAAGTAGTATCAATTCAATTTCTTTTTCTGTAAATGAGAAGTTAAAAGGGGTTGATTTTCTGCCAGCAAGCAGACATTTTATTGCAGTTATTCTGCTTCATTTCCTTGTACCATATATTTAGCCACATAAAGAAATGAAAAAGAAGTAAAAAGCATGACAAATAGCAAAAGGTCAGAAAAGAGTGCATCTTTTTTCAGAATCATATGTCGAGGAAATTATATGCTATCAAAAATATTAATGAATACATCGCTTACTTTATATCTGGCCATATCCTTTACAAATACATTTCCTCTTGTATGTATGTATGTATGTATGTATGTATGTATGTGTGTATACATATATAATATGTGTGTGTGTATATATATATATATATATATATATATATATATGTGCATGTGTGTATATATATATATGTGTGTGTGTGTATATATGCATGTGTGTGTGTGTGCACACATATGAAAAATCTCAGAAAATGTATGCCAATTGATATATTTAATATCTCTTTCTTAGTGTATATTGTCATGTACATCTCATTTAGAATAAATATTCTTATATATATATATTGCAGAAGCAGTAGAAGTTTGCCTCTCCTTATATAATCTCACAAAATCTATACCAATTAATACATTTAATATCTATTTTTTAGTGTATACTGTCATGTGCACATCATTTCGAATAAATATTTTTGTATGTACTGTATACATAGGTATATAATGGGTGTGCCTCTCCTTATATATTAATAATTTGTGATATATATGTATATATAATATATATATATATATATATATATATATATGTATTGTTTATAAGTATATCCTGAAAATGGAGAGGCATGGTGGATTGCTGATTAGTGACTTGGGTTGAAGAATCAGAGAGCAGAGTTTAAATTCCATTTGAGTTTCTTAAATGCAAAGACCATTGGGAATAGTACAAATCAATCCCTACTCCCACCTCCAGCTGTAGATAAATAGCTGAACAGACTGGATCCTGTAGCCTTGAGTAGCAACCAATCTAGGAGAAGAACAACTCTGAATTCAAAACCTACAACTATGAGTTAAACAGCCTCACCAACCCACAAGTGCCATGCATATATGCTTCAGCTTAAAGCTTCTTGGTTTTGACCTGTATTATTAAAAAATCATCTTCTCAAATGACCTACAACAATTCTTTACATTTATATTCAACCATCATCAACTTTAAAGGACATATAATTTTCCTGCCTACAATATTATTATAAAATTACTGTAGTTCTCCCCTTTAGTCTTCTCAGTTGTGTTGACTATTTTCATAAAGGACATACCTCCAGTTCAGACATTTGGTCCAGCCAATGTAGCTCTACATTCATTACTAAAAATTACTGTTGAGAGATCAAATTTCGTATACATCTTCACCCAACTTTGTGATGTTCATTTAAACATAACAGTTTGGTTGCTTTCATGTCTTTGATCCGAATTTTTAATATTCGGCATCTTTTTCACTTTCTGCAAAATGTTTCTTACTGGTCAATTCCCTTTTAATTTTTCTCTCTTTGTAAAACTCCTTAAAACCATTTTTTCTTGATCAATATTTAAAGTGTTCATAGAAATCAAGATGGAATTAACAGGAAAAATTATAAACTAAACAGTTTCTTTGTGGAAATTGTTTTGGGGTTGTTTTCTCTCTCTTCCTTTTTTATGCATGACCAAAAGCTGAAAAGGGGTTTCTGCTACTGACAGTTTTATCAACACATGTGTGTCTAGTGAAAAGGTTTACCATCTTCTACAACATTTTAACAGCAAAGCTTTTTTTTTATGTAAAAGTATGTTTTTAAGTTTGTTTTTGCAGATGTATCTTTTACAAGTTACATACTCTGTTGTTTTTCATATAAATCATCATGTGTCTAACAGGGAAGGTTCATACATTTTAGTAGATATGATTATTTACAATTTACTGAAACCAAAGACCTAGTGGATTCACTTTATGAATGAAATAACTTATAGATTTTATTCTATGTGCCATGTCTCTTCAAAGGTTGATAAAGGGCCAACTACATTACAAGCTTGTGTTGATGGCAGATTGAGGAATTGGAGAGATGGTAAAAAGACAAACATTGCTAAGTGCTACAAAAAATAGGATGTTGTGGAAATCCATGTTAGTCCACATCCTGAAGGGGCAGAACATATAGAAGAAAGTCCTGCCAGTGTTTTCAGTTTGTTTTTTGATCTTCCTTTCATAAATGTTTTTGCCATTTCTGACTTCATGTTCCCATCACTCAGTAACTTTACAATATCTTATTTAATTTTTAACGTTACATTTTTCTTATGACCTGTTTCAATCTTTGCATATCTGAACTTAAAAAATAAATATCAGTGTAGACATTATATATTTTTATATATATATATATATATATATATATATATATATATATATACTTAAGATATGAACAACCCTTCAGTAGCATAAAATCTTACATCATTGAATAAGTTATCTCTATCTAAAAAGGCAGTGTGTGTGTGTAACGAATGCACGGCCGCAATTTTCGATGGATTTGCACCAAAATTTACATGCACATGCTTCAAGTTAGTGGCAAGGCCAAGACTGACATTGCATTTCCCAACTCCCATCGATAGTGGAAATAAATAATTTTTTTCATGCTTCTACAGCAGTTTTCATGTAGTTTGCAGCCATTTTCTACTGGTCAGAGTGAGAGCATATAGCTGGATGTCACGAATAGGCAGGAAGATTCTATTGGCCAGCATAACAGCCAACAGCTGACTGACATGAAAGTTAACTAGCATGCTAGCATGCTAGCATGCAAAAAAAATCGATAGCTGCATTTGTCACAAGTGAGAAAAATTTAAATCTGCATGGCACTTTACTCCAATTGGCTCATTCGCTTGCTTAAACTCAACATTGATTCTGATTTCACAGAACTGGGTTGGATGTGAAAAAGTATTTGTTGTTAACATTCTTAACATTCTTTTTTTATTCAGTTTTTCCAGTTACGAGTCCTTTTTTAAAGCTGATCGTTTTGTGTTCATTTTGTTTATTTATTTTTTCATGACAGATTTAATGTTTAGTATAGAGCTTAGAAAAAATTCACAGTGTGAGATAGGCAAGAAGTAAGGCATGTAGCAACATCAGCATGGCAAAGGGCACTCCTTTAAAGGTAAAGAGGGGGAAAAATATTTGAAGTCAAGTGATAGCAATTGCTGTATGAGTCGTATGATTTTTGAATCAAGCACGGCAATACTGCTAGTTGTAAATATTCCTGTAAATATTATTGTATTCAATGTACTAAAATATCAAGTTTACAATATATTGGTGATCTCAGTATAAAAATAGAGCATTGAAAAGTTCTCAGCCAAATCAAGATTAACTGTAAGCCATGACACACAGGTGCTACTCGACATATTCACCTCATCGCTCAACACACAAGGCACATTGTTACTTAAGTTTCTTTAATCCTTACTAAAACTTCTGAGGTTTGGTCTCAGAAATACTGATTTGAGAAAATGGGTTAAGAAGTTATATATGCCTTACATAAATCCATCAATATTTGTAAATGGCCTCAAACTTACATGCCTTTGGAGTACATTGTACTCTTGACAATGAAATGTCTGCTTGTATGAAGAAGGCAACTTATGTTTTTGCAGCTCTAAAATCTGACTTGTGTCTCTGAGAGGATTTAAGAAGTATACAAAGATGGCAATTTGCAATTTCTGTGTGTTGAAATGCCTGCTGTATAACTGTGAGATATGGATTCTGTACTTCAGGAAAACTAGAAACAAAGAAAAGAGTGCTGAACTGTAACATGATATTGGCCCTCCTATATAGCAGAAAAATTCTAGACATTATCATCTCGGATGAAGAGACTTGAAGCAACAGAAATATGGTTCTACAGAATGCTGAGAATACCATGGACCAAACATGTGAGCAGCAACAAATTTTTAGAGAAAATGGAAAGAAAAAGGACATTTATACTTAACAGCCGGAAGATAGTTGAAATTTCTAGGGCATATGAGGATGATATAAGCAGGGTTGGAAAATTTGATACTCACAGGACAGAATGAAGGCAGGAAGGAGAGAGGAAAACATTGCATAACCTACCTAGCAAGCTTGGGTAAATGGATGGCGGAACAAAATTTAGGAGAGATAACAAAAAGTTAAAATTTATTAAGAGCTATGAACGACAGGAAATTGTGGAGAGCCATGATTGCTAGTGTCCTGAAGGAACATGGCATATACTAAAAGATACATTTTATAAAGATTGCTATTGTTAAGAGAAATATATTTTAACTTTGTAAAGATAGGTAGCAATATTCAGAGAACTTTAAACAATTACTTGGTTAGACTATTTACATTATTCAGACTATTGTCCTCATCTTTGTGGCCATATTTATTACAACGTTTTGGCTGTTGTACGCTCCGGCCTTCATCAGGTGGTTGGAATGTCAAACTGAACTGTTTACTTTGCTCACTGGGATAGACTGTCCTAGTTCCACATGCCATGTTTGATGGATGTCAGTTATCAGTTATCTCCTGTTAATTCCTCTCTCCAAGTTCTCTACTGCCTTAAATAAGCATTGAACTCACACTCTTTGAGTCCTGTCACTGGATCCTCAAGGACACATGGCACAGTGGATAAAGGTGTTGGTTAGATCCAGTGACAGGACCCAAAGAGTCAATACTTATTTAAGGCAGTGGAGAACTTGGAGAGAGGAATTAACAGGAGATAACTGATAACTGACATCCATTAGACATGGCACGTGGAACTAGAACAGTCTACCCCAGTGAGTGAAATAAAGGGTTCAGTTTGACATTCCAAACACCTGAAGAAAGCCAGAGCATACAATGGTTGAAATGTTGCAATAAATATGGTGACAAAGATGAGGACAATAGTCCAAATAATGTAAATGGTGTACTTGGTTACATATTTTAGAGCATTATTTTCACTGAATTATTGCCATGTGACACAAACATTAGTTAGTGCATTATTTAAACAAATTAGCCACAAATAATCAACAGGGCCTTTTTATAGCTATCTGTCACTTATATTACTGCCAAATGAGACTTTTTAACACTTTTGTAACCTTTTATTAGCTGAAGATAACTTTAATAAAAATGTTTCATTTAGTTCATTTTATTCTTGACATAAGTGGCAACAAATATTTCTCAACTGAATTATTCAATATCATTTTCCTCATCAGATGAACATTTGCCAAGAAAAAGGAAATATACATGAAGGCTGCAAAAACCATGGCATTTTAAGGAAAAAAATTCAATGTAAGCGTTGCATGATATTGCGGTGGACTTGAGGATTAGCAATGGAAAATGCGCACTGAAAGGACCAAATGTTAGGTATGAGGGTCATCATAAAAGAAAAAAACATGCAAAACTTATCTGGTGCTGAAATGTTGCACTAATTAAAATTTTAATTTAATTCAAATACATCTTAAATAATAAAAAATTTGCATGTTTTCAAGTTTTTAAAATTTGATTTGATTGATTTGTATTTTATGGCTTATCAACCATCTGCAGATTATTCAAAGCCAGAAAATATTTTTAGATTTAAGAATTTTTTAGAGATAATAATGATTTTTACTGAGGCAAGTTATACTAATTAACTCATAGCAGGTGGGAGAAAAGGTGGATTCATAACTTTCTAAGGGTATTTACACATAAGTAAATATAACAAACCTTAGAATTGGTACTTTGCTCTTCAATTTCCAATTCCAAGCTGTTATCCATTACACTACCTGCACATCCAAGTTTACAGTAGTAGGAATAGATAGGTTTGCCTATTATTCATTTCACATTCCTCTGCATTCTTTTGGAACAGGAGTAGAGGTTTATCCCCTGTTTAGGATAGGGTTTTCAGTTTCTTCAACTTTATACTTCTAATGTTTCTGTTTGAATCCTGAAATTTTATTCACAAATTAAATCTTGACCTCTTTAAGTCAAGAATTAGTTACCTTTCCAGTTATTTTACCTTTTCTTACACTAATACAACTCCACATAGTAACCCCTACCTTGAGCATTAGTAAAAAAACAAAAAAAAATACCTGGCATTCTCAAGTACCCCCCACTCGCCATCTAGGTACTAATCTGTCACGGTATTGCTTAACTTTGGTGTATCGTACAAGAACCCATGTTTCAACATGATATGGAAATAATCTCATTTGATTTAACGTTTTCAACCCACTTGCATAAGAGTTAAAAAAACTTTCATTGATGTATTAACCAATTTCCTATTTTAGATAAATTATGAAATAAGTAACAAAGTAATCGTTCTAAGTAATGTGGTTAATCAAAATAAGTGTTGCATAATTTGTTGCCCTACAGATACATTTAGCTCTTTCTTTCATTGACCTCTTCAATGTTGAATAATATTTGAATGCTTTATTTATGCATATGGCTGTTAATGGTTAACAAATGAATGATTTTGAATTTCATGAGAACTCTTCTTCTCTGTGCTGTATCTCTTCACAATGTTGGTGATCATAGCTCTCCACAATTTCCTGTACTTTATAAGTCTTAGTTAATTTGGTCTTTTGGTTATCTCTCTGAAACCCAGTCCTGCCATCCATTTACACAAGCTTGTTACTTAAGTTATACACTGTTTTCCTCTCTTCATCTAGCATTCAATATGTCCTTTGAATGTCAAATTTTCCAAGCCCTCTTTCGTCATTATATGCCCTAGAAATTTCACCTTTCACTTTCTGATGTTAAACATAAGTCTCCTTTTTGGTGCCATTTTCTCAAAAACTTCATCGTTGTTCACATGGTATTGACAGCATCCTTCTGCAGAACCACTTTTTTATTTGTTTAAGTTTCATCTGCTGTGAGATGGTCCAGCATTCACTGCCATATAGGAGAACTGATTCAGTACTCTTTCATTTTAACAAAATTTTCTTGTTTCTTAATACTTTGCTTAGCTTTTGGAAGATATGTTTTGTATCCCAATATGCCTTCATATTTCAGTATTGCACTTTCCATCCTCTGTTCAAACACTTCTCAGGTATTGAAAGTGTTATACTTGCCTGATTTTGGTATCTCCAATTTGTAATTTTCATTTCTGGGCTGTTCTACTTGATGACAACCATGCATTCTGACTTTTTGCAATTGATGTTCTGTCCTTTCTTTTTGCTTTCTTTCACTATCTTCTGCAGGTGTTCTTGTAGTGACTTTTCTATGTCTGCTATGAGCTCTATGTTGCATACTTAATATTTTTCTACATTGCATACCTAATATCAGTGCTTGAAATACAGTTGCAGAGTCATAACTTATATACAATCACATGAAATGCATGTTGCTAAAAAGAAATTAATCACTATAACAGCAATCAGTTATCAATCAAAGCATTATTGATTTTTTTTTTTTTTTTTTTTTTAAGAAATTCTTTGTTATTACCCTTGTAAATAGCAGTAACAAAATGATTAAACATATACATGAGAGTTTGAGTCTTCTGTTACTGGTAAATGTTCAGTAGTAATGAACATTGTATGTTGAAAAGTCCTAAACCTGACCCACTTTAAAAAAATAACTATTTCAATAACCAGATTTTAAATCAGTGGTTCCCAAACTTTTTTGTTGGGTGGCTGCATTTTTGGAATGAAAATTTGCTTGCACCTCATCAAATTTTATGTGATAAAATGTCTAAAAAAATTTAGAATATAAAATAGAGAGAGAGAGGGTTAAAGGGAGATAAGCATGGGTTTGAAGTTAGAACATTATCATTGATAATTCCTTCAATTTGTGGAGCCTAGTTATGATTGTCTTAATATTTGATATAATGCAAAAATATCGCAGTGATAAAATTGGTCATTAATTGTTTATATCTATTTACACTGGGACTCGTGCATGCAATTAGAAGTAATCTGTAATAATATATTAAATTTTGAAAATATATTTATTTTTAGCATATGAATTCTACCATGCTTATGATGTGCAACACATCATTTGGGAACTACCTGCCTTAGACTTTAGTAGTGGTTAAGGTCATTTAAGAAGCAATCTGCCAAGGGCTGAATTGAAGATATGATAGGAAATCATCAGTGATACAGTGAAATAAATTGTTACATCAATTATTAAATATAATGGAAACCAATAATTAAAGATGAACTGAAAGTTGACCCAAACAACAAACATGAAGATGCTAGTCTGAAAAATTTCCTCTTTTCTTTTTTATATAATTGTTGTGGTAGGATCCACCTAATTTGCATAGTGCAGTACCGACCATATAAATATGGTTGGTACCGGGAAGACGAGGGGAGGAATCAAGAGATTCAATCCAGAGACTCTGCCTGACTGCGACTAAGTCAACCCATTCTCCAGGAACGGTCTTCCCAAGAATATACAAAAGACCATATGTAAATATTGTGTACACTTTCTTGTTTCAATACATTTTGTTTTAAGTACATTTTGTGTTGTATTATTATTCCATGCATTAGTCAAGTTTCAACAATAATGGTAACAAAAAAGCAACTCTTCATTATGACAATGTTTTAAACTTACTTATACAGGCTGTATCAAAAATACTTTTAAAATCTTTAGGAAAAAAATGTCCATATAAACATATGTCCGCAAATCTTTACCTTTTGAGTTAAGTCAAAAATTTAGGGTAGACGCTGTTAAATATACAATCCAAGAATATTTCTACAAAGTTTGGGGTTCCTAACATCAAAATAAAGTAAAATGTCCACATAAAAATATTCCCAAATGGCTATCATTGTACCCTAACACAGCAACTCAGCAAATATTCAAAATGTCATCCGCTTGCTTTGACAAACACGTATACACATTGGATCATTGGCTGGTGGACCCTTTCAAAGATAGCTGTCATAAAGCCACAATAATAGAGTGAATAGAAGAAACCATATGGTCCTGCAAAAGATCATAGTGGACACCACTAACCTGGCTGTTTTTGTTTGGGAAATATTAAGGGTAAGATCATTTTGCTATTTACCTATTCATGCTATTGTATTCATATGAGTTTTAGTTCCTCTATTTGGGACAAAGACTAACAAGTAGATACATAATTGTATATAATATCTTGTATGACTGCAGTATATAAAATCTTTTTTGAGAACAATGCATGTTTGTCATTCCTTTTTTTTTTTTTTCAACTGTCCTGCTCCTTCCTTCCACCATGTTGTATTAGTATATTATGGATATACTAATGACTATAATGGAAAACTGCAGACTGGAAATATTCTCTCTTTCCCAGCAGCCCCTGTTCATTTGATGACTGACAAAATTTGCCTCTCTTTGCCTTCAATATATCCTTTTGAGTGCCAAATTTTTCAAGGTCTTTTTTCTCATCATATGTCCCAGAAATTTCAAGTGCCTCTTTCTGATTGTAATTAAAAGAAAAATTTGTGCTCTCTGGCAGGAATCGAACATGCAAGCAGAGGAAGCTAATGTTTAGCCTGATACGCCTTACAGATTTGGCCACAAAGAACAGTCGGTTAGGCAAGGCCAAGCTTTCATGCAAAATGTCTACTGTCATAGATCTCTTAAAGTTTTTCATATCTGCAATTTCATATCCAAACTTAAACAAAGTGAATTTTAGAATAGACTTTTTATTAATCCGACAGATTTTTATTACTTTATACATTATTTTTAGTGGATACTTATATTTGAGTAGGGGTTACATTTCTTTATTAAACTGTATATTTATTTATTTTCATCTACTGGCAGGACTCACATCTGTGGCCCTCAGGGCAAAGGGAGCTACTGTTTAGCCTGGCTCATCTTACCAACTTGGCCATGAAAAACAGTCAGACAAGGCCAAATTTTGTTCTTTCAAGAGGAGAAAAACTTTTATGGCTTTGCTGTTAGGAATTGTCTATGTGCATGAGTTAAAATTTAGTCAGATTATATCAACATGTTGTAAATTTAATATTGTTGGTTATTATAGACCTATCTTTCCTTGATATGATGTATTTTTATTACTATCATTATTTATTTGGTCAAGCTAGCTTGGACATTGATGAGTCTATCATACCACCCATCTTGGTCCTGCATCGAGGTTGGACAATCATTAGGGAGGCATTCTGTGTCATAACATATCAAGTCAATGTAGATGGTTACTGGGCAGCCAAAATATCTTGTGCCATGGCTACATACCCAGAGCACTAAATAATTCATGAATTTGTGTTTTGCTTGCTAGCAGTGTCTTGTAAAATATATTCTGCATTTGCATAAGATTGTAGAAATATCAGAGGTGGAGACATAGAGCTGTGATTTAGTTGGGTGTTGTCTCCAATAGATACTAAGTATAGTTCCCATCATCCAAGTGTAGCATCCATCAAGCATAGAGACTCTAGTATTTTATTTAATGTCCAAGCAGTGGCACCATACATTAAAACTGCCTCTACAGTGCCTCAAAAGTATCTCAGCTTGAGGTTGTCTGGTAGATAAAATTTCCATTTTCTTCAAGATGGCCTAGGCTTTAACTATGTGAATTTTCACATCCTTTTCAGTAGAATTTACCTTGCTTCCTAGGTATGTAAAACATTTAACATATTTTATTGATTCACCTGAGATAAGTTTGTATTGAGCCTTGCTGGTTGTAGCCTATGAATTCAGTTTTAGCAACATTGGTATTCTATAAACTTTGGGAATTACTTTATATTGTTATCATTTGCAACATTTCATATTCTGTGGCTTCCAGTGATGACAGAGCAATTACTAATTTATTATTTTGCTTTATAAGAATAACAGCTTGTTAAATATGAAGCTTATAACTAGCAGATTTTCCTTTAAAAAATTGACTGTTTAAGATTGTTGGGATTATTTACATTTTGACTAACATCATTATCTCATTTTATCACGTTTCTAATAAAATGTTAGAATAATAACAACAAATTTGAGATCAGTTGTAACATAAGTAATAATAACTCCTCATCACAGAAATTATAAGTTGGCATATGTATTTAGAAAGCATTTTAGTATAACAAATCATTTTAACTTAAAAAAAGATGAACATTATCCTTCTACAGTTTTTAGTCATATGATTCATTATCAATTTTTGTCTGAAATAATTTTTAGACAAAGTAGTTCCTTAATAATATGAGGTGGGTGCAAAAGTTCCCTGTGTTCTCTTTCTTGAAAACCTGAGTCTGGATATATACAATGAAGTAAACAATTTAAAAAAAACTCTAGGTTGAATATATATATGTAATATTTATACAAATATGTGTATGTATTTATATATTTTAGATATATGATTGCATATGTATTTATATATTTTAGATATATGATTGCATATGTATGTATATTTACCACTAATATTATCTATCTATCTATCTATCTATCTATCTCTCTCTCTCTCTCTCTATATATATATATATATATATATATATATATATATATATATATATATATATATATATATATATAACTAGCTTCAAAGGCACCCAATACGAAGGGCTCTTGATTGGGCTTTGGCTTGTTCAAGAGTCCATAGGTTTTTGCATATTCTCAGCATTAGAAGCTCTCCTGGCTGCCATTTGGATTAGGTTTTCATTTGCATGGGACTTTCTTTTCCTCATGGCAGCCTTGGCTTTTTTTATTACAATCTGGTCCTCTGTTGGCAGAGATTTCTTTTTATCAGGCATACTGCTGCCATAGGTAATAGGCAACAATAAACTGCAGAAGAACTCAAAATTGATCACTGCATTTATGTATTGCATTAATATTTAAGCTGACCTTTTAAAAGTTTAACAATTTTTCTGCCGCCACTTAATTTAAAGACAATTTGATGTATGTAGGTTCTTACTTTCCATAAAAAACATTTTTATTTCATGGGTGACTTTCGCTGGATTTCACAATTAATTTTGATTATTCCCTAACTGATTTCAAAGTTATAAAAATTATTGTACAAAAATTTTTCACAAAAGGTCATGTAAAAAATTGCTTTAAACAATGACAGTAATGTAAATTTTTGAATCCTAAATTTCTGTAACATGCACTGTTGAAATTTAGAGAGTTGTGTTCATTCAATTGAAAAAGTGTGACACTGACATTCACACCATTTAAAAATTTTGAATTTGTGTATATATATATATATATATATATATATATATATATATAAAATAAAGAAACCATTTTAAAAAATACCTTGAGGCTGAATATATATATATATATATAAGTAAAAGTTTGTCTCTTAGCTGATGTTGACTCCAGATTCTGGTAAGCAGACCTGTTTGTCCACTCTTCAGTGGGTATCAGCAATTAACTGCTTATATTTTGGGATTTTTAAACAAACATACATACATATATATATATATATATATATATATATATATATATATATTTTTTTAATCAAATTCACCACAAGCAAGGCAGTAAAACCACTATGACACAGCAAGAGGTTAATGGGTGTGGAAGAATTAGAAAGGAGAAACATTATTAAGGAGTGAGAACAATAGAAGACTAATCGGGAGATGGGAATTGATACTGCATTTAAATTTTTGAAGTTTAAAGTTGACTGGAAAACATGGAGCTGGAAGGAAGCCCCACATGTGTTAGGAAAGAAACTTTTAGCATAGAACTTATGCTTGCATCTTGTCAGCTCAACTGTAAATTGATGAGACTTCATCACCAGTCTAATACTGTGCTTATATTTAAAAAATCTAGATATCATGGCAAAGACTTCATTCATCCAAATAATTAACATGAAAGTATTTATAGAAAAGAAACCGGGTGGCAACTTTATGGCAGAGGGGAAAGTAACTGAAGCTGATATGCCAGATCAGGATCAATAGTATTGCTGATTTATATATAATGAACACAAAACATGTTAAAAACTAATGAAAGTGGAATAATTTTGCCCATACCTAATACACGTTTTTTCTTTCAAAGTTTCTTCATTTGTATTGTCTTTATCCCAACATTTAAACAGCTAATCCCTTTCACTTTCTTTAGATATAATTCATAATCAATAACCTTCTGAGAATGTTGAATAGAATCATTTATTTGATTCCCAGTGAGATGTTGTTTTCATTCCTATAGTTATCATATCAAGTGTCTTTTCAAGAGAATACTGAAACTCATGACTATTAGTTCTTTCTTCTGCTGCTTATCTGTCTTGCCACTGGGTCCGTGTGCATCTCAGAACTTAAAACCATCCTCATATTCACATAATGGAAACTTCAAAGTATCAAGTATAATAAGTGTTCTGTCTTGCTTGGTAGTTCAATTTGGTGTTCATATCTGTGCTCAGCCTACAGAATTATTTTGAATTTGGCATATACCTTGATTTCTTTCCTATTCTTCCATGTTTAACATCCATTACAGAGGAAGCTTATGGCCACATCATTTTGAAACACCTGGTCAGTATCTAGATGAGTGGCTGCTGGGAATGCCAAGCTTAGATGTGCAGATGATGTAGTGGATAACGACTCGGGATTGTTAACTGGAGAGCCAAGTTCCAATTCCTGTTGGTTTTGTTATGTTCACTTACATATAAATGCATTTTGGAAAGGTATGAATCCATCTCTTCTCACCCCAGCTATAGGTTAATTAGTAAGAATTTTATCACTAAACTGTTATCTCAAAAAAATTCATAAACTCTAAAAATATTTTCTGGCTTTAAATAACCTGCAAAGCATTGATAGTCCATAGAAAATGAATCAACCATTACAGAGAGGATGGAAAATGTGAAACCAAAGTCTGAGGGTGCACTGGAACAGTCTAAAATGCCTTCAGGAAGCAAAAAGTAAAGAAATTCTGAATTGCTATCTAACATCAATCTTTATCTATAAAAGGCAGGATGTGTGTGTAACGAATGTACGGCTACAATTTTTGACGGATTTGGACCAAAATTTACATGCACATGATCCAAGTTAGCAGGAAGACCAAGACCAACTTTGCATTTTCCAACTCACATCGATAGTGGAAATAATCGATTTTTTCATGCTTCTATGGCAGTTTTCATGTAGTTTGCAGCCATTTTCTACTGGCCAGATTGAAAGCAAATAGCTGGCTGCCACAAATAGGCAGGAAGATTCTATTGGCCAGCATAAGAGCCAACAGCTGACTGACACAAATGTTAACTAGCATGCTAGCATGCAAAAAAAATCGATAGCTGCATTAGTCACAAGTGGGAAAAATTTAAATCTACATGGCACTTTACTCCAATTGGCTCATTCGCTTGCTTAAACTCAATGTTGATTCTGATTTCGCAGAACTGGGTTGGGTGTGAAAAAGTATTTGTTAACATTCTTTTTTCATTCAGTTTTTCCAGTTATGAGTCCTTTTTTAAAGCTGATCGTTTTGTGTTCATTTTGTTTAGTTCTTTTTTCGTAACAGATTTAATGTTTAGTATAGAGCTTGGAAAAAATTTGCAGTGTGAGATAGGCAAGAAGTAAGGCATTTAGCAACATCAGCATGGCAAAGGGCACTCCTTTAAAGGCAAGGAAGGGCAAAAATATTTGAAGTCAAGTGATATTGGTTGCTGTATGAGTTGTACAATTTTTTAATCAAGCACAGGCAACGCCGGGCCATGCTGCTAGTCCTATATAGCAGTGAATGCTAGACAAATTTTTTACAGATGAAGAGGAGACTTAAGTCAACAGTGATGTGGTTCTACAAGAGGATGCTGAGAATTATATGGACAGACAGAAGTAGTAAGCAACATGTGTAAATGGATGGAAGAACAGTGATGGGCAGGGATAGTAAGGGGTAAAAAAAAAAATATTGCTTCAAACTGCAAATGATAGGAAGTTGTAAAGTGCCATTATTGTCCAGATCCTGAAGGGACATGTCTCATAAAAGAAGAATTTTGACTTTCTTTCATAAGTATTAGTGTGACTTCTTTTAACTTATATATGATCAGTTATAACTGATTTCATAGTTTCTCTACAGATGACAGCCTCTCTGTAAGTCTTATTTTTATGGGAAATTGCTGTGAACTTATTTTCTGCTAATATATTGTTGAGTTAAAGTTAACGGCATTTTATATATTGATTTAATTTTAAAGTTAACCCAGGGTCTAAAATGTTGAACACCATGAGGAGATGAAAGAGATAACTTTTAGTTTTCTACTTGAAGGCTTGTTGGGTTTAGATAAAGTCAACACTTTTACATTTTATTCCTGTTGCCATTGGGAGACATCAGATATTTAGGGGTGATAAAATCATCCCATCTCTAGAGAATTACTTTTATTGGTGGTATTTCCAGATCAGTAGAAAGTACTTGATTCATGTGAGATATTGTTTTGTGACAGGCACGAACACACAAATACTGTACAAGTTTATCTTCTATCCTAACATCCATACATAAGCTTTTTTCTTGTTATATAACAAACTCTTAAAAACCTTTCAGTTATCTGTTTGGTGCTCTATTATGACTTAAAAAAGGAAACTTATCCTCCTGGTATCAATTTAAACTAATGCCTTATTTTCCTTCTGTCTAAGCCATAATTATAAACTATAATTTTAGAAAGTGAAAAATTTTCCTTAGATATTTTGGACAATTTCCAAGTTTTCATCAAAAATTAATAAAAGTACAAACTTTAAGCAAAATGGTCACTATGCATAGAAAAAAAAAAGAATCAGTTTAAACTGGTGCAGTCTTTCTTACATGCAAAGTATCTGTTAAAAGAAATTTTTTTTGAATATCTTATTTAATATATGGCATTTAATTTCATTCATTCTTAAAAATCTGATCATATATATATATATATATATATATATATATATATATAATAATTATTTTTTTAAAAATATGATTCCATTGTGACACAAATTACTGTGTTTCGAAACTGGTCAGCAGTATTCAGGTTTAATTTCATATTAAAATCTATCAGGTGGCAATCTCATCCTCAGGCTATGTTTGGAATAATTATACTATGGAATATTTTACTCATTTATAGTTTTAAAATCGGGGTGTGTTCTAGGGTCTGTTTTTCATTATCAAGGAGTCACTGCTTAGATTGAGGTAGGGGGTGTTTGTTATATGCCAAGTTTTTAGAGTCGTGTAAGGTATGTTTTTTTTGTCTGGCTACAATGGCTAATCGTTTCCCACTCCCTGCTAAGACACTAACTGATTGATGATGTAGTTCTGGTTTGTTTTTTTTATTACTGTATGCTAAAACTTTAACTGATTGATGTTGTAGTTATGGTAGTTTTTGGTCTTTATTTTTTGTTTTTTTTTTCTTCATGATTTTTTAAAGGGGCTTTAAGATTATGATTGGGTTGCATTTTTTATTGTTTTAATTGTACTTGTTAATAGATTTGGAAAATTTTATTATTATTTTTTTTTTCATTCATTTATAAAATGTTAATTATCTAAGGCAAATGTTTGGTGATGTATGCAAAAAACCGTTATCTCATTTCTTTGATTTAATAAATTTTCGTTTTTTAGACACTTATTAATGTGTAGCTTTTCATGTATGCATAAAGGGCTTATGTCATTCCAGGTTTTACAAATTCTTGTAAATATATATATATATATATATATATATATATATATATATATATATATATATATATATAACTTGTATCACCCCAAGCAAGGCATACAAAATATTTAGATTTCAGCATTAAACAACCCATAGAAGTTGATTAGCCACTATACAAAAAACAAGCAATCCTATAAGTTAAGAAATATCTAAAGCAGAGTATTTCAAACTTTTTGCATTGATGACGTACTTTGTAAAAATAAGTTTTTTTGCATCATGTTACTTAAGTTTTGTTAGCCAAGCTAAATATATACCTAACGAAAATGTTTATAAAAAGGAATAATTCAGTGACTAATTAAGATAACAACAGATTAAATCATTTTAAATATAACTGTACATAACAGTGATCCAATAAAGCATAAATTAAGTATGATTACCATATACGGGTTGAAGCTATTCAATCCTCAATTTCCAGCCTTCATACAGTACAAAGCTGTTTATACAGTCTTGTGTGGGAAAACTTATTCTCCACTTCACAGTCTATTTCTGCACAGACACAATATTGAAAGCCTATGTTATAACTTGCTCCAAGTAGTTATAATAATTTGCCTTGCTTAGGTTACATGCCATGACATCATTAGAATTCTTCCTGACTGACTCCAATGGAGTTCTTTATTTAAGGTATCTTGCTTAGTTCCTTTGTGTTACCTGGAGTGTCTTATTTACTCCACAGTATCCCCCTTTTTGGGATTTTTTTTTTCACAAGTAAATATTTCATTTTATTTCTTAGTATTCACCCCCTCCTGTTTCTGGTGGGTTTGCCACATACTGAACTTTGTATTTCTTAAATTGTGGGCCAACCTCTAA
Organism: Acanthosepion pharaonis; assembly: GCA_903632075.3. Classification (NCBI taxonomy): domain Eukaryota; kingdom Metazoa; phylum Mollusca; class Cephalopoda; order Sepiida; family Sepiidae; genus Acanthosepion; species Acanthosepion pharaonis. Next base: position 574,355 of record CAHIKZ030000041.1, read on the forward strand.
TTTTTCTGTATGTTTCCTTTTTCTGGTAATCATACTTGTATGTTCAATGAATTTTTGGGGTATTGGTCATAAAAAATATCATACAGTATTTGTATAGGATCTTCCTTTCTTGCAGGCCTTTCTTCAGTAAACCTTTTCTTTAATTGATTCCAATGTCTTTTGTGTTCCCATTTTTTTTTACCACATTTTTCAAATTTGTGACCCTATGCTGTCTTCCCACATTTCTTTTCCATTTTTATATATCCTGAAGAACATTTTTTGCCACTTCTGAAAAATTTTGAGTCCTTTTTTTATTATCTGTTCTTTTACGTTTTTGACCAATTTAATTTTTCTTGCAAACATCATTTCTACCGGTGACTTGTCTGATGGTGTATTGGTATTTGGTGTTATCCAGTATACCCAAGAATTTTTGTAGTGCTTCTTTGCTCATTTTTACATTACTTGTTTTTTCAAAGTTCTCTTAAATGTTCCCACAAACCGTTCAGCTGGTCAGTTTAACCTTGGGGGATATAGTCGGGTAGTAATATGTTGAATCGAGAACATTTTTACAAAATTCTTTAAATTTATAAGCAGTGAATTGTGTTATTCATGACTATGGCATCTGGAATGCCATATCTTGCAAGCAGTACATAGAAAAACTCACTGTATCTGCGGAAGTTGTTTTTTTGCACATACAAATTTCAGGCTACTTAGTAAAGCTATCCACTACCACAAGAAATGTAATCTGTTCATTTCGTGGGAGATGATTTTGATGCCAGACACAACCTCTGCAACCTTTTACTAATTTTTCAATGTCTTGATCCATTTTGGTCAAGTAAAAATAGCTTCTCATAAGAGATTTCATGCTTAAAATTCCCAGATGTCTATGAAATATTATTCACTTTTCTAATATAATCTGTATTACTACTCTTTGTGTAAACATCAGTACTCTGTCATATAGTGAGTAAGCATTCAAGTATGGATTGTGTTTTAAAAATCATCTTTCTTACTTTCTGTTAGTCATTTATTTTATTTTCAAAATAAATATATCTTGTTCTGCTTTTACTTTTATTTCTTACAGAGTAACTGGTAGTTCACATGTTACATTACATAATATATTTTTAATTTCTATTTCACTTTTAATGCACAATAACACTGTCCTCAAATGCTTTAGTATTTTTTGGTATCAATCTTAATAAAACAACAGCATGTTTTAATTTTTTGGACAGTTGGTATTCTATTCTGCAATTGTAATCTAATAAGATGGTACCCCAGCATTGTAATCTATTTGCTGTATGTGAAGGAATTGCTTTTTTTGAGCCATAAATTGATAATGGAGGTTGGTCGTCCATCTATGCCATAGTCACTAGCATTTCAAGCCAATATGATTTCTGCTTTTGGATCGTAGTGCACTAATAATAATAAGTCTGATGTGAATATTTTCTTGATTTCTTCAAATGCCTTCAGACACTTATCAGTCCAGTTCCACTTCATGCTTTTTTAAGCAAATTGTTCAGTGGAGTTCTCAAATTCTGCCTATTAGGTATATAGAAATCACAAGACTATTCATGTAGGTGGAGAGAAAAAAAATGATAAAGGTGTAGGATTGATACTAGATCAAGAATTCAAGAAAAATGTTCTGGGACACTATCAATTATCTGAAAGAATTCTGGTTGTCAAGCTGAAAGGAAAGCCTTTCAACATAGCTACCATAATAGTGTAGGCACTGACATCACAAAGTAAGGAAGAAGAAATCAAATCTTTCTACTCTATGCTGAAGCTGAAATTTCTGAGACATGTAATGAGAAAGGAGGGCTTGGAGAATCAGATACTCATAGGGCAGATAGGAGGAATGTGTGACATATCTAGTGGGCTTAAACAAGTGGATGACAGAACAGGGTCTGAGAGAAGTAGCAAAAGGACAAAATATATTGAGAACTACAAGGGATAGGGGAAAGTAAAGAGCCATGATTGCCTATGTCCTGAAGGGATATGGTACATAAAAGTAATCATCCCATAAATACTTGTAACCTAGTAATGTTTATTGGAGGAGGCATATTCTTAATTGCATTTGCCCTCAACAGATCTGGTTGACAACCATTTTTATCAATGATTTGTTCAAGGTACCTGATTTTAGGCAAAAACAATTTGCACTTTTCCTCACTGATTTTGAACTGGTATTTTCGTATTTTTTCAAACACTCCTTTCACATGCCTGATATGTGGTTCCTTAAATACACTTGTAATTAATATATCATCCAGGTAAGCAACTGCAAGATTTCAGTCTGCAAGCCTAGTATCCATAGCTTGTTAAAAAATAGCTGGAGCCACTTTTATCCTAAAAGGAAGTCAGTTGAGCTTATACAATCCCTTGTATATATTTATTGTTATTAATTCTGAACATTCTTCTTCAACCTGTATTTGCAGATATACTTCTGAAAGATATAGCTTCAAAAAAATTTTTCCACCATTTAAATTTGCAAAAAATTTCCTCTGGACATGGTAATAGGTAGTTATGAAATTTGAACATTTATTTAACCCTTTTGAAAAAGCAGCCCAAACACAAATTTTATTACTTTTTCTTTCCATGCACTGTTGTTGCTGCCCATTTTGAATTGTCAATCTTTTAAATTACACCTATTTTTTCAAGTCTGTCTTTGTTTCCTTGATCTATTGCTGTGAATGGTACATTCTGTTTCAGTTTCAAATCTGGTGTTGACCCTTTTTTCACCTGAAATTTCAATTTGGCTTTGAAACAATGATCCAACTCATCTGACAGAACATCCGGAAAACATTTTTTCAATTATTCCTCTAAATGTTCACACCATTTTTTTTAAATCAGTCACCTGTCCACTTACATTTTTGCAATACATATTTATTTTTATCCCACAACTCAAATAATTCCATAGAGTCAGTACCAAATAAGTTTGTAGTATTTTTTAACACATAAGGCTTAGCATTTACACACTTGTTATGACATGAAACATTACAAGTCATTTCACAATAAAAAATCATTTCTTACCTGGCATACAATGTGTAATTTTCAAAGTTTTTTTTAATATAGGTTTTCTGTTTGCTTTCTATGTGGCTTCATTGATTATTGTGATATCATTACCAGTATCTAGTTGCATTTTTATATCCATTTTATTAATTTTTGCATACACAAATTTTCTTTGGTTTTTTGCAAATTACTTTTCTGTCACAACACTGTGTACAAGATTTTTTCTGTAAGAACTTGATTTAGTTTAATAGTGTGATTTTTTTTTATGTCCTACTTTTCTGCACTTGTAGCACTTCAAATTCTTAAAGGGACAGTCATCTCTGACATCTAAGCTTCCACATCTAAAAGATAGATTAATTTTTCTTCTTCCACATTTTTTTCTTTAGCTTGTATGTATGTACATTCTTTTTCTTCAGTTTATTCCATATTGTATCTCAGATTTAGGATTCTCTGATATTCGTCCAATATTTCTTGTAGTGTCATTTTTTTTTCAGAATCCTTGCATGCATTTCTCTGTCTTGTTTCTGCTGTTAACCCTTGAACAAAAATTAACCCTATAACCATATCTGGACTCAGTTCATTTAATTTGAATCTTTCACACTATTTCTTAATGATTCCAGCCTATATGTCAAAATCTTTGTCTTCTTTTTTTGTCAGATTCATACATGTCCAACTATATTGAATAACAAACTTTTCTTGCTAAAAATTTTAGTCAGAATATTTACTGTTTTTTCAAAGCAGATTTCTCCTGTTTTTTTCACTAATACAAAATTACAGTATTTTTCATGTTCTACCAGTGCTAACTTTCTAAATAAAAGTCTTGTCTTTTTTCTCGTCTTTGCAGTCACTGCATTCTTCTCTGAAAATTTGCTTGTATCTTCTAAAATAAACAGAAAAGGTAATTTCCATCATCTGAATTGTATGTGAATTCAGTTATGGCATTTGCCACCATCTCAGGAGTGAAATAACTTGTGGAATTTTTTGTTATCTTTCGTATTATGTCAATTAAAATATTTTTGTTGTTTCTGGAGTTCCAACAACTGCTGTTGTTGCTAATTGTTGCAGTTGTATTTTTTATCACTTGGGCTAATAATTATTCTATATTTAAAGAATATCTGTGTTTTTTAACACTTTCTCTTTTCCTTTCTTTCACCAAAGAGAAAATAATAATAAACTGACAAGGTACTAATTTCTCATTGCCACTGTTATGCGTGCTGAAGCGATAAGTACTTTTTCTGACTCCGTATGAGTTTTGATTCCTCATTGCCACTGTTACAACTTGCTCCTAGCAGTTATAATATTATATCTCACTTAGGCTACTCGCTGTGTCATCCTTAGAATTCTTTCATAGTTCATTTTTTGTACCAGGAGTGTCTTATTTATTCCACAACAGCCTTTCATTACTATATCTCTCTTTCAATGGCAAATGTTCGGATGAGATCCATTCTTTAGTTAAATCAGTTCAGATGTCTACTGCTAAGTCATGCTGTTTGCTACTTCGAAAGAGTCAAAGCAGCCTCATTTTCCCCATGTTCCAAATGTAAGGCGAAAGTGTTACAGTTTTTGGGGTATATTATGTATAACTAGTGAGCGAGTCAGAATGACTTATTTCCCTTTATAGTCGACCAATGGAAGGTTGACCAATCAGAAGCCGCCCAACACTGTATTCGTCGTGTATAAAAGGCGGCCATCTTGTTTCCTCTACCGGAAGGACCAAAGGCGACCAGGAGAAGGATGAACTACACTCTGCTGTGATATCCACTGCGAACCTGCACTACGCTTTCTTACTGTCTCCGAAATATTCACTGCCAACCTCTGGATTCTATACTCGAGGACGACCGTCATGAAAATGTCTAACAGAAAGTTCCTCACAGTTCTTTCCCCAAGAAATGCTTCCCTGAACCCAATTTTACTGTCCAGTTAGCACCATTATCTATCCTTCTTATACTCACTTCCTACCACCTACTCTTTCACTTATGTCACACCTCATTCATCATAACCATTGCAATAGTAACTTGAGTGATTTTTGAGCCTTGTATTCATGGTAAAAGGTTAATGAAATGATAATCCATTGTTGCAAAACATCAGGAAATGAATTTATTATAGTACAAGGATTCTGTAAATGAGATTTTTGCTTTGTAGACATGGTTATTTTAAAATCTTCTACTTAAAAAAAATATGTCATCATCTGTGAATTTAATATTTAAGAATTAAAAAAAATATATATACTGTTAAAGATATCTACACTGTATTTATATGGATACAGATAATAGAATATTTTTTTGTTTTAAGCCCAAGTTGTAGTTTAGTAATGCTGGCTAGTTTTTCCTGATTAAACAGTTGAATTAAAATATTATTTTTTTGGTGAGACTGGAATTATTAAGCTGCATTGTTTTGTTTTTTTTGTTTTTACTTACTGCCGAGAGAAAGCTTATTTTCAGGTCTGCTCTGATATTCACAAAAGAGATGTTTTCTTCTAACTGGGGAAATAAATATAGATGTTATAATTTTCATTTCTTTAGACTTGATGCAGTAGGTTTTTTGTGATGAATGAAATTTTATATTTATGACAGATAATTATATTTCTTTTTCTAATACAGAATTTTACAGAATCTCTGAAATTTGTGCCTATATTATTGATTAAAATTTCTGAAGTTATCAAATTAAATATTATTTTATGAATTATTTGCACTATTATACACATCTTTGTTATTTTGGTTGGTCCATTCTCTGGTATATGTTATGTGTCATATTTTTAATGAAATTTGTAAATACTCTGTTATTACACTCACAGTTTTTTTTGTTTTTTTTTAAATGTTTTATTATAAATACAAAGACAGAAAATATAAGAAAGTCTTCTGTTCATAGCTCTTTGCATGGTAATAAAAAAAGAAACATGAGGGTAATGAGTCACAGCATTCAATCAAGGGTCAAATTATTATTACTATCTTCATATATGTATGACTTGTGCTTTTGACATCACTGGTGGTTTAGGAAGCCGTGAGTAAAATTACGTAAGATGGTTAAAACTGTGATGCCATTGCAGAAGTTACTTTCATTGGGAAAATCATTTGGTTGGCTTAAAACTGGGATATTGTACAAGGAGCCATTTCCATTAAGTGACATATTTGACATGGTTAAAAGTAGGATGTCATAGTAGAAGTCAAGTAGCAAGGTCTCATCATTTTACAGTTGAAATGGTTAGATGGAACCATAAGTTCTATGCTAACAGTTTCTTCTATTACACTTCTCATCTGTGGAACTCTTTTTCGGTTTCTTGCTTCTCTGTTTGAAAAAAGGTACATCTGTTTGGAGTAACAGTTGTACCCAGGCTTTTTAGATTACAGTACCACAAAAGTCAACAGACAAAGCATGATCGACTGTTTCATTGGGCTCTGCTGCTCTTCTGATGTTCTTTAGCTCATGATCATATTAATGAGTGGCTGACACTTGGAAATTTAAATAAGCCATATTCATCTTGCAAATTGAGCTACAAGGTCAAGTTTTTCTTAAATTATAGCTTTTAGATTGGTTTTCTTCAAAGTATCTTGCATGTAAGACAGATATGAGCATGTTTTGTTCCAGGAAGTAAACTGTTTCCTCTTCTAAACTTTTATCTTCAAAACTTTAAATGCATTGTCAATTGGTATCTTGTGTCTTCATAATTCTTGTGCTTTTTTTTTTGCTTTCATATTCTTGAATACTCAATGATCCTATGGGTCTTAGTAGCTCTGTAGATTTGCTTAGAGTGACATAATGTTTAAAAAGTAAAACTCAAGCTCAAATCCCACACCTCTAAGTCTGTCTTTCACAAATGTTGCCTTAACAATTTCATTCACAAGAATCTCACTGATAGAGCACAACTTGTACATCTCAATCTGTCACCTTCTGTTTGTTCTTGTCATCAGAATGTCTACTGACTCGGAATATTGTGAGAAAAAATAGAAAAAAAATGGTGTTAAAATTAAAAATGAAATAGTGAAGATGCTTTATTTGAAAGATTTAATTTTTTTTAAATCTTTCAAATAAAGCATCTTCACTATTTCATTTTTAATTTTAACACCATTTTTTTTCTCTTTTTTTTAATATTCAGTGAAAATATTATTATACAAAATATGTAATTACCAAATATACTTGATCTCAATTTTGGTTTGCATGAGTAAAAGAAATCTATTGTTTATAAATATTTTATAATGAATAGAAAATTGGTTAATGGCAATAAAAATGAACATTGAAATAAAAGAAAAGTATAGTTCAACACAAAATGTTATATAATTACCATAAAGAAATAAACTGGGGAAAAATCTGATTCAGTTTTTATTTCTCTCTTGTCAGCACTCTATCAAGGATTGAAAAAATGTATACACCAAACAAAATAGGAAACATCAAAGGCTGATAACATCCATACCCAAAAGTCACTTCTTCAGCTTACAGAAGTGTTGTAGAGTAGTTTTCACAGTGGAGGCTTGTATTTCAATAAGTCGTCCTAAATTAGGTTCGATGTACAAAACGTTGGGAACTTAGAAATAAGAGTTAATGACGCAGCAATCTAGTTGTGATGGTTGATACTTCAATGTCCGACATCGACTGACTGACTCACTCAACTCCACTGAGCCCAACTGGCGACCACTACTACTACTACTATTACTTATTATGTGTGGGAGAGTCTATTACAATAGAATAGGTACGTCTGGCATGAGAAGAAGTAGGGCTAGAAGTGGGTATTTTCACACCACAAATTGCTGCAAAACCAAAACATTAAACTAAAACTTGGGTCCTCTTCTTAACTACTCTTATCTTTTTTTTCTAAGTGTTTCATCCCAAGCAAGGTGGGAAGCCACTAGCACACAAGGGGTTACAGAGAGTTGGATCGAGAGCAAATAAGAGTGATAGAGGAAAGATGAAGAGAAGGATAGGGGATAGATCAAGGCATCTGGAGACGTCGATTAACATTACATTGGAATAGTTGGAGATTATAGCTATCAGGGAAACAGGAAAATGGGAGGGAGTTCCACAGGTGAGAAGTGCGAGACATGAAACTATTGGAGTAGAAGAGACGGCTACATTTAACAGTTTCGACAGTGAAAGGGTGAGAAAAAGATGCCAGCCTAGTAGAACACTTAAATTCATGAAGTCTGGGAACCAGCGAAAGCAGCTCCTTGGAGCAGTTACCATGAAAGTATTTGTAAAAAAAAGACAGAGGGAGGAAACGGCATGTATGTGAGAGAGCAACTGCAGATGAGACACCAGATCAGGGCCAATTACATTGCATATCTGTCTCTGGATTTTATCAAGAAACTTGAGACAAACAGAAGGGGTTCCAGACCATATATAGCAGCAATACTCCATATCAGATTGAGACATTCATATGGATGCCATCATAGTGCCAAACCTGTTCATAAATAACTAAACTGTCAGTTGTATACAACTGCTTTCTAAGATCAATGGTTAAAAAGGATTTTGAGTGAATGATGCCTATGTGATTGGCAAAGATCACAATTCTTCAAACCTTGTGGTGTGGTGCTACAGAATCACAAGGAACTGTGCCAAATAAAAGAAACCATACTTGAGGTACTTTCAACAACAACAGCAGCAGCAACAACTAAAATAGCTATCATATGTCAGTTGAAGAGAAAATAATAAATAATAAGAAGTTGGCCTTCTACACTAAGAAAGAAAACCTCCTCAAAGAAAAAGAGGAAATAACTTCTTGAGAAATCTATTTTCCTGAAAAATTGTTTTAAGAGAAATATTTTTAAATTTTAACTGAAAGTAGTACTGGCTGCTTGGTCAGTGAATGCTTCCTTATAAGGAAACAGCTAATATTACCATTATCAAATATATCAGAAACATTACAAACTTTTGTTTCAACCCAATATTTTCAGCACATATTCTCATCTTTCATCTGTCAGGATTTGTGTGATTAAATGTCAAAAGAAATATTCTTGACGTTAAAGGTATCAGGATGTTTGAAACTGAAGGCAGGATAAGACCACCTCCAAATACAATGAACATGGTTTCAAAAGTTAGTTGTTGCTAAAGTCTGATAACTTCCTGTTTGAATGCCAAGAGAATTCAAGGATAATGATAGCCTGAGATTAGATACTATTTCTGGATTCAGGTGTTTCTTCAACAGGTAATTCTAAAGGTTACACTCATTGTACAAAGAAGGAATGGTTCTCTGAGTCTCTTTGCAGTAGAGTATTGATTTTGGCTATACGGCTCAAGGAGACCGCCTCTTCCTACTTCTATGCCAGTCATTCCTTTAAGGTGAAGATGCTTATTAGAATGAAGAGAAGTAGTGATTGCTAGAATCCTAAGGACTGGAAACTTGTTTTTAGATTACAAATATTGTTGACATATCAAGTTGATGTGAGCCCCTTGTGGTTATAGTACACATGATTTCTTTTTCAGATATCCTGCATAAATAGCACAAAAAGAAAACATTAAAAAATAAATAGAAAATGTCCATTACTGTGAGTGATGCATTGACTATCACCTACAATGTTTTACACACACACACACACACATGCGTATGTGAATAATACATATACGTATGCAAAGCAAACCAAAGCCAAGTGACCAAATAAAATAAAAACCAATAAATCAAAAACAAAGAGAGAAACATAAAAAATAAAGAAAAAGAAATATTAATTGAGAAGAAAAACAAAAGAGAGATATCTACCTATACAGTAAAAGAGTGCTCTATATTTAAATGAGCAAAACAGCAATTACACTACACAAAGAGACTCAGACCAATCTGAAATTGTTTCTTTTACAGTAATATATATATTTACTTATTTTAATCATTTCACTCCATGCAAGGCAATAGAGCTACTAAGATTCAAGGTATCAGTGAGAGTTAAAGAGCTGGAGGTAAAAAAAAAAAAAACTATTAAGGAGAGAGAACAATAAAATAACAAGAATTAAGAAGACAGATAATGATTACCATTGCATTAATTTTTATGAAGGTCAAAGTTGACTGGAAGACAAAAAATCAGATGAGTTTTACAAATGAGAAGTGCAATATAAGAAACTGGTAGCATAGAACGTACGGTCACAACTAGTAATTCCAACTGTAAAATAATGAGACCTTACCACCAATCTAATACTGCATTTAAATTTATAGAGTCTAGGTACCATAGAAGAAATCAGGAAAATTAACCATAAAAATATTCATAGAAAAGGCATAGAGAAGCTACATTATGGCGGTGAGAAAGTGACTGAAGCTGAGATGCCAGGTCAAGACCAATAAAATTGTAAATTCTTCTTTAGATTTTATCCATAATCTCTAAATATACAACAGGAACACCAGACAAAATTTGGCAGTTATATCCAAAGCATGGATGAATGGTAGACTTATCAATGTGTAAGATAGGTTCTGGATAGAGAGATTGTCTAGTATGTCACAGTAAGCCTAGCAATTGATACAATATAATCTTTCAACTTCATGTCGGCAAAAAGTGTTAGCCTGAGAATACACAAGTTACTCTCATGGAGGTTAGCATTAGCCATGCTGATAAAAGGCATAAAGGGATCTCTCTGATGAATGGCAGAGAGCAGTTTCATATTGGAGGTGTTAAAATTAGCAAGTCATTCCTTGCCCCAGTTAACAATAGACTGAAGGTTGTTTTTGACATCAGCCACCAATTTGACCTTATTGAGTTGATCAGAGTTAATATCAAGACAGAAGTAAATGGTTATACCATCAGGAAGGTCATTGATGAAAATTAGGAACAATGGAGATCCATCGAGATTTCCCTAGGGACACTTGTATTAATGTAAAAAATATCTAGAAGAGTAGCTATTCAGGACAACTTTCATTTCGTGGTTTGAATCAGTTCAAAAATTCTCCAGAAATGCCATAAACTTATATTTTGAGAAGAAGGCTGTTATGCCAAAATCTGTCAAATGCTTTTGAGGTGTTCAAAGCAACAGCCTGAGCTTCACCATTTTTATCTAAAGCTTGATAGACTCTTTCAGCGTAATCAATACAACAGCAGTTGACCTAGAGAAGTGAAAGCCATATTGCTTGTTTGAAAAAAAGACCCTGTGATGTGAGATGCTTAATAGTAATTTCTTAGGAATTGAAAAAGAAAAACTTTTTAAAATGGGTATCTATTCAAACATGGTTATCCACAAAATAATATTTGCAGTAGTAGGAAATATATAATAAAATGTGTGCGTTTAAAGTTTGCTAAATTTATGTGGGAAGATTGCTGAATATTGGAAATAGAGCATTTGTAGTTATAGAAAATGCAGACATAGCATTCAACACTGTGCACCTATATAAGACAATTTTGAAAACTTATACTTTGATATATTTCACCAATGATCCACCCTTAGAAAAATAATTTTATTTCACTACAATAAAAACTAGCAAGAAAAAATATCAGATTTTGTTTTGTAAATTCTCTTTCTGAAAATAATAGATCATCACTGAGATATGTCAAATTCTTTTAAATATTAACCATTTTAATGGATTCTCATAAAACTTCACTCCCACCTAGTAATAAATAAAATTAAATGTCCACTTTTCTTGCTTCTACTATGAGTTTCATAGAGATTACATCCATTCTTGTAAAATTTTCCAGTCAAATAACAAATAGATGTAATTTCTGTGAAACTTAAACTAGACAAAATAATTATACTTTTAATTTTATTCATTGTTATTAATAATTTATCTCAAGTTATTAAGCCCAGTAATTGCAAAAAGAAAAACCCCCAAAAATTTCTTCCTGAAATAGCCTGGTCAGTTGTTTCTTTTCTGACAAAATACAGGCTTATATATATATATATATATATACACACACAGACATACTAAACTTTCCCATTCCATTGATTTTGGTATGTAAGGGTACAGCAATTCAGTTCTTAGAACTGAACAGCCAGTACTCTCCACACATATGATTTGATTAGAGTGGTGAAGGCTTGTGTAGACCAAACTGCAGTTTTTGAAAGAGCCGAATACAGAGAACTGGTACACATAGCATGTCACAAGGTCTCCAAATGACCCTGCTCAGTTTTTAATTCAGTTGTCCTTCTCAAAGATCAGCTGTGACCCAAGTTAATAGGACCCAGTCTGTCCTGCTATTTACCCATACTTGAGAGGAGAAGAGATGGTTTTATACTTTTCCCAAAGGTATTTGCCTGTAAGTGAATGCAATGAACATGGCTGTATTTTGAACTTGACTCTATGATTCCTCAATCTGAGCTGCTATTACTCCATCATTTCTCCACCCATATATATATATATATATATATATGTGTGTGTGTGTGCGTGCATATGTGCAGGCATTTTTACATACATGACACATTCACCCTATATGCAATGCATTAAAAGTAGTTCAGCCATTTTTTTATGGATCTTGTATTTTATTTTTTATCCATACCTCTTTTTCAGCGATCCAAAAAAAACAGTAGCTTTTTTATTTGTGGATTTCTTTTTCTTCATGTTCAGTGATCCAAGAAAAAGATCTGTGTTGTATCAAAAGTACAAATTCAGATAATAAAAAAAAAAAAAACGGTTGTTTTTACATACGATTTTAGGAACATTTTTATTTTTTAGTGCAGAGACCTACTGTCTGCTTTATTCACTAAAAAATGTATTATTGCACTTTGTTACTTACAAAAGTTAAAGTTAAGAAATTCCTGACCAAGGCAATCATATCTCTCCACAACTTCCTGTCTTTTGTTTGTCCAATTAAATTTTAACTGTTTACTATTCATCAAAGTCTCTGTTCTGTCATTTATTCACATGAAATTTTAAGTAGGTTACTTGCTGTTTCCTTCTGCATTTAGGCACTTTATGTGTACAAGAAATTTCAACTGTCTCTTTTTGATTGTAAGTATACATTTCTTATACAAGTCCTTGTTTTCTTTAAGTTTTCATGGGAATGCTCTAAGTTTAGATGTGCACATGGTGTAAGGGAAAATGGCTCAAAATTGTTAATCAGAGATCTGAGTTCCAGTTCCTGTTGCATTTGTTGTGTTAAATTACATGAAAATACCCTTCGGAAAAGTATGAATCCACCTGTTCTCCCCACCAGCTATGGAGTAATTAGTCAGATTTGTATTTCTAAACTATTATTATCTCAAAAATAAGTATTTATATAATCTAAAAATATTTTCTGACTTTAAGTAACCTGCAAAGTGTTCATAAGCCATAGAAAATTAATCAATTAAGTTTTCTTTTTTATTTGTTCTGTTCATGGTATTCTCAGGCTATTTCGGGAGAACCACAACTTTGTCACTTCAGGTATATTCATCTGTGAAGAGATTATCCAGCATTCACAGCCATATAACAGATAAGCACTCTTCTTTGTTTCTAAACACATTTTCCTATCTATTATTCTTTTTTCAAGAGTCTTGTAGGATGTGGATAATCATGGCTTTCAACAAATTCCTATCCTTTCTACTCCTTAGCAACATGTTTATCCCTTTACTAAACCTCCAGCACCCTGTTCCATCATACATTCACACAAGCTCATCAGGTAAGTAGGTGGCCCTCTACCTAGCGACAATATGCCTCTTGAGTTTTAAATTCTCCAAGCACTCCTTCCATATATATCCATTTTCAAATATTAGTTCTCTCTTTGTGATTCTGTGTATAAATGTACAATTTGTTTCCATTTTTCTTAAATCTTTGTTACTTACATGCTCTTCTGCTGAATTCTCAGTATCCTTCTGTAGATCTATATTTATGTTGCCTTCAGTTTTCTCTTCATCTATGAAGAGATATCCAGCATTCCTTGCCATGCAAGAGGATTGATATCCCATGACATTTCATCACTCTTTACTTTATTTTGTGGTGATAGAAATAAATACAAATAATTAAGAACAACATTTAACATCTCTAAAAATAGACAGATAATAAAAACTACCAGGCAAACAAAGCCATAGCTCAACCAACCAATCAGACAACTTTCACAACCAGGATTTAAGAAAAGAAACGGTAACACAGAGATCGAAATTTCACTATTGTTAAAAAGTTTGACCAACCAATCAAAAAGCTTTCACAATAAGGATATATGCTATATATCAATGATAAGCAGTGCACTCTTTTCAAAGTGGATCCATTTATGTGTATATAACCAAATTAAAAACAAACCAAAATCAGAGCTGATAAAATAATTTGGTCCATTCTTCAATGTGAGCACTCTTCATAACATACTCAGAGACAAAATACAGTATTTGCACAAGCTGGGGACTTTAGATGGCTACACTGCCCTCCTACATTTGAAAACATATACCTTCATTCCCCCATATTGTTAAGGAGGTGGCTACTACATTTGCATACATACATTTACTTTCTCCTGAATCTTTATTTAGTGTTCTGAAGGTATATATTTACTAATTCAATGCATATTCAAATTTTGGTGTTGCATTTTCTGTCCTCTGTTACAACACCTTCCAGATGTTTAATCTTCTGCATCCTTCTGTAGAATCTCATTTCTCATGCTTTAAGTCTTTTCTTCATCTGTGAAGAGATTTTCCAGCATTCACTCCCATATAGGAGGACCAATAGTACATAATAGCTTACTCTTGTCTTTGTTTCTAATAATATTTTCCTGTCTCTTAATACTTTGCTTAGTTTTTGGTAGGCATCTTATGCTATCCCAATGATCCTTCAGATTTTGCTGTTATATTTTCTATCCTTTGTTTAAAAAAATTCTAGATATTTAAGCTTTTACACTTGCCTGATTTTGGCATTTCCAATTTGTAATTGGTATTTTGGACTCTTTTTGTAGGCAGCCATACCTTCCATCTTCTTCCAAATGATTTTTAGTGCTTTCTTCTCAATTAAAAAACAAAAACAAACATAAAATATATGCTACACACTATAGATTGACTTTCTGTTATGGTCCAGGTTAGGACCAAGAAAGAACAACACGAACACAAGAGTAGAAATAATGAAGTTATATTACATGAAATAATAATACAAGATGTGGAAGGTGTTAGTATGACTGTCAGTCTGGTTTGGAGTGAACTACTATCAGCTCAACTCGATTCGTCCCTCTCTCTTGAGAGGCGTAGTATACATAGTGTTAGAAAGAGTTCATTCTGTAGTTATAAGTAAGGACCCATGATACTTTCATTCACTCTAAAGGTTTTATATATATATATACGCATACACATAGATGGTGCAAGTAAATAACAAGGAAATCTGAAGCAAAATGGAAACAGAAGGAATACTTATATTCAAGATTAGGAAAAGACATTGTAATGAGGAAAGGGAGCTTGGAAAACTTAACCCTCATGGATCATATTAAGAGCAATAGGCAAAATCAGCGAGCCATTTACCTGACAAGCTTCAGTGAATGGATAAAGGAATGGGAGGTGGTGGATTTAGCAAACGGAGAAAAACTGCTAAGGTTTCACAAGGGAGAAGAAGTTCTGGAGAACCATTATCATCTATGTTCTGAAGACAGTGATATAGAAAATACTAAAAGCATATATTGGAAGTAAGCAAAGGCTAATGTTTACATTTTTTTCTGTCAGATTTTTCCTTATCTGTTACTACTCTACCCAGATAGATGAACTTCTTTACGTTCTTGTATTTAGCAGCCCCATCTCATACAAAGCTCACACATTTGCAGTAATGCACCTCCCCAAAGATTAATAACTATTTCAATTTATTATCATTATAAATTTAGCTTTTTTTTATAAAGTAATGGATTTTTATTTATCGATCTGACAGATTTTTTTATCACTTTAAATGTTATTTTTAGTGGAAACTCATATTTGAGTAGATGCTCCATTTATTTATTAAACTGTATATTTATTTTTGTTTTCTAGTCTGAATATTCGAGAAGTTTTAAAGAAAATTATGTGCTTTGTGGCAGGACTAGAACCTGCATTATTCAAACTTTGCTTAGTTGGCAAGGCTATCCGTGGCCAAGTTGGCTATGTCATGTTGGATCTAATGATGCTTTCCCTCTGCCCTGAGAGACACAGGTTTGAGTCCTCCTGATGAGCACATATTTCCTTTAATAAGATTTCTTAAAATATTCAAGCAAGTAGATGAGAATAAATAAATGGCACATCTACTCAAACAGGAGTATCCATTAAAAATAATGCTTTAAGAGATAAAAGTTTATAAGAGATAAAAAAAATTAAGCTCATGGATATAAAAAAAAAAAAAAATTTTTTAAATTTTAAGAGGTAGGGGAGTTAAGTTTACAATATAAACTCATTGTGAATTGATCCCACTATTTTCATCTATGTACCATATACCTTCAAGACATGGGTGATCATAGCTCTCCACACTTTCCTACTCTTGTAGCTCTTAGTAAAGTTTGGCTTTCTGCTATCTTTCCTAATTCTGCCATCTATTTAGACAAGCTTATTAAATAGGTTCCTCAATTCATCCCCCTTACCTGTGAGTATCAGGTTTTCTAAACCCTCTTTCCTCATTATGTGCCCTAGAAATTTCAACTATCTCTTTTTGATGTTATGTAAAATTGTCCTTTTTGTTTCTATTTTAACCTAAAACTTCTTAATTACTCATATGTTCAGTCTAAGGTATTCTGAGCATCCTTTTGTAGAACCATATTTTTTTTGCCTGAAATCTTTTCTTCATTTGTGATGAGATTGTCTAGAATTCCCTGCCATACTACTGTGCTTAGCTTTTGGAAAGTGTTTTTTGCTCTTCTAATGCATTTTAGCATTTCATAATTCAGTACTCATTTCTATAAAAAATAAATAAAGATAATTGGAGGTAATAATAATAATAATAATAATGGGGAAAACGAAGGTAGAATCTTTTACATTCTTATTTTGTTGCTATTTTGAAATTTTGTATAAGTCATTATTTTAAAAAGAAAAATGTAAGAATTTCGTATAAGTCATTATTTTAAAAAGAAAATGTAAGAATATGCTTTAAATAATGTACATATTTATTTTAAATATTGTTAAAATATGCTTTATCATGTCCTACAAACATAATTTTTTTGTGGGGTGGGGCTTGCATAGAGAGAACAATTTACAGTTAATTTATATAGCAAACAGAATCCTCTCTGGGAATTAAAAAAATTATATTAGCAATCTAAAGTATTCATTTGAAAGCAATATGTAAACAACATTTTTTTAAAAAATGCTTATTTCTTGGAAAATTATCTTTCTGTAGAAATGCCCCATTGAAACAATGATACTTTTCAAATCTATTCAAGTCTTATTGTAAAGATTTGCTTGAAAATTCATCATAATGGTCATGATATATAATTATATATTATGTGTGTGCAAGTGTTTCAAGAAACATTTCTTTTTTTATAACTGGACTGAATCTACACAAAATAAGTGATGGGCACATTTGAACACACAGAGTAATTATAGTGTAATGCTAAAACTCTGTCCAGATTAGGATATGGTTAAATGAAAGAGATTTGAATGGCTGGCAAAATTACTGAAGAATACAGTAACCTGTACAGATTTCAGAAATGCACTTTTTTTACTCAATCAATTTGAGATAGTGATCTTGAAAAAAAATCAAGTCAGTTTTACAATTAAGTGGTCAAATGAACCAGAAAATTAGCTGCTGCAGAATTAGCAGTGAGCAGGAATAATTCATTAAGAATGCAAGCAAGTCTTAAAGACATTCCAAATTAGGAGTGCCAGTGGGAGCAAGCAGATGTCAGAATATATGGCCATGAGAACTTAAAAGTCTTGGTTATTGAAGTGGCTTGGCCTAATGGAATTCTAACATTTAAAACTTTTTTAAAACATTTTTGAAGGCAAAGGACAATAATTGACTGCATTAATCACTTGTCACTAAAACCTTTACAAAAACTTGCCAGTTAAACTTTCTTTAAAAAAGCCAATTCTGAAAGTCAAGCCACCTGATTAAATGATTTATTTGGAAACAAAAAAATTGACATTATAAGTACATACTCAAATTAAGATTTCAGCTAATATGATTTCTACGATGGAATTTACAAAAAGCATGTTACATTTTTAGTTTTTTTTTCTTGATTTATTTTCAAAGTTATCTTACATTAGAAACAAAAATGCTATGTTATGACAGTCCCCCTATATAGCAGTGACCGCTGGATAATTTTTTCACAGAGAAGACCAGGATCCATATAGGACATACATCTTTGACACCCTCATATCTACTAAAGGCAGAGGAAGCCCCCAATATGCATGTCATGCCAGAAAGAGTACACAGCCATATACTGACAACATGTAAGAACCTGAAAGTAGCCCAAAATCAAATATTACCAAATCAATCTGGATAACATAAATTCTTAAAAAAAACATCTCTATTTACCAAAATCAGGAAGACAAAACCTTGTAACATAAGTAAGTTTATAAATACAAAAACTAAATACTATTTTTGACATGACTGTAATGTTAAAAAAAAAAAAAGCTGTACTTAATTTCACTACAAAATAATAATACACAAATATAAAATCCCAACCCTACTAGTTTAGGCATTAGATGACTGTGGGGAAAAGTGTGAAAATGGCCTACCTCGAAAACGCTTGTGAATATGTGCGTCATGCAAACTCCGTTTGCTCAACAATAAAAAGAACCAAAATGGCGGCGCCCATATTTTATGCTGGGCAGTCTTGGACAGTTCATGCGAAATCTCGTTGTCTCATCATTTGCATGCAAATCATGGTCGGTCTTCGGCTGTATAAAGCAGGCACATTTTTGTTTCTGGGGACTGTTTTTTGCTCGTGAGAAGGTTGGACATGTCAAACTATTTTGTCGGTTACCCTCTTTGCGTTTCCTGTCTGCTACTATCAGTTGAGATGTTGCTTTACTACCACAATGACTCACTAGTTGAGATGCTATTAAACAAAACAAACAAATGGTAGAAAGACTTGAAGTAATAGAGATACAATTCTACAGAAGCATGCTGAGAATACTAGGGATAGAGCATGTGAATAATGAGCATAATTTAATGAAAGTGAAAACAAAAAGCACATTTATAATTAGAATCAGAAAGTGAATTGAAATGTCTAAGATATATAATGAGGAAACAATGCTCAGCTAATTTGTTCCTCAAAAGACATATTGAAGGCAAAAGGAGAAGACAGTAATGGTATGTAACTTAAGTAAAATATGTGTATAAATGGATGGAAGAACAGAGTGAGAAGATAAACATTGCATAGATTTACACATTATAGGATGTTGTGGAGAGCCATGATCGACTATATCTTGAACTGACATGGCACATATGATATAGCACCAGACAATGAACATTCAATCTGTTTTTATGAAATAGATAAATGTCAGAATTTCTGGGATGAGAAGTTATCATTACTTGCATTTGGATGATGTTTCGGAAGTTGTGCCCTTTAGCCTTCATCAGCTGTCTGTCAATCTGGGTAAAATTCAGGGAATTTCAAACTGAACCCTTTATTTAATTCACAGGGATAGATATTTTTGTTGTGCTTTTAATGTTTGTTACTGCTTGCTTTGTTTCCTCTGAGTCTAAGCCTGTACTATATGAGCCAGAGATTGAACTCATAATTACTCAGCTATATTTTTAAAAAAATATAAGGCTCTTAATCCACTAGGCTATTGACCCATTAGACAATCCTGTACTTAGAACTTGGAAACTTAAACATCATGTTTTCATTGCCTGCCTGCCTGCTGCTGCAGCTGCTGCAAAGAAGTACTTAATATTCTTACCACACTTGTGATAATATTATGTCTTAATTATGCATCACACTCTTCTTTTATATTCATGATTTACATAATCCAGTGTGTTATGTTTTCTGTGCTTATTTGCTTAATGTTAAAATTTTAGAAATTATTTTAATGATATTTTGCATCTGATATTCAAATTCTATAAATATAAATATATTTCATGCTTCTTTGACATGCCATGTCACTTCAAGCTGTGGGCAATCACGGCTCTCCACAACTTTCTATCCTTTGAGCAACATTTGTCCATTTGCCAAGCCTACTGCCATCTATTTACATAACTTTGTCAGGTAGGTGGTTTGATACCTTCCACTAGTACTCTTGTCCTTGATATGCCCTGTGAGTATCAAATTCTTCATTATATTTGCAAGAAATTTCAGTTGCCTCTTTCTGATTCTAAGTGTTCTTTGTTTGCAGTTTCCTTTAAACCTTATTACTTATATGATTTTTTCATGATACTCTCAGCATTTTTCTGTAGAACTGCATTTCTATTGCTTCCAGTTTTCTCTTCATCTGTGGCAAGATTGTCCAGCATTAACTGCCATACAAAAAGATTTATATCAAACAGTAGTTTAGCACTTTTTTTTGCTTCTAACAGGGTTCCTGTTTCTTAGTCTTTTGTTTGGCTTTTTGAGTTCATCTTTTACTAATCCAATCTTTGTTTGAAAGAAATAAGAAGGGTTTCTTTTCTTTTTTGGTTAGTAGGACAGTAAGGTTTTTGCCTAAAATGTACTCTGTTTTCACATGATTTAAGTTGCAAAGATAAGAACCAACTTTACAGAATTTTTCTACTTCATTGATATTCTAGAAACTGTAGTTTTGATTTTTCTTTTCAATATGGACAAAATGATAATAGCAATAATAGCCCTTACCTTATAAGGAAACATTCAGCATTCATTGACCAGTATTACTTTCCATTGAAATTTATAAAATCTTTCTCTTAAAACAAATTTTTCTGGAAAATAGGTTTCTCAAATCCCATAGCAATTACTGTATTTAATGGCATACTTGACGCACAGGTGTATGAGATGCACCCCAATTTCAGCAGGGAAATCAAGAAAAAATTAGTAATTACGGCAATTAGTAAAATTATTAGTAAATGGTACAACCCAGGCTATATTTATGAGGTATTATTTTGGTTAAACAAGCCATGATTACAATTAAATGAAAAATAATAGTGAAAAAGAACACAAGTGGATAAAAACTTTATTATAACCTTTATATGATCTGCACAACCTGCATCTTGTAAACATCTTATTGGAATAATTAGGATATAAAAATTCTGATTGTATTTATACCAATGCAACCAGAAGTTATCACAAGAAAAATATTAATGAAACAAATATATTTTACAAATATATAATTTGAATTTATTGTATATAATTTTAGTGAAACAAAGTACTAATATCAAACATGATGAAATTAATATAATGAATATTATCAATGGTAACATTTTTAATCTGCAAAATAGCCTTTTAAATAATGGCAATAAGTATATAAGAGTTATTCTAAAGTCTAAACTAATAGGAGTTGCCAGGTAGCTAATTTTTACCAGCTATTGTGAATTTTAAAACTACATATGGCATACAATACACAGGGGAATTTTAAAAAATATTTTTAGTAAAAAAAAAAGAAAAAGAAAAAAGTGTACCTTATATGCCATCAAATACGATATCTCTATTTCCAGTATTGATGGGGATTTCCCTAGCATTTTATTTGAAGTAGTGCAGGGTGCTGACATCTTGATTATGTCATTATTTTCTCTCAGAGTTACATGTGATATCCATTTTAGCTGTTTCTGAATTCCTCAAGTGATGTGATTTGTGTTATTTGGTACATTTCTTTATGTATCTGTAGTGCCAGTCCATAATGTTCCAAGAAAGATTGTCTTCACCAAGACCCATAGGCTTCATTCGCTCAAAGCTATTATTAACCATTGATCTTAGAAAGCAGTTGTATACAGCTGATAGTTTTGATATTTGCAAATGGGTTTGGCACCATACATGAAAAAATAGGATATCTAAGACACTTGTTTATATGGAAGCCATGAATATGATATATAATTTTACAAATCTTCTTGTTTATTTTGCTTTATTATATGGATTATAACTGAAACCTGAGTGTCTGTGCTGTTGTCCATTGCAAGCCATAAGATAAATTAAAATGTATCTCCATTGTATTTATGTTAGATATAAATAGTGTTGATTTGTGAAAGAGCATTTTGTATTATGTATTACTTGACATGATAATCCCACAAGTTACTGGGAGAGAGTTTGATACAAATATATGCTTTAACTTGTTAATACCCATCATCCCAAAAATGAGATAATATCTTTTAATGGGTTATAAGTAGAAACCACAAATTTGTACCCCCCGTGTATCTTACATACACCATTGTCTTTGAAAAAGTCAATACAGTTGGCATCAAAGCACACATTGATCACCATAGACTTCACTAGGCAAGCTCTTTCATTCACCTTGATGACAGTAGAATATCCAAACAAATATTTTATAGAGAGTTGTTCTACAGCATGTGCTCCCAGTATAAACCAAAGAAGCACTTCATGGATTGTTCAAGAATTTCTTACAGCCTGCCATACAGATGATCCTGAGTGGGGAAACTGCTGCTTGTGAAGGTTTACAATTGATGAAGGTACTAAGATCTTCAAAAACAAGCTTGGAAAGTAGTTAACATGTGATCAATGTTGCAGAGTATGTCTCGCTAATGCAGGCCTCATTAGCCACAGGAAGAGTCATATTGGTAAACCTTGCACAAATTATGATCAGTAGTATCCTGGAAATAACATTCAGAGTGTATAAGAAAAACTTCAAAAACTAGAGTCTCACCCATCACATGAGGAACTGAACAAATTTTGTAAAAAGATGCATGGGTCCTGTACAAAACAACTTAGTTTGCCACTTCTGTGATAAGCATTGCAGATCAATTGTAGATTCAAAAAGTCATTGGTAGAAATGTATAATTGATGCTGGATTTTTATCTTAAAAAGTACTTGGCAGGTAACCAAATGTTTAGAGAATAGTGCATTGTGACCATGAGATCCAGGTTTTGAATATCAAACTTTCATACCCCCTCCAGCCATTGACTAACAGGATATCTACCAACTGTTCCACACAGTCAGATGTGGAACAAGGCCAAATTTAATGTGGGGTATCCAAGCCCGTAGGCTTGGTCAAAAATTGCCCGTAGACCCTGTATAAAACAGGGTTAGGTAGCTGTTTCCCGAGACAAGACTTTACCCTTCAACATAGCCTTGTCTGGGGATCCTCTCTACCTCCAGGCAGAGAGTTTGACCAGCACAGTTGAAGACTAACTGAATATCTTTCTGTCATCAATGCTCAAACTGGGATTCATTCTGTGATTTCCTTTGCGATGACCTTTGGAATGTGGTTTTTAATCATCCCATTCAAAAATGTGCATCTGAGGTTTCCTCCTGGGTAAAATCTGGCATTGAGGCTTTCATCCCAGCAAGAAAATACCAAGTTGAAGTTGCGCTCATCTCCTTGGTTCTCACCTGCTTCTTCAGCCACTCTAGCCTGCAGGAATCACTTCTGTCTGTACTGGAGTGACACGCCTAATTGCAACAGATGTCTCTTTGTCTCTGCTTGTAATGAGCGCAAGCATGTCCTCAATGAAGAAAAGTTACTGTTTGCTGAAGGGATGAAACCATGTATTGTATCTTGCAAGTTTGGTTCTAAATATTATTGGTGGCTCTGCAAGAGTGTGCTGAACAACAGCAATTCCTCAACCCCTCTTCTATTCAATCAGTTTGAAGTACCAACATCCACAGCTGATAAGGCTGAATGCTTCACTCAGAAATTCTTAACCAACTCAACACTCAACTCATCCACACCTGCATAATCCCATCAATAGTATTGGACATCATCTCTAAATTAGACACTCATAAAGCAAATGTTTGTGATGGGATACCAGCCATAGTTCTAATGTGCCCCTGAGCTGGCTCTAGTTCTTTCCAAACTATACAGCTATTGTCTTGACGATTCATTCTTTCCAACCTGTTGGAAGTCCTCCTCTGTTGACCCTTTCATTAAGAATTCTGGAGATCCTTTTGATACCTAAGGCTATAGTTGGTATGTCCCCATTCACAGTAGTAAATACCATATGTTGGCCTGCAGTTGGAAATTCATCTCCAACTGTGCTGGTCAAACTCTCTGTCTGTGAGTAGAGAGGATCCCCAGACAAGGCTATGTTGAGTTCTGTCTTGAGAAACAGCTATTTTATATGAGATCTATAGGAAATTTTTGGCCAAGCCTATGGGCTTGGATACCCCACATTAGATTCAGTCTTGTGTCACATCTGACCATGTGGGGTGGTTGGAGATTCATTGTGGAATTCACTTGACTCACTTCTGATAGTTGACTATTTCCTCTACGCGCCACTGGCAAATCTTATATGTGTTGTTCTACTCCTAAGTATTATCGTTCATTACCAACCTTTGTTTGATTATTCTATTCAGTAACCTTCCCTTGGTTAAAACATTTATATAACATCATCATCAGCTCCTTCACTGTTTCACTTGTCAAGGAGGACCTAAGGGTAGAAAAGACAGACAACTTTCTTCAGGATGAACTGTGTGGTGACTCTCATGAGTCCTGGCATTGTTATGTGATCTAACCAGCTTTTGCACTGGTGTACCAACTTGCATCTACCTTCTACAGAGCCTTGCATGATGATCTTTCTGAGGTTGCTATGGTGTGTGATGTGGCCAAACCATGACACCTTTCAATGCTTTATAGTGATGAGAAGAGATTCCTGTCAGCCCACAAGACTTTTGACCTTGCTCTGTTCAGTCATTGGCTTTGTGCTCCCAGTAGAAGATACTTATACATTTGTTCTTGAATGCCTGGATTTTTTCAACCTCAACTGTGTGCAAGTGTCACACCCATATATGAAGATGGATATGACCAGCAATTTGTAGAGCTTGAAATTGGTACAGAAACGGATGTTGCTCTTCCATATTCTTTCCTGTCTCCCCATCACTGTGGCAATCTGTGTATGGATTTCTAAAAGACTTAGGTTATCAAACTTTTGCCAATTCTGGATTATTTATTTTTTTATTTTATTCCATATTTGCTGATTCCAAATTGACTAGAATGTGGTAGGGAAAGTTAGCCTATCAACTGTGTTAATTTAATTTTCCAAAATGCTGTAGTATTTTGATAAATTTTGAAATTGTACAAGATTTTAAGTCACTTCCTCTATCTGACTGTTCCTTCAGAACATTGGCGATCACGGATCTCCACAATTTCCTGTACTTTTGTAGCTCTTTTAGTTAGCATTTTTGCTATCTCTCCTAACACCAGTTCTGCCAACAATTTACAAAAGTGTGTTAGGCAGGTGATGTATTTTTTTTCCACTGTTTCTCTTTTTCCTATATGTCCTGTGAGTGTCAAATTTTCCAAATTTTTCTCTTTTCTTCTTATGTATCCTAAAAATTCATTGTTCCTCACATGTTCAGTACTTGGTATTCTTAGTATCCTTCTGTAGAACCATATTTTTGTTCAAGTCTTGTCATTTTTTACAACAAAATTTTCCTGTTTCTTAATACTTTGCTTAACTTTAGGAAGGAATCTTTTATTTCTTTTTCATATTTCATAACAAACATTTCTACAATATTTTTTAACCCATAAAATTTTTCCAATTGTCCTATTACAATTTTCTGAAAAATAACAAAAAATGTTTAAGAATAAGCAGCTCATGGCAAGCTCTAAAACAATAAAATATCCATAGAAATTCCCTTATTATATTGTTAAATATTTGAGCTTAACAACTTTAATAAAATATTGCAATAACAATCCTAAATAATGTTTGTTATTTTAATAAGTAATGAAGTACAAATAAAAAGATTTGAAGCTGACAACTTTTACTATTTCACTGAATGAGTTGTTAAACGCTTCTATCTTCCCTTCTTTCTTTCATTTTCTGACTGAAATCAAGTAGTGTCTTTCATATATCTTTTATCTTCTCAGATAATCAAAATGGATTAGGCCATTATTTATTAGGTATTGGTAGGGTGTAACAGTTGTTTAAACTAATGAAAGGATGGACAAGGACAATTATTACGACAGCAAGTATGTTCAAAGATCATTTAACATGAAGGACTAGTAGAAGTAGAAGTAAAGCTCTCTTTACATTTTAAATGTAATTGGAGCCTGGTTAACTAAAGAGTAATCTCCCTTATTTATTAGCAAATAATTATAACATAAATAAAATTAATAGGATTTTGACATTGTCATGTAGCATTTAAAAGTAATTTTCCAGATCACCAACAATGGAACAGTCTGCAGGTAGTTTTGCTTTCATGCCTTTCCTAATAGTGCTACTGTAAAAACAAGATCAGCAGTTACTTTTAGAATTTAAACTTGTTTCTTTATTTTCATTTTTTTAGTAGTTAACCATAAAACTACATTTCACTTTAATCAAAATGAATAAAAATCTATTTCACTATGAAAATAAGTTTTCTTTTTCTTACTTACTTTGTTGCTGCCTCTGGCTTACCATTTTGGTGCATAGAACCATTCTTTCTTATCTAATTTTTATAAATAATCTTATTACTCAATACTGAAGAATTGTTTAAATCATTTCATAACATTTTTGATAATCTAATGTCATGAAAACTTTTTATTCTTAATTTTGTTTGGTCGACAGCCAAATTCAAATGGACCTATTCAAAGTGTATTATCTTATGCCCCAAGGTGCTTTCTACATTCCTTTTCATATTTTTATGACAACAAAATTAAACTAATTATCATGAGTTGGTCAATATATATCCAAGTGCATTATTTAGTCTTGATTATTTATGGTGTGTGCACAGATTTGATCAGCATTAAATATTTGTAAAGAAATGGTTCTATACACTATTAGATTTTATAATGCAAGCCAGTTTTTATAATGTGTATTAAACAACTGATATTGGTAGAACTTTTAAAATATGTTTATGTAATAAATAAACCACATGATTTCCAGCATTGGTGGAAACTCTCCATGGTGTCTGTGTTACAGAACCCATTTCTTACAGGTGTACAGCAGGCATATCAGTACACAGGTATTGTAGACGGCCATCTTTGTATATTTCTTAAGTTCTTTCTAAGACTAATAAGTTTTTAGAGCTGCAAAAACATAAGTTGCCTTCTTTATATGAGTAAATATTTCACAATCAACAGTGCAGTGGCTGTTTGTTGTGTTCCAAATGTATTTAAATTTGTCTAACACCTTGTTTGTGGCTATCCACAAATATTGATGGTTTGATATATGGTGATCATACATATATACATACATATAAGTTCTTGATCAACCCATTTCCAAAAGTCAGTATTTCCGTAATCAAACCACAAACTCTTGGAAGGGTTAAATAAACTTAAGAAACAATGTACGTCATGTTTCGAGTTGAAGGGTTAATATGTGGAGTAGCACATATCTGCCATGGCTCACAGTTGAGATCTTTTCAGTGCTCTTTTATTTTTATAAGAAGTTTTAGTAAGGGTTAAAGAAACTTAAGTAACAATGTGCCTTGTGTGTTGAGCAATGATGTGAATATGTTGAGTAGCACCTATGTGTC
This sequence comes from Acanthosepion pharaonis, assembly GCA_903632075.3. Taxonomy (NCBI): domain Eukaryota; kingdom Metazoa; phylum Mollusca; class Cephalopoda; order Sepiida; family Sepiidae; genus Acanthosepion; species Acanthosepion pharaonis. Next base: position 601,588 of record CAHIKZ030000041.1, read on the forward strand.
ATGGCTTACAGTTAATCTTGGTTTGGCCGAGAACTTTTCAATGCTCTATTTTTATACTGAGGTCACCAATATATTGTACACTTGATATTTTAGTACATTGAATACAATAATATTTACACGAATATTTACAATAACTTATTCAGTGGTGTAAGATTTTGTGCTACTTAAAGTTTGTTCATATCTTAAGTAAATATATATAATATTGTATTCACTGATATTTATCTTCTTAAGTTCTGATGTGTAAAGATTGGAACAGGTCATAAGAAAAATATAATGTCAAAAATGAAATAAGATATTGTAAAGTTACTGAGTTGATGGGAACATGAATTCAGAAATGGCAAGAAAAATTGATCAGCAAAAAATCAAAAAAGAAAGTGAAAACACTGACAGGATCTTCTATGTTTTGTGATCTTACAGGACTCGGACATACATGGATTTTGTAGCTCTTAGCAAGGTTTCTCTTTTTACTATTCCTCCCACTCACAATTCTGCCATCCATTCACACAAGCTTGTCATGTAGGTGGCCCACTCTCACCCCTTGAAGGGACAAAGCTTATAGAAGATGACACCCTTCAATAAAAAGTACATTAAGTACATCCTTTGTTAAAGTAAAATAACTAGAGATCAAGACCCACAAAAAACTGAAACTACATGCCTGCTTCTCTAAATCAATTCACTTGTACTTTTTTTTTCTCCTGAAAATTGGGAATAAATATATCTGCTAAAATGTTTGAAATTTCCCTGTTAGGCACATGATGATTTCTATGAACATTTCAGATTATGAGACTTGTAAAAGATACATCCACAAAAATCAACATGCAAATTTACATTTACACACAAAAGATTTATTGTTAAAATATTATAGGAGACATTAAACATTTTTACAAGACATGCATACATTGATAACCCCTTTTCAGCTTTTGGGCATGCATAAAAATGGGAAAAACAGGGAGCATACATGCTGTGAATCCCTACAAGATATCTCTCTTTCAATTTGGCCATGGTCAAGATAGGATGCTAAAATTAGCCCTCTGTGTAAGAGATGCACATGTCTTAGACAATACACATCACTCACTCTTTAACTTACTAACAGAGTAAGTTCAATTTTTTCCTTATTTTTGATATAAGTCATGATCAAAATACAAAAAAAAATAATACAACTATCCAATGAACAGAATTAATAAAGTTTGCAATAAACAGAAAAAAGGGCAAAAATGAAAGTAAGCAAACAATACATTCAAAGCAAATTCACAGGTAAGAAGGCTAAAGAGTTAACAAAATATGAGTTGGTGTTTGCACACAAAAGCGGGATTTGACAAGTGAATGCAGCGGATTTGTCTAGTAGATAAAGGAGATATGGACTGAGTTAAATCAATTTGTAAATTGACCTATTTTATTGAATAATATCCCAGCATGCATTTTGTAAACTTTTGCCTATAAAAAAGGACAACTTTTGCAATCATTCCCATTCTAGATTAGAAATCAACAATATTTTACAGAGGTACTCTCTTAAGAACATTCCTTAAATCAGCAATTTCTTTCAGGGATATCCCTTGAAGTTATCTCTACACAAAATGTTCCCACTAGAGTAAAAATTTATATGACCTTTGATTTCACTCTCTTGTTTGTTTATTTTCTCAACCAATCGACATCTCCAGTTGCCTTGATCTATCCACTACCCTTCTCCTCATCCTTTCTTCTATCACTTCTATCTGATCTTGCTCCAAATTTTCTGTAACCCATTGCGTCCTAGTGGCTTCTTGCCTTGCTTGGGGTGAAATGCTTAAAAAAAAAAAAATTGAACACTTTTAGTTTTTTTTGGCAACATATAAGACTTTATCAACTTCAAATGATGAACCTTAGCCTAATAACAACAATATAAATAAATTGCAGTTTTAAGTTTAACTAAAACTGGAAGTTTATTTGCTTTATTGTAATATAGTAACAACTCTAAGTAGAAGCTTAGGAAGCTTTATTTGGCTAATTCAGCTTTAGTGCTGAAAAGGTTTATTTTATTATAGTGAATGGTTACAAGTGAGAGGAGAGATGGGATGTGCTTATTTTATTTATTTTATTATTCAAAGAGAACTGAAATACTGAAGTTTTTCAGTGTGTTGAATATGTACCAGATGTGACAAAATATTTACCCATTATTTAACGATAAATTGAAACATACCTGTTTAAAGATAGTTTCAAATTTTGCATAAGGCTTCCTAACATTATTTTGATTTTTTACAGTTTAAATAAATATTGTTGCATTGCAGCTCAGACCAGACAACAAGTTCTTTCAGTCAAACACTCGTGGTTTAAAAATAACTCTTTTGCGAGATCATCATTAATGAATTAAAACCATAAGCCAATTGTAGCTGTAAGCAAATTTTATCAGGCTGTAACCTTCTGTTGTAGATGAGCAAGGCAAAGATAAAGTGAGGTGAATAGTCTAATGGACATGTCTTCTTTTTCTCGTTGGGATGAGTGGTCTCTTGTTCTTTTCTGTCCACTCCCTGTGGGTCTCTCTGTTTTGGGAGCTAGTGACCACTGTTTTCTACAGGATAGCCTTCTTTGTCTTGTCACAGGTCTAAAAAATTAATTTGTCAACAAACCAAGTTCTGGATTTTGTGACATGGTTCTTGTGAAGTCTACTTCACTGAACTGATAATCATCAGGGCAATAAATGTCTGAAACAATTTTGGTAACATCTTCGGATGTTACCATTTAACAAGATATCAGCATCAGCTGATATCACTACAATATGATAACTCACACAAAACGTGATTAAAGTGTCACAATGAAAATGGCTGATATAAAGAATTGTAAAAGGATAAAAAAGTTGAATGTTTGCAGAAAAAAGGCTTTTAAATTGTAGAAAATGTTTCAAAAAGAGCCTTGACAAATCTAGTTCCAGGAAGAATTGTTCAGTTTATACAAGAAGAGGGATAAGAGAAATCTATGAAGAAGCAGGAGAAAAATGGTAAAAGCACTGGATTGTGAAAGAGGATTTAGGGATAAAACCAAAGGTGGCATCCCAAATTTCCGGGAACCGGTTCTATAAAGGCAGATAATCTTTAGGAACCCATTCTACTTATTTTCTTTTAAATTTGAGAATGGAAACAAATCACGTTATTGTATCAAAAAGAATTAAACCATTTTGGTAATTTAATAGAAAACATTTATTTATTGAGATATTTCCACTTTGAAATTCTATTTTCATCATATTTCTGTTTAGAAATATAATGCTTTTTGATGTGTCATCAGCTGTGTTATGGCTTCTTAGTCACATTTGAACTGAATTGCTGCAGTCCAAAATATCCAGTTGAAGACCTATCAAATTTATGACAAGAAGATTTACCACATTTTTAGCTTCAAAATGGTAAGGATCTTTTAGAGTTTCACTATGCATGCAAGTGTTGCATATCTAAATTTTTTCTTAAACCATTGGCTATTAATATATAAAATTATTTTTGAATAATTCAACAAACCATTTGATGCTACCACTGGTTAAAAATATACAAGATTCAATGATGACAGATGCTTCAAGTGGCTCAAGACAAAAATGCCTTAGACAAAGGAAGAAAATATCGAAGGAGTGTGCTGCAGACAAAGTCTTTGCTTAGTTGAGGTAAAAGTTTTCATTGTGAAGGCTGAGATCAGCTACTAAAATGATAGGTTTTATACTACTTCATCAGAAAACATTCTTGAAGGCAACAAAAAACAAATAAATGGTATCATGGTTTGGGCTGCTGTTGCTTCTGCTGGTTCAAAATAAGCTTTGGAGGAAGGTGTGAAAGTGAAAGACAGTTTACCAGCAAATATTGGAGAGAGATGTATTGCTCTGGTTGTCAGTCACATTTGGAAGCCACTATATCTTCATTCAAGATGGAGCCCCTGCACATGGCCAATTTGATACAGAACTGGTGCAAGTGACATTTATGTTGATTTTTGACAAGTTAATTTAGTCTCCATCAGGCCCTGATATTAATCCTATGGACTTTGTGATATAGCCCTTATTGCAGAGTGATGTTTCACATATATCCTACTCACGTGTGTTAGACCTGAAGTAAGCTTTTGAAAGTGTGGTATAATTTGAGTGAAGAGGTGGTCCATTTCAGTTGAGAAGAGATTAAGGGCCATGGTGTAAGCAAAGCATGATCATAATGTAAATCTATATAAAATAATGCCAATAAATATCACAATCAAATTGTAAAATTTCATTAACCAAAATCTAAGTTTTTATTTTATTATAAAATGAATAATATGTTAATATATATATGTAGTACCTGGTATAGGTGTATGGTCATATCACGTTTAAGCATTGGTTGTTGTACACTCACCAAAGTTAAGCAACATTGAGCCTGGTCAGAACCTAGATGGGTGACCACTTGGGAATACTAGGTGCTGTAAGCGTGGTTGTGTGGATAGTGTAATGGATAATAGCTTAGAATTCAAAATCAGAGAGTCGAGTTCCAATTCCAGTCAGATTAATTACATTTACTTAAGCACAAATACCTCAAGGATACATAGCACAGTGGATAAAGGCATTAGTTAAATCCAGTGACAGGACCCAAAGAGTGTGAGTTCAATACCCAGTTAAGGCAGTAGAGAACTTGGAGAGGGGAATTAACAGGAGATAACTGATATCCATTAAACATGGCATGTGGAACTAGAACAGTCTACCCCAGTGAGTGAAATAAAGGGTTCAGTTCGACATTCTAACCACCTAAAGAAGGCTGGAGTATACATTGGCCAAAACATTGTGATAAATATTGTGACAAAGATGAGGACAATAGTCCAAATAATGTAAATAGTGACCATTACTCAGGAATATAGACAGAAACTCCAGAATAGATTTTAATGTACAACCCATTGATTGGATAGTCATTTTTCTTTTGACTGGTTCTTCTAACCAATGATTAATTTTGAAATTTATTTTTATTTTTTTTTTGCTGTTATCTCCAACTGTTTCTCCCACCCCAGAGATTTATGCTTATTGCAAAAATCACCTTAGACTTCACATATTCATCAAATTACAGGGTACTATGGGTAAATTGTCGCTATCTTATGTTTTCAATTTTGGTCATGCTTGTTGTTTGTTTTTTATTTTGTCAACTGCACAGTTTTTGTGGTATCAACAAACACTCATTGCCACTTTCGTAATGTCAACAAATACTTGTTATCACTTTTGTAATGCTTGTTGTAGTAGAGACTTTTTAATCACAGTTACAACTATAGAAATGCCTTTGAACAATACTGGTGTCAGACGCTTTTAAATAGCACTTGAACTAATAGTAATTGCTTGGTAATACCTGTTCAAAAAGTAACCACCAAATAGTAATCCATATAGTGATCTGAATAGAGAAATAGTATAGTGAATAGTGTAAAGATAGAGGATAGTGTAGAAATAGTGATCCATATAGTAATAGGGGATAGTGTAGAAATAGTGATCCATATAATGATAGGGGATAGTGTAGAAATAGTGATCCGTATAGTAATAGAGGATAGAGTACATAGAGTGATCAATTAGACACCACACTAATTCCCATATATACATTTCATTTGCCATCATATGATCTACTTATTCGAAATGGAATCACCTGTGTTTGCTCACTGGTGATCTGTGTTCAAACTCCAGTGTCGACAGCATCACTTTATTCCTGTAGGGTCAGTTGGGCACTGTCTGTGAGAAAAAGAGTACTATGACACAATACATTTTGCCAGAAATTTGAAAATGGCATGCTCTACTGCTTGGCATTCACACCAGAAGCTTCGATACAAACATTTTAGAGTATTTGGGTGTCCATCTGAGGACAGAACAAAGGATTCAGAAATAGTTAGATGAGTCTAATGGTGTTTATGAAGGTGTTTGGAGTGATGACAACATTATGCCTCCATTCATCTTTTCACATGACCTCGAACTCAACACGGAGACCTACATCTAGTGCACTGAGCAGGTAGTGCTGCCTTGCGTCAAGAGGGTGGTTGCTAGAAGACCCTATGTCTGAGAACAGGACTCTGCACTATGTCACCTAGTCATGGATGTCAGACAATTTCTGCAACCATATCAACCCTTGCATCTGGCCACCTAACTCTCCAGACTGCAACCCACTTGATTATTATGTATGGAGTGCAGTTGAGCAAGAGACCAAGAAAACTCCTTGTAACACTAAAGATGAACTGAAGGCATGGGTTATGGCAACATTCACCAACTTAAACAAGGGGACCGTCCAGAAGAGATGCAGGAGATCCCAAAGTCAACTAGGGCTGTGGTTGAAGCCAATGACAATTTTATTGAATAAATTTGCTCTTTAGTATTTCAAGATATTTTTTTTTGTAATTTTGTTAAATATATCTGTCAAATGTCATGTTATTTTCCTTTTTGCATGATTTACACGACAATTTATCCATCGCACCGTTTATGCTATTGATGAACTTAAAATCAACCAAGTTTAAATTCATCAATAGTTTTGTTAGATATGCATAAGGAAAAAAATAGTTTGTGAAAATATATTATGGAAAACTTTTCTTAAAAGAAACACTAAAGACTTTTGCATGCAACTAATAAAAACATGTATAATAAAGAGCATGTTTTAGATGATCCGGTTGATAGATGCGCTCTATTTATAAAAAATAAAACAAAGATTCCACCAGCTTCACTTTTATAAAAACTTATTATTTGTAAGATGAAAAATTATGAATATGTCTTTGAAGTAGCCAGTCAGGGGGAGAAATTGTGAATTTTCATCTGACAGGTCTTTTGAAGCTCTCTCTGGAAATAAAAAAAAAAATGAATCAGAGCAAGTTTCAAATTCTTACCATGGTTCAGATGACATAAAGAGGACTTGTGTCAAAAATCATTACTTAGGAATTTATGACTCAGGAGAGATCTAAAAAAAATGATAGACGCTAAAGATAACTGCCTCTCTTTGTCAGATTAAATCTCATTTTGTAATTGCTTGGACAATATGAAAAAAAGAAGAAATAATCATTATAATTCATATTTTTGTTTAATTTACTAGTTATTACAATATTTCCTTCTCCCTCTCTCTCTCTATATATATGTATAAAAGATTTTTTTGTTTACTGTATATGGTCAAATCTTGTCTTAGTGTGCATGGAAATTTTAATTTTTTTTTTTAGTTTGATTGTAAATAATAAATTATTTACAATCAAACTAATGTTTTCATAGGTAACTGTAAGGGAATTTCAATTTTTTAAAATCATTTCACCATTTCAATCAAGGCCAGGTAGGAGGGACAAAAAATCACAAGACCTCACTATACTTCAACACTATGAACAACATACCAACATCACAACTGTCACTAAGACAAATTAACTCCACTCTGGTCTTTTGGGGATTTTTATTGTCTCAGGAGGTACAGTGGAGTAATGGATAGCAGATCAGATTGAGGAATCGGAGACCCGAGTTTGAATTCCATTTGAAACCATTACATTCACTTATGTGCTAATACCCTTGGGAAAGGTGTGAATCCTCTTCTTCTCCCCCTAGATATGGGTAAATAGTAGGTTAGACTGAGTTCTGTAGCCTTGGATGGCAACTTACTGCAGGAAAAACATTTGCCTCGTTAGTCATGTATTGAAAGATACATGATCACCTAAGCATGTATCACGCATGGCACATAACTGACTGATTGTCACAGACTACCACTGATTGACCAAAGAACCAAACAATGAAGGGGACCAGTCTTAGAAAGAAGGCATTTTAGCCTTTTTCTTTTTCATTATTTTCTCTTCATATAGTGCACAATTCACTGCCTGCAACTTTGTGGTAAGTGATCTTTGTCTGTGACTGTTGCAAAAAATGCATACACACCTAGGCCTCTTTGCCCTCTGCTGTAACTAAGATGCAGGGGGTTACTGAGTGTGAAAGAATATAAGAAAAGAAGAGACATTATTAAAGAGTAATAACAAAGAACACGATTTAAGACAGAAGATGACAATTGGCATTGAATTGAAATTTCATTGGAAAAGAAGAAGCCAGAAGAGAGTTCCATGAGTGATAAAATATAAATTAAGCATACCTTGAGTATATATTTAACAGAAAACCATAATAATAATATAAGATTTCTTGGCATAAGGAATTGGCAACATGAGCACTATTTCAACTTCAAAAACCCTATTAGTTATTGATTCTGTCAACTTGTTTTTATATTAGCAAGTTGGATTACCACTACTGCAGCTTTGATGGTTGCCCTTAAGATATCTTTTGACATAAATTGACATACATCAGCATAAATCATCTTGTTGAATAATAGACCAAAGATTTTTGACAGGGTTTTGATCCACAAAGGCTGGTGGCCACACCATCAACCTTTCACCTCATATGCTGTAATGCTAGAAATACTTGGGTAGCCCTGGTAGAGTGGGAGGGAGAATTACTGTGTGTAAATACTAGAGTCCTTAGAAGTGACAGCATTATGGCATCTCATCAGGGATCTAATACCTCCTTCAGGAGATTGCAGTTGTTGGTTGTGGTCATTTTAACCTCTTTAGGCTCTCTGGCTGGGCCAACAAGTTTGGTTTGTTCTGAATGATGCCAGCTCATAACCTGACTTCTCCACCATGTTGTTGATGTAAACATAGATTATGCTCATCTCCAAAATAGACCCAATCATTTGCCCAACTGTCAAGTGCATCAATGGTTACCTTGGTCTCATCACTGAACAGAACACAACTCATGTCAAGCGTCAAGTACTTCGGAGCCCACTAAAGCCTCAAATACCTGTGATGGGTATTAAAGGAGGCAGTTTTAGGGGAGCTTGCTTGGAAGCTATGTTCCTGAGGATGTGATTTCTGGTGGATTTTGGTACATGAAGAAGTCCAGCAGCTGTGAAAATGGCTTTATTTGCAGCTAATATTCCTTAAATCCATAGCTGTCACAGTCTAGGAGATCTCACAATCAGACTGTTTTTTTCCTTGCTGAAGGCTCCCTCAAGAATCAGCTAACCATGTCCACATGATGACTTAACTTCTGCAATGACATGAAGAGCGGTGCCTTTACCACTTCCCTTGATGATGACAAACCTTTCTTCATCGTTGAGGTGTTTTCCACATAGCATTGTTCTTAGAGAAGAGAAACTCTATTATGAGCAAAGGCACTTATCCAACAAAAGACAAAATGAGGATAGCGAAAACATATCATCTATGTCCACATGACAACCTAACTTTCTTCGCAATGACATTGAGAGGTGCCTTTAGCACTTTCCTTGATGATGACAGATTTTTCATCAATGAGGTCTTTTCTATGTCCCATTGTTAGAGAGGAGAGATGCTATTAATGTGGTTCACCCAAAACTGTTGAATCTGAAATAAAAAAAATAAAGGATGTTACACAGAATAAGGAAAACCTAACAATGGTATTGCCATATTAGAAATGAGCTGGGAAAAGTTTTATCAAAATTAATTCACAGAAAACTGAGAAATCCTAATTTTCATTATGAAGCTATTAGTGTGATTCAGAGTGTAGTAGAGTGTAGTAAATAAAAGTTCATCAGAACAATTAACATGAAAGTATTGATAGAAAAGGCATGGGAAAACTACTTTATGGCAGTGGAAAAGGACTGAAGCTGTGATGCTAGGCCAAAACCAAAAATATTGCAGATTCTTTGGATTTTATTGAGGATCTCAAAATATATAACAGGAGCAGCAAAACATATTTGTTGCAGCAATATTTAAAGCAAGGGTAAATGGTAAACTTACAAATATGTAAAATATAATAAACTGAGAAAAATTGTCTAGCTGAACGCAGTGAATCAACTTTGCTAGCAGCAAACCTAGCAATTGACTTAAATGAACCCTTCATTTAATCCATGTGGGTAGATTTTTCATGTTTTACTGTCAGTTCTTAAGGATATGTTGTCTTCTTTTTTTTTTTTTTTTTTTAATATTGCTCAATTATTGCTCGTCTTGTTTCTACTAAGTCTTATTCTTGCAGAAGTATTGAACTCACAGTTACTATGCCACTAAATTCATAACAAAATTTGAATCCTTTAGCCTTTTATCTCATGGGTCAAGCTCAAACTTGGAGACTTAAACATAATGTTCTTATGAAAAAAAGGCATGTAGAGTAATTGACCATGGTTAAGTGTAATTAGCAAAATTCTTAATAAAAATAAGACTAAATAATACTAAGCAAACAATATATATGCAAATCAAAACTAGGTAAAGCAACAGTAATGAGGCAAAAAAATTCACAAAGAATTGTGTTCACAGAAAAGGGATACAGTCTAGTGATTATAGTGTTATGACTTCAAGACAAGAAAGAAAAAATATAATAGATGCAACTGAGAATTGATCTATTTTTATTGGTTAGGAAGAAATCCCAGCACATGTCTGTAGGATTTATCTAGAAATTTAGGGAAGTTGATGTTCTTAGCAGTCATTCTATGACTGGAATGAACAGGGCACAACAAAGATCAGGATATTAGTAGATGATACTTCCTAATCCAAGAAACTCAAATAGAAAGTGATATTGAAATTCATTTTTTTTTTGTTATAGTGTAAGATTCTAACTTTTCTTTTTATTTCTAATGTCTAAATAAGAAAAATATTATATTTATTTACAGAAGATATTTTCACTAAAAGTATTTTTACTACTTTTCACTATATTACTTCATTGGCAATTTATAGTGGATGTGCAGGTGATTTAATGGCTTGTGATCTGGAATGAGAAATTGTATAGACGAGTTCAAATTCCAGCTAGGCTTGTTACATTCACTTATGCAAAAATACATTTGAAAAACCTATGAATCCACCACCCCTACATCAGCTGTAGTTTAACTAATAGGACTTGGATCCATAAAAGTCATTGTTATTTTCAAAAAATTGTTAATGAAATATTCACTCATGAAAAAGAATTGCCATAATTCCCCATGTATAATACACCTTCATCCATAATATGCACCCCTAAAATTGTGCTGAAAGTGTGGGAAAATGCTTCTACTCACACATAATATGTATCCCTTGTTTGGTAATCAAACCCTATAAATTGTACCTCTCCAATTTCATTACGGCCAGCATTTCCTACTCTTATTAAAAAATTATTTTAAACATAAAATGATATTATTCTAATTTTGTTTTATGATAATTCTTATTCTATTTTACATTTGTAAGTATTATTAGGTATATATGACTGTATTTGACATCCTTATAGGGTCACAATTGCAGAATGTTAGTCTCAAATTGTTGGATGTTTGTGGTGAGTAGTCATTTTGCAACTGAAATTGACCTAGAAATGGCAATTTTTTAATTATTTTTTTTAACTGTGCATAATACGTACCCTCAATTTTGCCTATTATTTTTTAGAAAAAATGCATATTATACATGGGGAATTATGGTAGTCTTACAGTCTAAAATATGTTATGGCTTTAAATAACACACATAACAAAAATAAACTATAAAAAAAAATCAGTCAGTTAACCAGTGGAAATTTAACAGGAAGAAATGAACTGTTTTTTTATTTTTTATTTTAGGCTATTAATTATGATTATGTATTGACTATACCCAAGAGGTTATTACTACAAATGAACCTTGATAATAACTATGATATTGTAAAACATTTCAATTTTTCAATTTGATATTAGAAATGTAGGCTTATGTTTAAAGCATATATATTTTGTTGTTTCTCTTAATACAACTCTGTTAGTTTTACTAATTCACCATAAAAAAATAATGAATTATACTACTGCCATTAAAGTGAGACTTGTCCTCTTACCCAGTCAAGATATATACTTCAGCTAATAATTTAAAAATGATTAAAATGGCTGGTGAAAATAAATTTACCTTAGCATTCTAACATAAGTATTACCTTACCTGTGATTGATGTAAACAGACAAGGACATATGTATATGTTTGAAAGAAAACACTTTGCATTATTTGCAAACCTTAAATGCAGAAATAGTTTGTTCAAGCAGTAAACTAGATGCATACTAGTAGATATGGAAAGAAGTGAATTAAGGTTTTAGTTGATAGCTGATTTGGTCATACATGGTATTAGTGAGGTGATTAGTCTATGAACAGTAAGTGACATGGTTTTGAATAATTGGAACTAAATTTTGAGGTGATCTGTCACATGATGCATTTCTTCCTCTTTGATAAGTGGATAATTTATAGCCAAGTCAAGGGCAGATAATTAAGTTTTATAATGCTTAGATCAACAATTTTAAATCTGGGAATTTTTTCATGTGTTTTTTTAATTGCATTATTCAATGTTATTCTGTAAAGGTGGTTTAAGATTTCATTGGGATACACCTATCCAAGTTTTTGTTGCTCTCTGAGTGTCAGGATTACAAATAATTAACAAGAACAACAACAATACATGTTTTAAATGAAACATAAGATTATTTTCTGAAGGAAAAGTAGAAGCAGAACATCTTTTTAAATAACATTTTGTATATTCTTTTCAGAAACATACAATAACAATAAAATATTCAATTTTCATTGCAGTGAAGTTTGTTTTATAAAATAATTATTTTATAAAATAATTATTTTATAAAATAATTATTTTATTCATAGTGTGGTGTGAAATGTGTGGACAGACTTACTTTATGATGGTCAACCTAATGTGTTTGTGAGTTTGTAGACAAAGGATTTGTAGGTAGTTTTCTAGTTAATCCTTTCTATTGTGTGTGTGGACATGGCCTTAGCTAGTAGCTGCTGGCTGCCATATAGTATTGTGGGAATGTGTGTTTAGGTATGTGTAGATCAAGCAATTTAACCTTTGTTTAATTTTTTTCTTGAACAATTTATTATAGCAGCAATGGTGACTTAATATTCCTGATTTTGAGTGGATGCTGTTATATTCTTTATATGTCTTTCAGATTATGAGTTTCAAATGTTGCTAAGTTGCCAGTGCTGTAAGTAAAAGCAATTATCTTTGTAATCAGATAGTTTCAGCATTTCACTGTATCTTCACTCATGCTGAATGACAAGCTAATAATGTATTCTTAACATTTTATAGTTAACATTGAATTCATGATTATACTGGCAATGAAGAATGTATCATAGATTCCATGTTTGCACAAAGAATCTTAATAAAGGTACTTGTCTATCGAAATGTAAATAAAATTATGATCAAGAATTGCAATTTGAAGGCTTGCTCACTTTTACAGAAACTTAGAAGCATTGAAGATATTTATTCTGACCATATGCCAAGAGAGATTTTCAAGATATAGAAATCTCTCAGTGCTTTGCATTGGATATTCAGGGATAGAATGTCAGTGGGATTGAGTTTTAGCCAAGTTTTGTTGGAGCATTAAGCTCATTTAGCGTCCAAAGTTAAGCCTGGTCATTAGGTGGCTGATTTACTTCTTGGAAAGTTAATGAGATATGTAAATTCTTCTTCACTCTATCAAATAAAATTGCTAGAGTTAACCAGCAGATGATTCCTTGTAATATTAACTCTACACGTTTCTTGCTGGTGTAAGTTCATATCAAAATTTAATGAGATTATAATCTTTTGATGTTATTAAATTTCAAGTAGATTTTCTTTCCTAAGAACCTGATAACTCTGTGTATTGCCATTGAGTTTTATGTCCAAGTGTTTTCTGATATTCTAATGCTTGTACAAATCATGCTTCAAACAGGTTTCACTCTTAAAACAGCTTTTGAGATTTAAAAAAATATAACTGACATAAGGACAATGTGACACTGAAATCTGAAGGCATATCAAGATAGTGAAAAATAACTTCCAAAATCTAAGCAAAGTTTTAAGGAACTGGAAAAGAGTACTGAATATATCTTTCAACATAGGAGATAGAATTTTGAAATCTGTATCAAATATTTAAATTCTATATAAAATAATTATAGTATGTATAAAATATTTAATATTAATAAACAGAAAAATTTCTTTAGAAGAAGAGAGTACTGAACTGTTGTGTAATATCAGTCCTCTTATATGGTAGTGAATGATGGTCAATCTCCTTCCAGATGAAGAAAAGACTTGAAGCAACAGAAATATGGTTCTACAGAAGGATGCTGAGAATACCATGGACTGAAAAATGTGAGCAAGGATGAATTTTTAGATTAAAATGGAAACAAAAAGGACACTTTTACTTAACATTAGAAAGAGACAGAAATTTGAAATTTCTTGGCCATGTAACGAAGAAAGAGGGATTAAAAAAATTTGACACTCACATGACATTAAAGGCAAGAGAGAGGAAAACCGTATATAATCTACCTAATGAAATTGTGTAAATGGATGGCAGAACGGTGTTTCAGTGAGATAGACTCTCCTCAACTACCATTAACCCCTTGTGTCTTAATGGCATTGTCCTTTGGAGTGGAATGATTAAAATAAATAAGCAGTAACAATTAGATTTGAGTTAATTTTGAGCAAACTGTACTCATATCAAGATAGATTAAAGGATGGTAAGAGAGGATTGCAGTTTTTGCTGGCCAAAGGAATAAGCTGGTATATTTGTCTGTCATACCAGAAGTTGCCCCAAGTGTTGTCTACCTATTAGACAATGCCAATCTGGTGATAAAAAAACAAAACGAAAAAAAACAAGATATATTGGAAACACTATTTACATTTCATTTCTTTGAGAATATACACAAGACTTTTCCAAGTTTTTGTGCACACTGATGCATTGGAGAATTGAAACAAAATCTGGGGTGATTTGCCCAGTGAATGAAACACTGAGAGAGGGCCACAGGGTAAGTTTATATAAGGATGTGTTATGCCAGTCTTATCAGAAAGAAGATTCACATTTTGCATGTTCATATTTGATAGAATGATTTATATGCAGAACATAGTCCTGGCTATGACAATAAACTGCATCCAACAGCAAGGACTCTGATCAGGAAATTGTAGGTTTTGAAGTGCATGGAACTACCTCTTAATTACTGTTGTTTCAAAGTCCACCTGACTCAGCGTGGTAGCACCTGTAAAGGTTCCCGCGATGGGCAAATAATGAACCCCTCCAAACAAAAACAAAATGCTATAAAGTATAAAGATACATTTATAGTAAAATGACCAGCAATACCTATTTATGGTAGAATGGCCTACAATAACTTTAAAAAAAAAGAATTAAATTTTAGCATTAAATGAACTAATGGGTTGATATACTGTAAAACAAAGATACATACAGAACATGTCATATATATAAAGACAATACATTTTACCTACATTGACTTTTCAGTGCAAAAATAGTAATTTACATAATGACTCACCACTCGTATACCTGTTTCAGATGCCTATTCAGGTGCATTTGTGTTTATTCAACAACCATAGAGCCCACCTATGGTTTATACTGCAACTATGCTAAATGGACCTTCATTACAATTTTTGGGAGAGAATGCATTATCTGGCATGATGAACAATCTAAACAAGGCCAATATGCTCAAACCCTCAGTTACTATGACTTGTGACTTTATGCTAGCCCAACCATCAATTGCTACCAAATAGTTTTCTCTACATATGTTTATTGAGACATGTGTGTTTTTATTTGCTGATAATTTCCTTGCCCAAATTCTGATAGTTCCTGTGTAATAACCATTTAGATTGTACTATACTATTTTTTCTATTTTTCATTCATTCTTTTCTTACATCCAACCACCGTGGTCACAGTTTTATATTGTTTGTTTTTTATTATGTCTGTTTTTATTTAATTGTATATTTTCTTTCCCTTGTATATAAAAAATAGTATAATTTGCTAAATTATTATTGTATATATGTTTTTTCTTATTTTATTTTATTATTATTTTGATTAATTTGTTTCTTTGCATTTTCCCAATGATTTTTCTGTGTACTGTCTGGCCTTTCTTGTTTATCTATTGATGATTCAGCAGCATTTCAGAACACAACAAACACCTGAGGAAGGCTGGAGGATATATGGGTGAAACCTTGTACATAAAAACAAACATGAAAACATCAGTTCAAAGATAAATACATATAACGATTAAAATATGCCATCAAACGAAATCCTAACAAAAGCTTCTGAAGTTTTTTTTCCCCAAATATTAAAATGGCTCTGGGTCTGTTGAGAATTTTTAATGATGTACAAAATAAATAATGAAATGGTTGAAAGCATAGGCACAGAATAGTTCTGTAAGAAGCTTGTTTTTTAACACAGGTAGAGAACACCTGAATTTGAATGGAGATTACTTGATTAGCAGATCTAGTAATTCATATCACTGAAATAAGACCTAATAAAAGTGATCTGCAAGTTTTCCTAAACAGAAACAGATTGAACTCTCCACCATCATTAGAAGTAAAAAACATACATACATACACACACACACACACATATATATATATATATATATATATATATATATATATATATATATATATATATTTATATTTATATACTCACTCTTTCACACACATATGTTTATATTTATATACTCACTCTTTCACACACACACACATACATACATATATTTCAAACATGTGCATTCACTAAATGTTTGAAGTAATAAAAATATTGTGTGCGTGTGCATGTATATGTGTATATATATATATATATATATATATATATATATATATATTCAAAATGTTTCATTGGATAATATATAATTATTACCTCTGTTAATTTTTTTTTTTTAATAATCCTATCTAGTTCTTTAATTAGCTTCTTGATGTTAAGTTGAAATTCATCACGGGGGTGGCGGGGGGCACTGTAGTTTTGTTCTCCTCCAAGATCATCCTAAGGAGTGAATTGCGAAGACAAACTTATTGTAACTATAATCATTATGATGGCAGTTTTTGAAAACACCTGTGAACACATTCTGTTATAATTATTTTAAAATTTTAAATTCATCCATTGTATCTATGATATTTTTGCAAACAAGTGTCCCAATATAAGGGACTTAACCAGAAATGTTAGAAATGAAAATGGCATTAAATGTTGGTCAAATGCATTTTAAAATTTTGTGGCTACAATCATAATAAATTTATATATATATATATATATATATATATATATATATATATATATATATATATATATATATTTGAATAAAAGACAGACCACGTTAAGATTCCATGTAATAAGCTATTTCACCATAACCCCTTTAACAGGGTTCTGGATCATCAGACTTTACTTCCAAAAGCTAAAATGAAAAGAAATTCACACGTTTTTTACGGACCTCATCAAGTATACGCAAAGTTGAGGAAGTGAGGTGGGAGAGAGGATATGAGTGTGTCATATGTATCATTTTAGTTTCCTATTTTAACCCCAGTGTGTCGGCTGGATGTTGCTCAAATTTAACGCATCTCGTCTCTAGATAAAAGTGGTTAAGGGGTGAGCGATAAGAACTACATTAAAGGAAGACATTACAACAACCCCATAAATTACAGCGTCTAAAAATTTGAATGAAACCTGTCGTGTAATTTATTGGGGTTGTTGTAATGTCTTCCTTTAATGTAGTTCTTATCGCTCACCCCTTACTGGCTACCTGAAGATTTTGTGCAAACACATGAAACTTAAAGTAGTGGCCAGTCATTTTCTACCTGGTTATTGAATAGCCAAATGTTCAAATGCTCTGTCATTTTTATGGCATAGAGCACTTTTGTGCCAGATGGCTAAATTGGGGCAGACTCTATTAAGAGCTGTTTATACAAACCTCGGAATTATATGAATATATATATATATATATATATATATATATGTAATGAGGGGAAAATGTATGACAAAGTGGAAAAGAGTTTTCGTGTGACATATTTCATTCTTTAGGACTTCATCAGACTAAATTTATGTTGTTGCAACTAAACATGCAAACAAACGAGGGGTGCTGGAAATTTTTAATTTAAACTTTTTATTATACTATCTAACCGATTTCATTTAGGTTTGTTTTCTTTTTGTTTCCATTACTTTTGTTTTTAGACATCTCACACTGTGATATTAGAAGACCTGCCAGGAATGGTGAAATGTTGTAAAAGCCAGGGCACAAATTTACTGTGGATGACCTTATGATCAAGGCACTCTCTAAACATTTTCATCTTAGTGAATTGATTTCTCTTTTTATTAGAGTATCATTTTTTATGATAAAGCTGTGGTCAATCTTGTTATGCTGAACAACTACTGTGTTTTGTGTGTTGCTTTTTAAAATGTTACTTTTTTATTCATATAATCTTTTATTTAGATTCCTTGTGGTGTCTTTTATTTAATTTTTGTGACAATTATTACAGGTAATTGAATAAATTCCTCATTTTAGTTTTAGATTATTGCTTTGTTTACTACTGACAAAGTCTTTTATTGTTTCAGATGTAATAGTAACAAATTTCATGCTGAGTTTGGATAATTTCTTTTCAGTTGCAGTTGTGATAGTTGGTAGGACAATATATCTTTTTTGATTCATTGGGTTTGTCAGGAAGGGGTTGTTTTTCTATTTTCAAATACTTTATGAGTCTTTTGTTTCACATTTAGTATAAAATAATTAGGGTACTGAAGAAGCTTGTGTTTTCAATATAAATATTGAGGGCTGCAAATTCTGAGTGTTCTTAAGCAGAATCTTGATGACTATACTGGAGTTTATTTTGGTGTTGATGAGAATAGAAATTTATTAGATTCATAAGATCATTTTTGTTGGTTGATTTCCAGTGGACACTAAGTATTAAACTATTGTTAATGCAATGTTGCCTGATATCTAGGAAAAGTAAATAATTGTGTTCTTCCATACTGTATGTTCGACTTTATTTAGTTTATCTACAAAATGTTCCAGTTTAATCTCAAATAAAACTAAGATTTTTTAACTGACAGCTGATGTTGTGATTTTGCTATTAAATAATAATAGCAAAATCATAACTTGAAACAAAAAAGATAAACAAAATAAATACCAAAGGATTGTAAATGCATAATATTCTGTATGAAATCCTTGAGAAAGTGACTGAAGTTGAGATTTCAAGTCAAGATCAGTTACATTGCAGATCCTTCTTTGGATTTTGTCAAGAACCTTGAGATAAGTAGCAAGGGCACCTGACTAGATATGGCAACAGTATTCAATGCACGGATGAATGATAGATTTATAAATGTGCAAGATAGATTCTGATGAGAAAAACTTTCTGGCACTATGCAGTAACCCAACTTTTCTTGCAGTAGATGCAGCTATTGATTTGATGTAGTCATTCCACTTCAAGTCAGTTGAAAAGATGAGACTGAGAAGGCACAGTGTGTTGTTCTCCATGAGTCTAGCATCAGCCATGCTGATGATGAGCAGGAAAGTTTCTCAATGGTGGTTAAATGAGAGCAGTTTCATTTTGGAGGCATTAAAATTTACATGACATTTCCTGCCCCAGTTAACAATTGATTGGAGCTCCTTTTTAAGAGCAGTAGCCAGGTCAACATTGTCAACTCTGCTATTGAGACATGAGTAAATGGTAATATCATCAGCATAAATGCCTACTTCGAAGTGATAACATCAGAGAGATCATTGATGAAGATCGGAAACAGTGTAGGACCCATGATAGAGACTTGGGGGAGATTCCAAAGTCTTCTGGAGTCCATGGTTGCAGCCAATGGTGATTTTATTGAATAAATTTACACTTTGGTATTTCAAGACATTTTTGTGTAATTTTGGTAAATATATAAAATGAGATGACTGTGTTGTTTTCATTTTTGCATAATTTAGACACCTTTTATCCATCACACACACACACACACACACACACGTATATATATATATATATATATATATATATATATATATATATATATATATATATATATATATATATATATATATATAAAGACATTTTTATGTTTATTTTTTTTATAGATACAAATATTTAATTTATATATATATATATATATATATATATATATATATATATGTGTCCTATTTAATTTTATTTTTCTTAACACTGACTTGCCTTATGACTGGGGTAAAGATTAAAGTTTAAGTAAAAGTTAAGTTTCTCCCCCAAATCACTACTTTGTGGAACAGACTCCCGGGAGGATACTTTCCCAATCAATGAAAAATCATTATTTTAAAAAAATTGTTAATGTAATTTTTAATCTAAAAAATATTCTTATACATTAAAATATATTTCAATTTTAAAAAACCTACAAAGGATTGATAAACCATAAAACATGTCTAGGTTTGACTGTTATCTTTCCCTCATATCCCCATAAACTCTACTTCTGTTTTTGCTACTTTTACACTCATACAACCTCATTCAGTAACCCTCTACCTTGAGTGGCTCTTTGTGCTTGTACTAGGTGAAAATTAGCAAAAAAATAAATAAAAACAGAAATTAAACTTGGAAGTAAATTATTTCTGTGGTTGTTTATTTGATAAATTCCAGTGAATAAAATGCAAGTTATTAAAGCAATGAATGCAAAAAGTTAAAAAGAAAATTCTAGAGTTCTTTTTGTAACATCTGAGTCTTTTAATTGAAAGGCAGAATCTTCTTTAAATTAATACAACTACTGCCAATACCAATCCTCTCATTCCTTACTACAGCCATTCATCTCCAGTACCCCAACTCCATATTTCCAATGCATTCTATTAGCATTATTGCTGCTGCTGCTGCTTCAACCACCGTTATTATTCAACTCGACCCTTTACAGCTGTTCCCGTCAAGACAACTGCCAATTTTGCAGCTGCTACTGCTATTAACACCCTGCTGGTTCTGTATTTTCTTCTCAGCTGCTGCTGCTGTTGTTGTTGTTGTTGTGGAAAGTGCTGGGACTGTTACCATAGCAATTAACATTACCCCATCACCATAGCTACCTTATTTTATTTTTTTTATTAATTCTTTTCCCGCCATTAACTTTAATGTGACTGCCCCAATGTCCATTCCTCACAAATCATTCTATCATGTCTTTTTGCATTCTAGAAAGTGTTTTTTAAAGATTTTATCTGGGAATATTTAAATGATTTGCAACTTTATTAATATTTTCTTGATTCTTGAAACATACATCTGTTTATAATTGGCAGTGTATATAAATAAATCACGTGATAAATACTGAAATGCAACTCTAAACAAATCTATTCACTTATAAGCTAGATATCAAATGTAATAAATAGTAAACACTGAAAATCAAAAATTTTAAAGAAATGCTATACTAATGTTCACCCAATACAAGGCCCAAGAGCCACTCAAAGTAGATGTTTACTTTATGAAGTTGCATAAGAAAAGGCAAGAAGTACATTTCATGAGGTTATATAGAAAAGATAATGATTAACCCTAGACTTGAAGAATTCATGATTGTAGTGATCAGGCATTGCAAGAAGATAGAATGGATAGTTGTCGTCAAATGGAACAGCCCAACATGCAAATTACAAACTGGAGATAACAAAATCAAACAAGTTTAACAGAGGATAGCAAAAGATGTAAAAGTAAAATATTAATAAATAGAAAAAAAAATAATTAGAAAAAGAGTACTGAACTGTTAATATCAGTCTGCCTATATGGCAGTGAATGCTGGACAATCTCCTCACAGATAAAGAAGAAACTTGTAGCAACAGTAATATTGTTCTACAGAAGGATGCTGAGAATACAATGAACTGAACATGTGAGAAATGAAAAAAAAAGAAAAATAGAAATAAAAAAGGACAATTATATGTAATATTAGGAAGACATTTTTGAAATTTCTAAGGTTCATGAGGAGGAAAGAGGACCTGGAAAATTTAATACTCACAAGATAAATTGAAGACAAGAGGGTCAGAGAAAAACATGATATAACTTAACCCATGAGCATGTGTAAATGCATGGCAGAGCAAGATTTTGGATAGATAATGAAAAAACAAAATTTATTAAGAGCTACATTATAATTATATGATATATTTACAAAACATTGAGAAAATATTTCTTTTTTTAAATATGGCAAATATCTAAATTTATTTTCAAAATTTATTGTTGAAATAAAATGTATTTTTTGTCTCATTTACCTATGAAAATATTCAACTATCTTTACAAAAGTCAGATCAGACCAATAATAGAGTATTGTTGTCTTCACTTGCCTGTCTTGATAGAGTTCAAAATTTTCAACTTTCAGCCCATTTCCCACTGGAAAAACATTTCAAAATGTTTCTATCATAAGAGTTCTGATGAGCTACATTCTTCGGTTCAACCAGGCACAACCTTTGCATTTGGGACATGCCATCCCATGTTCACAAGGATGAATCATCCTTATTCCCTTCACATTCTATTAATAAAAAGTAAGATTCACACAGACAACTTCTTTCCTGATTACTTCTTTTATGTGCAGTGTCCCTTAAGCATGTTAGCAATCATGGCTCTCCACAATTTCCTGTATTTTGTAAGTCTTACTTTCCCTTACTTGCTTCCCTGATGACTATAATCTTCAAATTATCAAGTGTAATGTCAATCGACATCTGACACCCTGAGCTTGTTCCCCATCCTTCTCTGTATCCTTTCCTCAAACACGCCTCTTTACTCTTGTTCTCAATCCTCTGTAACCCCTTGTGTGCTAGTGGCACTCCTGCCTTGCTTTGGGTGAATTGATTAAAAAAATCAGAGCAAATAGTTAATATTCAGTGGCATTAAGACTCAGTATGAAATTTTAGCTTAAAAGTGTAAAATGTTTCAACTTCTGTTTGAATTTCTATGATGAGAAGTTATCAGTATTTACATCATTTAAACAGACAGTTGTCTCCATCTTCATTGTTATCATGAAGTTTTGGTCATTGTGTCCTCCAGCCCTCATCAGATTATTTTTGATATCGTGGGACAATGACCATGTGAATAAAAGCTTTGATTTGGGAATTTGGTGACATAGTAATTGTGTGTTCAATCACTGGGCTGGGCAGTGTGGAGTTGAACACAGTGGAAACAGGACAAACAATAACTGAGAAGTACTAAAAATAAAAACTAGATAAGATATCCCTAGACATGGGCAGTGCAACATGAACAATCTAACCCTATAGACTGAATAAATGGTTCAGTTCAAAATTCCTTGGATGAACAATCATGTGATGAAGGCTTGAGGATAAAATGATGGAAACATTGTGGTAACAATAACAAAATGGACAGTAGAATGCGTTTAAATAATGTAAATAACTTGTATATATAAATTTTATTTGTTTGTTTCAGAAGAGTCTTGAGATAAATTTTTCATGAAAGTAGATACTAAGTTATAATTTTAATTCCATTAAAATTTTGTACTTTTACTGACATTTTTTAAATATAAATTTTTTGCTAACAGAAACATCACTTAAGGACTTTCTCCATTGGAAACAATTAAAATGGATAACATATGTTACTCAAAGAGAAAATAATGACATACTCAAGATGTTGACATTCCACACTGCTCAAAAAACAAGGGTTAGGTAGAAATTCCCCCAAAAGGACAGTTTTTCTCATGACACTGCTTTTTTTTTAACTACCTTCACTCATTGGCAATGTTTATTGTTGTAAAAGTGATGATTAAAATTGAAATAAAATCTAAACATATGATAAAAGTGAATTTATACATTTTTTACAACAAAAATATTAAAATATTTATTAGATCATTTATTTACAACAATTATTTTATATTTACAGCATTCTAAAGAATAATACAATTAGAACTTTATCAATTTATAAAGAAAAAATTATGAAAACAATTTTTTATTCATAAATTAATAAATATTTACTAAATTATTAAAATATGTGAATCAGTTACAAGGAAATCCTTATTTTTTACAATTGTATAAAATGCAAATCAACTGCAATTAGCCAATGTTTTGCTAACCATTCCAATAAACAGTATAATTAATGTAAGTGTAAATAAACAATCTAATAAATAGTGTTTATTTTTATGTCAATTCTCTAGAACATAGAAAATATATAAATTCAAGGTTTTATTAAACTTCTAAGCATCACTTTTTAAAACAATAAACATTGCTGAAGACCGAAGGTAGTTAAAAAGTGGCATCATGGGAAAAAGTTTCCTTTTTTGACACTATTTTATTGTGAAGATCCATGTTTGTCTTATTTTCTTTGTTTCTAAGGTCATTTTTCTATCTCTTAATACTTTGCTTAGTTTCTTGAAGGTACCATTTGTTATTCCTATATATCTTTGGATTTGTTTCTCACTTCCCATTGTTTGTTACTCTTTTGCACCAAATGCAAATGCTGTCTAGAATAGGCATGCTAGTGGGAATTTTTCAACTTTTAAATTATGCATTCCAGTTCAAATAAACATTCCCTTGGGAATTTTTGTAAGAAACAAAATAATCATCCTGCAGATAAAATTATTTGAAGTGTGGCAAACCAAATAAATACCGTTCCAGTAAGAAAATTGTTATAAATATAATTTAATCCTATTACTACTTGTATTTTTGTAATCAAGAGTGCTAAAGATTCCAGATAGTTAAATTTCTCTACCTGCTTGAATTTGACATTCCCAATATATAGTCCACACTATCAGCTGTCTCTTTTGCTGATAACCATGCATTTGTTTTTTTTTGTTCTTTTTTAACTTAATGGATAGTCCTTTCTTCTTGCTTTCCTCTACTGTTTTATCTAAGCATTCTTTAAGTCTTCTTTCTGATTTTGCAATTAACATGTTATTATCGATATATCATGGATTATGTCCAGAGTTGGATTAACCATTAAGCAAAATAATCTCGTGCTTAGGGCATCAAGTGATGAGGCACCACAGAAATTGTAATGATATGATGTTGTTGTACACATCTAAAGAAACAAGTCGAACATGATTAATATGAAGGGGAGATGACTGACCTGCAGTGAATCTTTATTGTCATTCTGATTGATTAATAAGGGAATGAGCTAAGGGAAATAATGAGGATGGTATATACTCAATACAACACATCTCCTCTCTTGAATAACTTAATCGTATTTAATTTTGTGAACAGAGGTAGTCTACTTTCATGTTTGTTTGGCATTATTCTAGCCATATTTTTATGCAATTCTGTAACACACTGGTTTGTTGGTGACACAACCACTTCTGGTCACAGTTCTGTTAGAATCTGGTCATGGCCCATTTGACAGTGGTTGCACAGCTGTGATTGTTTCTTTCTTGGTTGGTGTTCTGGGTTGGAACTGATGTTCAGCCTCTCTTGATGGTCTTATATGCCTTCAGTTCAATCTATATTTATTTCCAGCTAGTGTTTCCATATTGCACGTTCTCAGTTGATAGCCTTTATTTATTTGCACTACTTACCAAGACTCTATGCTAGCATACTTGCAAATGTATGGAGGCCCCAAAACCTTTTAAGTGCTTAGGTCTCCTATGGGTTTTAATCTGGCCCTGATTATGTCTAATGATAATAAATTCTGGTAAGTCTTTTTGGTATCTTAGTATTATCTCATTGTATACTTTAAATAAATGCAGTAATAAAAATGTACCCTAATCTTACTCATCTTAAACTTTTTGCATATTCACTGAGCTCTTTCTCTATTCACATGTTGTCCTGAGTATGACGATAAACTAAACCCAACAGCAAGACCTCTGAACAGGTGGTTTTGAGGAGCATAGAACTACTTCTTAATTGCTGTTGTTTCCAGTTCCAACCTGACCCTGAGTGAGAGCATCTGTTACGGTCCCAACCGTTAGGTAAATAGTAAACCCCCAAACTGAGGTAAAAAACTGAATGTATAGATTTATAAAAATAAATTATCAGCAATAGATTTTTGTAAAAAGAAAAAATTACTCAAGCTTCAAGAAAATAAAATTTCTGCATTAAATGACCTGTAAGGACTTAATATGCTATTAAACAAACACATCTGTGCACATGGTGTTTGATATTGATGCTATCAATACATAGACTGCACTTTCCCCTTTTTATTGATGGCCATGTATTCCGTTTTGTAATAGTAGTTCTTGCATTCTTTTACTACCTTATCTAAGAGTTTATTAATTTTTCTGAGATTTGTTTCTTTTTCCTTTACTTCAACCAATACAAAACCCAAAGGCCTCTCAATATAGAGGATTATGAATTGAATTTATTAAGAAGGCGGTAAAAAGTGAATATTATGTCACATAGCAGTTTACCCAGGACTTGAATAGGTTAAGTTTGTTGTGTTCCACAACGTTATAAAGAAGAGTCTGACATTAATACAGTTCCATTTACATGTCTTATGTAATGATTATATCTGCATATAATTAGTAAAAAATTTGCTATGAAGCTACATTTCTTGTTACCCTTTATAAACTGTGCAGGATTTTTTTAAAGTCCAGTAACTAGACCCAAAGAGTTGTAAGTTCAATATCAGGCCACAGCAGTGCTGAATAAAAAAAACTTGGAGAGTTGAGTTAAAGGAAAAAAAATTGAGACATCTGGAAGAAGCATGGTACATGGAACTAGAACAATCTACCCTGGTGGATGAAATAAAATAAAATGTTCGGTTCAAAATTCTAGTCACCTGAAAAAGGCTGGAGCGTGCAATATCCAGAATGTTGTGAATATGGCAATGTAGATGAGGATAACGGTATGAATAATGTAAGTAATGCAAGTAATCATAATACCTCATCTCAGAGATATAGACATATTTTTTTTGTTGTTTTATTTTTGTTAACTCCTTTAAGTACTTATTTGCAGAGAGGAATAATATTTCAAATCTCAAAGGACTTTAGCTCATTTTTCTGCTGCATTGAGTTTATATTATTTTCTCATTGCTAGCAATAAAAACTTAGGAACATGCTGTGTAGCAATGTCTGATTAGGGTGCACCTGTTTTTCTCACCATTCTCTTTTCTCCCTCAGATTGCAGGTGCAGCATGTTTTAGGAAATGGGTTATATCTTTTGCCTTTGAGTGGGATATTAGCTTTATTTGCTTATAAGTTATTTTTACTTTTTTTTATCTTTATTTCTATTGCCCCTACTCATATTACCACAAACAAAACTGTGCAGTTATTAATGGTCCTTACGAATATTGACATAATAGCTAATCTAATTACGGACATTCTTGTTAATATCATTAGTAGGCATAAAGCTGTTTTTGTGGGGTGTAAGGGATCAGTGCATGTCATCAGTTCAGTTCTGTATAATGAAATCAAGTTATCAGAAAACAAATAAGATAATGACAAAATAGCAGAGAGCAGAAGGTGGCAAATAGGAAAATAATTCTATGCTCGATATAACAGAGAAAAAATACGGAAAAAAAACCAGTACTTTTCCTGTGCCTTAAAATACAAGCATATAATCCATTCTTCTCCTAAAACTTAGTTAACCTATTTCTAATCATGCCCATGATATTCCCTTTTACCTTAGAATTTATATTTCATAACTTACGATTACTATACCAAGAGAAAATTGTTTTTCACAGCATTTTAACATCTAATAGTTTATTTTTTCACATTCCTCACCTGTGAAATTCTTTTCCGATATCTTGCTTCCTTGATGCCTACAATTTTTAAAAGTTTAAATGCACTGTCAATTGTCATTTTCTGTCTTTCTGAATCCAGTTCTTTTGTTGTCCTTTCTCTTTGCTAATGTCTTCTCATTTTCTTTCACACCAAGTAACCCATTGCGTCTTAGTGGCATTATCTCCTTAGTTGGGATGATCATCTTCTGTCTTCCTGAAGCCTGCTCCTTTATTGTCCTTTTTCTCCACTAAAGTCTTCTTATTCTTTCCTCAACCCCATAGAAAACTTATGGAGCATTATAAAGTACAGGCTCTCAAGAAAGCAGTTGAGCAACATAAGTTTTCTCTGGGGTTGAGGTCAGGAGATTGGGGCGCCCATGTCATAACCCTCACCTGCTTCTCATCAAAGTATTCCTTCATCAATTTTGATTTGTGACAGGGAGCATTATCCTGCATAAAAATGAGCTTGGTGGGGTCAATTTGCACCCTTTCAGCAGAAGGGAGCAGACAAGATTCTAAAATTCTCTGGTACTGCTCGCTCCTGAGGGTCTTTTCAATAGGTTTTAAGAAACCAGTTCCATGAAAAGAAAAGCATCCCCAGAACATTATACTGAACAGATGCTTGACAGTACTTACTGCTAAATTCCAAGAGCTTTCAAAGCTTCTTCTTCAGATTTTAGATCCTTATCCTTTGAATTTAGCTCAACTTTCATTTTATCGGAGAAGAGAACATTTAGTAAAAAAAAATCAGGTGAGTCACTTTTATCGAACAGCACTGTATAATATATTATTCACTGACTGGGACACTTGTATATATGTATATATAGTTTTGTGTAAGTCTTATTAATATAAAAGTCTCTCTGAGAACAAAACGTCTTTGTCATTCTTTTTCATTTCAGCTGTTCTGTTCTGTCGATGAACTACGGTGTTATCATATCATGGGTATAATAATGCCCATGGCAGGAGAAACATAAATAGGAGAATAAATCTTTCTTCCATGGCCTCTCTTCTATTACAACCTCATGGTATCATAATACTAATATATCCATAAAAGAAAAATTTAGAGATTATTGACTGAGCAATTAATCTCAGTTGAAAGTTTAAAAAAAAAGATTATTTTTCTTAATCTATTTTTCTTTAAAACTGTTTTATGTCCAATATCTGTTATCACTCCTAGTACTGACGAAAGTTCCCTTCTTAGCATTTTGTTTATGGTCATGTGAAGGGTCACAATCTTGATTATATCATTATTTTCTCTTCACCTCACATGTCATCCATCTTTATTGCTGTTGATGTTAGAAATGTTTGTGATGTGACATGATAAAGCTTTCTGTTTCTGATTGTATAGCACCACTCTATCGGTTCTGATGAAGGATTCTCTTCTTTAAGACCGAAAGGATTTATTTGCTTGAAACCATTTTTTGTCATTGATTTGTGAAAACAGTTGCATATAGTTGAAACCTTGGATATTTCTGAATGAGTTAGATACTATGCATGACTCCTGTATGAAATTCTTGATCTGACAAGGCTATTTAAGAACATGACTAGAGTTCTGAAGTTTTGTAGGATCTTATAATGTTGGACAAAAGTACCCCAAGTTCAATATATCTTGCATTTGACCCCATTCTTAAAATTATAAACAGTAACCTACATTCTCATTTGGAAATGAAAATTGTTTACAGATTTGATTTCTCATCTTTCATGTCTTAAAACTTTCATAATCTATTAAATTAAAGCTAAACAATCATTGAAAAGAATTGGGATTATTTCAAGTGTTCAAATAATGTTCATTAAATTTGGCGCTTATCTCTGCCTTATGAACTTACATTGTGTTTGTAAACTGATAAAATATTAAATATTTAAGTTTACTTGTGATCAAATGACTGATAAAATAAATAAAAAAACTCCTATGTCTTAACTGGTCAGTTTCTACTCAAATTTATGTCTATTGAATTGGCACTCATAACTTAACACATTCATAGCTAAATTGTTAGAGCATTGTTGCCTGGTTGTGCTGGCTGATTTCAAAATAAACAGGAAATTGTTATTTAATCGAAATAAATGACAATAAAGATGCCAAGGATGATTTCTTGTGGACACAGACATTTTGATTTCTATCAGATACTCTGCAGTACAAACCATACAATATAAAAAGAAAACCATCGTAAGAGAATTTATATTGTATGCTACTATCTTCTATAATATTTTAGAAATAGCACAAAGCACTAGTTTATAATACTAACACTAGTGACTGGTATTTCATGGTGTCTTGAAAAAGTGTTATATGTCAGCAGTAGGCAATGTAAGTTTTAAAAAAATGAATGCTTATCATTAGTGTATCACATTTGAATAAATAAAATTGGATATTATAATTTATTCAGTTGCATTAACTTAGGCATTCATGCATCTTTCATGCCAACCATTATGATCCTGCATCAAAGTTGGAAGCTCATTAGGAAAGGCATTTAGTGTCATAACATAGCTGGTTGATGTAAGGTAGTTGTTGGGTGACCAACCCATCTATGTCTAGATCTGGAAAGCAATAGATCACTTGCTAGTTCTTGTCTTGCTCACCATCAATGTCCTGCAAAGCATATTCTGCATTCACATAAGATTGTAGAAATATCAGGGATGGATCCATGGGGCTATAATTTAGTTGGCATTTTCTAGATGATGTAGGAGAACTGTGGAATTGGTAATGGCGTCTATAGTTATGGTTAGCTCATTTGCATATTCAATGTTGATCAACTTTTTGCAGGATATTCACTTGAGTATCTTGATGATAAAGTAAAACCTAGACAATGATGTTTGTTGAGAGTAGTTCTTAATATGCAGTTAAGATTAATAACAAAGAGAAAAGGTTCAAGAGTGTAACACTGAAGGACCCCTGCTTTAATGCCAAAGAAGTTAGTCTTTATCAAGGGATCAAACCAAAGATTTGGTAATTTGTATAGCATTGTTACTTCCACCATCCAATTTAGCCTTAGAATAAATAAGGAAAGGAGTCTGCCTTCTCACTATATGACTAGTTTATTTTAACAACAATCATATCAAAGCTGTCAGGAATAAGTTTGAAACACTACAAGTAGATAATACAACCTACAATAATTTTTTTACATCTCATGAAAAGCGTTCAGCAGATGTCATATCATTGAATCACAAAGGGATACTGTGAAAGAAAAAGCCACTATAAGATATCAAAATCCATCCCCTAAATCTATCCAAGACATTTCAATGAAACACTTGCTCAACTCTTATGAAGCTGATTGCATCCAGGAGAAAATTTAGCTCATTAACTCTGCTTTTGCTTGGAAAACTATCAAAGATTGGTGGAAGAAAATCAACAAATAAATCCAAGTGAAAGGCCAATAGTCAGGGTGAAACACTGAATAAATGGCAAAACCATTTTACAAATCTCTTGGGAAATGTATGTGACATTTTAGATACTGAAGTCAAGCAAATCATTAAACATCGCTTTGATGTTAAGCCTGGAAAATTTGCAGATGTAGAACTTGAAACAGTTTTAAAAAACACCAAATGTAGGGAAGCAATGGGACTTGATAACATTCCACTGGAGGTTTGGAAGAACCAAGATTTCAATGATACTCTACTCCAACTCTGTAATGACACATATAATGGAGAAGTCATAGAAAGATGCAAAGTAGGATGCATAATTCCTTTCCCAAAGAAAGATCTTGGATTGGAAAAAAACTTATAGCGAAATCACACTCACCTCAATTGCAGCAAAAATTTACAACTCAATGTTTCTCAACAGCTAGAAGTAGAGAAGGTACACAAAAAATCAAAATTATTGGCAAAAAAATAGATCAACCATTGAACAAATCCTGACTGTTCAGTAGATCGTTGAGGGAATTAGTACAAAGAATCTCTACATAGTCCAAAATAAATGGAGATCCTTCTGGCATAAGGTATCCATCCTGAGATAGTAAATGCTGTAATAATGTTATATAAATTTGGATATTATGATTGCATCAGGAAAGTTGCTGAAGTGATTAATTCTAAACATTTAAAATATCATGGTGTCTGAATCAGTTCTAGAAAATTTAGTATAAAGAAATTGAACATAGGATCAGTTGTTATAAATAAAATTAATTAAAAACAAGAAGACCAAAATTTCACCATCACTACAATTAGACAGATAATAAAAATCACTAAGCAAACTTATAGTTCAACTAACCAATCAGAAAGTATTCAGAACAAAGATATAAGCCATGTGCTAATGAGAGGCAAAGTACCCTTTACAAGTTGGATCCATAAATGTGTATATATACAGATAGAAAATCAACATAAACCAGAGTCACTTAATTAATTTTGACCATTCTCTGATGCTGCACTCATTATAACATGCCCAGAGATAAAATATGACATTTCCACAATTAGCTGGTAACCTTACATGGTTAAATCATCCTTGCTACATTGAAAACAAACATACCTTCCTTCACCAAATGGTTAACTGGTGGCAACAACATTTGCATACATACATACATACACACACACACACATATATATATATATATATATATATATATATATATATGCACATTTTCATCTAAACTCTTTTATTCTTTCTATCTCTTTTATAGATTAGGACTTGTATACTTGAACTCTTGAAATTTCAACACTCACCTTATCTTTCTGTATTATATAGTTGTATATAAAGATTTATTTTGTATATTTCAACACTCTGTGCATTTACTTTCAATCATTACACCATGCCAGTATACATTCAAGACAATTATGCCAATATATTGGAGGTAACGGACGTTGTCATAAGATGAACTCAACCACAAATGATAACCTCCTATCCTCCATAGAGAAACATTTGTGCAGTACCATAAGATGCTACAAAACCAAATTATTAACCTGGAAAGTTGAGTTCTTAAATAGATAGCCTTGTCAGACTTACTCACATATGGATGTTATTCATGGCATTGAACTTATTCAGATATGTCTAAACTAACATATATATAACAGTTTTCTTAGATAAGTAGCTTCAAATGACTTCTATAAATATTTAAGAAGACAATCCTTCATTGGAACCTATAGTTTGGTGGAAAAAATAATGAAACCATAACAACAAAAACTATATTACTTAAACACTTTAAACAGTGACAACCAAAAAATGGTAACACATGTAACCAGAAGAAAAATAATGATATAATCAAGCCGTTAATTTTCCACACTACCAAAAATAAAAAGTAAACTACCCTCAATATTAGAAAGATCTATAACATTTAATGAACATGGGAAGTCTAATCTCTTGAAAAACTGTTTTATTTCTTGGTATGATGATAAACTACATCTGGCAACATGGTCTCTGATCGGGCAATTGAAGGTTTTGAGAACTGTGAAACCACTTATTAATTGCTGTTGTTCCCAGGTCCACCCTGATCCAGTGTGGTAACAGCTGTCAGGGTTCAAGTTATGGGCAAACAACAAAGCCCCACAAACAAAAACAAAACATTATGAAAGTATAAAAATACATTTTTATAGTAAAAATGCCAACAATATATTTTTATATAAAAAACAATACATATTTTATCTGTAGTTGAAGTGATAAAATTGTGTTCAAAATATTTAGATTTCAGTATTAAATAACCTATAGAGTTTTATATGCGACTAAACAAAATCAACAAACAACTGTTTTAATAAAAAGATTTTATGAATTTGAACCGTAACACTAGCTGTTTATTCAGTGGCAGTTGAAAGTTTCCTGTATGGAAATGGTTATTTTACCATTGTGAGACTTGAATGTTTCTATTATTAGTTCAGTATATGGCTAACTTGAGATAATAATGTAATTGTTGTATCCAGTAAACTCTGATTCAATTTAAATTTACATGCCATCAGTTCAATATTTGAAAAAAATCCAACAAATACTAATATTTCAACATCTCTCTTTCAAACATTTTATAAAAATAATAAAAGTTATTCAACATAACTAGAAATCCAGAAGAAAGATTCATCCAAGGATCAAAAAATAAAACCTGTCAGATCCATGGTAAATTAAATTAAATTTTTGCTTACAAACACAGACAAATTACGTTGCTTCGGTGCTGAATTTCAGATAATTTCTTTTACTAAATGTCCACACAATATTCTAATTGATTTACATCCTCTGATCTTACATTCTGTTTTAGTTCTCTTTAAAATCCTTGAGGATTCAACAGAATATAAGAAAAATACCTTTCTGCCAATCAGTTAATTAAAAGCAAATTTATATCAGCTTATACTTCCTTTGCCTCGCATTGATGTCTTATAAAAAGAGATATTGGAAAGGAATTTATCTGACTCATTTTCCAAAATCTGAAAACTTTTCAAATAAAACAACAAAAATTCTGAAGAATATGTCAGTAACTTAGATTATTCTACTTCAAATTAATCTGCAGATGATGGAATTATTCCATTTTTTTTTATTTTAATTTTACTATGTTAGAATACTGTTTCTGTAAAATGGAAGTCTTCAGTTTTAAAAAAATAAGGTAATGTTTTTCAAAGTATTTGATGATATTTTTTTGTACTGGAAGTCTTCACTTATGATTTAACAGTTTGATGAATAGAATCCTTAAACTAAACTTATTCAAAGAAAATGAAGAATGCATTATCGAAGAGGAGCATGTATTCAGAAAAAAACATTAATAACAAGCCATCTTATAAGGGATGCCACTGACTTTTTTTGTCTGGTACAAGCCACAACAGATAAGAACTTGTGGAGAGCCACAATCTGAAAATAAGTTGTACACAAATGGTGTTTGTATGACCAAGAAAATGGTAATTTTAAATCCAAAGAAGAAACTGCAATGTTATCAGCTATTACCTGGCATCTTGGCTTCAGTCAATCCCCACCACCATAACATTCCCTGTGCCTGTTCTATGAATATTTTCATGGCAATTGTTTTGATCAGCTTTTGTATTTGGTAGCTTGAATTTATGATTTTAAGTACTATACTAGACTGGCAGCTAGGTCTCATCATTTTACAGATGAAAATGGCTAGATGTAAGCATAAGTTTTATTTGAATAGTTTCTTCTCTTGCACTTCTTGCTTGTAGAATTCTCTTCTAGCCTCTTGTTTTTTTAGTCAATTTTGATCTTTAAAACTACAATGTCAATTAACTTTTATCTTAATTTTTGTTCTTTTATTGTTTTCTCTCCTTAATAAGGTTTTCTTTTTCCTTATTCTTTCTGTTATGGTCCAATATCCTCGCACCACAATTAGGGTCCAAGGTTAGAACCAAGGAAGAACAACATGAACACAAGAGTAGAATAACAAAGATGTATTACAACAGAAATATAGTACAAGAAGTTGAAGGTGTTAGTAATGACTGTCTGGTTTAGAGTGAACTAATATTGTCTCGACTCATTACACCATTCATTCATTATACCTCTTGAGAGGCGCAGTATTTATAGTGTCAGGAAGAGTCCATTATCGTTATAGGTAAGTTCCCATAACACTTTCATACACATTAACCCCTTCCATCTCGGTTTCTTTATTCTCTTGCTTGGAGTGAAATGATTAAAAAGAAAATTTTTTTTTTGTTGTTGTTGTTTGACTTAAAATAAGTTCACATAACTGTTGTTTTTTTTTTTTTGTACTATTTAATATAATACCAATTTTCTGACGGTCTTGGTTCCAGAAACATACCAGATTATCTATTTTGTCAGATTAAGAGAAGTCACATAATAAAACTTTTATAATGCATTTTGACCCCCGAATTATGCATCTCTTGTATTTCTACCGTATCATCAACTGCTAGAAACTTATTACGCACATGCAATGCTGCCCTGTAAAATAATGTAACTCCTCATCCCAGAGATTTAGGCAGAAAATATATTTCTTTTGTATTCTATTTGTGAAAATTTTTACTTCTCGCTGAAAAGAGGCTATTGTTTAGGTTCTTATATATGAGTGCATGGCCAAGTAGTTCAAATGTTTGTTTTCTGGTCATGTAACCCAGATTTGAATCTCGCTTTATCAGGGAGGTGACTTCTAAATAATATTTAACTGGAGAGGCAACCCCAGCATACAGCACTTTCAGAAAATGCCTGAAACCAAACAATGGTTAACCCAAGCTTTGTAAGTGAAATTGAAGCTATTGATGGTTGTACTAATATGAAGTCACAAGTCAGCATATACCAAGAGTTTGAGTATGCTGGCTTTGTTAAAAAAAAAAATGATTATGCTAGATGATGTGCTCTCTCTCTCTCTCAGAAACTGTAACTAAAGTTCACTCAGCTTAGTTGTACTATAAACTAGATGCAGACTCTGTGGGTTGAATAGGTGTGCTCAGAAATGAGTAGTAATCAGACGTTAGTCCCCAAATTTTGCCAATTTTTTTTCAGGAAACAGAAATTTACTGTAGTGAATAGTTGGTTATTAATATGAAACTTGTGCTAACACTGATATTCTTTGTATGTCTATATTAGGTTCTACCAAAATTCCAGTGTATTTGAACAGATAAATCAAGTAAGTTTAACCTGTCTCTATTTGGTGTTTTAATTTGTCAGTTCTTTTGAGCAGCACCTCATATATGGCATGCAAATCATCTTGATATTCTGAGTATTTATGTCAAATGATTAATGCAGATTTTACTACCAAATTGAAACACCAGTGCTAGTTCAATGACCAAAGTTAAGTAATGTTGAGTTTGGTCATTACCTAGATAAGTGACTGCTTTGGAATACCAGATACTTTAACCTTGGATATGATGGTGGGAAATAGTTAAGGCTCAGAATGAGAAATAAGAGTTGAATGAGAAATAAGAGTTGGATCTACTTTGAACAAATATATCCCTTTCAGGGACTTATCTTTGGTGACGAGGATGAGATCCAACTGATATGTCCCGGAAAGGGATATATTTGTTCGAAGTAGCAAAGTGGTTGTGGACTACTGTAACTGGATAGGACAATCTAGCAGGTAACCATAATGGACTGGTCCTCATTTTAGTGGTAGGCAATAGGCATCGTTAATAGTCGAAGACAATAGGCGTAGCCAATAGGCGTCATCTGTACCTCCACATCAGTTTCTATTTATGGCTGACACCAGCCAATCATATTACTGTGAGGGGGAACCCAGGTGTATGCATATTCATTACATCACTTCTTAAGGTATTAAACAGTACATATTGCCTGAATTAACTGCTTTTGTTGCTTTTACCAACCATTTATCAATGAAGGATATAGCGAGAAAATGAGTAAGAGAGATTTCTAATTTCTAGCAGTTTTAGGTCCATGTGCTCATTAAGAAGCAAAAACCTCACTAAAAATTTGAGAGAGAAACTTTTTTTTATAAGGAAATAATTCACTTTCCCATAATTGATAATTATGTTCCACAATTCAAAGTTGAATAAAGAAGCACTAGAGCTCACTATTTCTACTTTCATAAACAAAATTGTTTTCTTTACTTTTTTTTTATGATGGGTGAATCAGGACTTATAACCTTATCACAATACTATACTTAAATGCAACCATTTGCTAGTGTATCAAATAACTCAAGCCTGTTTCCTTCTGGTACACATTGATAATTGTTTTCAACATTCTGCCATATATCTTTATTTTTCTTGTGATGGTGATTTTCACATATTGATAAGCTATTTATCCATCATGTTACATAAATATAATATATTTCCAACAAAACATTTCAGTTATTTCTTTCTTTCTTTCTAACTAGTTAAAAAATGAATCCATTTCTTTTTTTTAAGTTTTTTTTTTAATTAAAACTTCATCCATTACAAGGCACAAGAGCCAATCAAGGTTATTTTTTTTTATGTTACTTCAACTCCTTATAGGTCATTTAATGCTGAAATTTAATTTTCTTGAGAGCTTTAGTAATTTCTTTTATAAAAATGTATTACTGGTAATTTTTTTTCAAAAATG
This sequence comes from Acanthosepion pharaonis, assembly GCA_903632075.3. Lineage (NCBI taxonomy): Eukaryota > Metazoa > Mollusca > Cephalopoda > Sepiida > Sepiidae > Acanthosepion > Acanthosepion pharaonis. Next base: position 638,718 of record CAHIKZ030000041.1, read on the forward strand.
TTTTGCTGGTACTGTTTTTTTTATAAAAATGTATTACTGAAAACATTTTTTTTTCCTAAACAAAAATGTATTGCTGGTAAATTTTTTTTTTTTAAAGTGTATTATTGTAATTTATTTCCTTACAAAAATGCATTGCTGACATTTCTACTAAAAAAATGTATTTTATATTTTCTTAGAGTTTTGATTCCAGTCTTCATGTTAACTATTTGCCCATAGCTGTACCCTTACAACTGCTACTGGGAACAGCAACAATTAAGAAGTGGTTCCACCCTCCTCAGAATGTCCCAGTTAGAGGCCTTGCCACTGAATGTAGATTATCGTCATATCCAGGAAGCATTCAAAGTTACTGAGTGAGGTTGAGGACTTAAGAAGAGTAAGTGACTGCAAATTATGATATGTACGATAAATGATGGTTGACTTGAAGAAATTAAGATTGTAGTGATCAGGCAAGCACCGTCATGGGAGTCTGTTACACAGTGTAGCAGTTCTTGGGAAGAAGCTGAGTGGAACTTCCTTGTCATCAATAGATGACAACATGCATGAAGATGATTTGATCTTGTGTACATGTCATGGTATTTCCTAAATGTAAAGGTATTAGAGAGTGGAGCCAAAGAATGTAACTCACCAGGACATTTACCATGAAAATAGCAATAGACTAGCGATATGTCATCTTTGAGAAAGAGGCTAGAGGGTTCAAAATAATTCATCACCCATAAAGATATTTAAACACTTTTGAAATCTGTCAAGGCTTGGAAGTGAGTATTGGGTGGCTGAAGCTCACATATGGTGGCAGTAATCCATTTTTTGATCTAATCTGACATTTGTAAAGATAGAACATAACAGAAGCAGTCAAATAATTTCTTGATTGGCATGAGAAACTGACCATTTTGCCTACATCTTTAGTAATGGATTCTATGTAGGTGTTCCACTGGAGATCTGGTGTGAACTTGAATCTGAATAAACATTAAATACCATATTGATAGTACAACCATTCATCATGAGTGGAGAAAATTCTAGGTCTCTTCAATGATAGAACATTATTATCTTGGTTCTGGAGGTGTTGAATGTTACAAACAAATTTATTTCCCATTGAGCTGTTAGAGTTATTTACTAATGATCAGAGAACAATCCAAAGTAGATTGTTAATTTGAAGCAGATCAAGGGTAGAACAGAGGAGAGAACCTTTGTGGATGTCTGTATTAATCTCATAGGCTTCAGAAGACTGGCCATTTATGACAACATTCATTATCTTTCTTGATAGGAAAGACTTGCTAATGGAGAAGACTTTACGAGAGATGCCATCACTGGAGAGTTTGTTTAGTAATACTTTATGACACATCTTGTCAAAGGCCTCAATTGTCCTTGCAATGAATTTATTATTGAGAGCTTCACTGATTCTATGTGTAATGAGTTATGGCATCAGCCTGCAATGGACCTAAAGAAATAAAAATGTATTCTGTTGGTTACTCAGGAGGTTATTTCTGCTAAACCTTCTAGTTGATAATAGACTCAATAAGTTTTCTGATGATACCAAGGAGACTGAGTGATATTACAATGGCGATGAGTGTTCATCTGCATTTTTGAGAACAGAGCATGACACCTTCTATAGACCTGGAAAACATTTATCTGTCAAACAACAGTTTGAAAACTTAGAGATAGTTTGGGGAAGAGTTCTTAAGAAGGATCAGTTGAATTTTATCCAAACTGGTAGCCGTCATAGATGCAAGGAACTTAAAATTATGCACATAATGTTATAGAAACATTCAGATGGAATAGTTAAAATGAATTCTGTAAAAATTATTTAAATTTGCACCAAGGTCCCCTTGTACAAAGTTATAAATAGAGAGAACTTTGAGAGATGTTTGATTCAAGAATTCTCATAGACAATTGAAAAAAAAGTAAATTAAAGAGCTTAGTTGCAACCTTGATATTGAAAAATCAAAAACCTAAAAATAATGAAAGAAAATAATCCGCTTTATATATTTAGTGCCACAGAGTGCAATATTGAAGGTTCACAAAAGTTTGAAGTTACATTGAAAAAAAATCTCCAAATTTGTTGAACAAATACCAGCTGCTCCAAAAACAGCAGGAATGATAATAATAATAATCAATATGCAAGTTTTGGCAGCATGCTATTTATACAGAATAATCATTTAATCAAAGCATGTAGCCCTAATAATTCAAGTACAGAAATTTAAATATCTGGTGGGGTGGGGTAGCACTTGTTAGTATCCAAGCTATGGGCAAATAGTTAAACCCACAAACTGGGGTCAAAACACTATGAAAGTATAAAAATGGATTTTTTTAGTAAAAGAACCAGCAATGCATTTTTGGAAAATACAAATACAAATCAATACATTTTTTAAAAAAAATGTTACTACCAGCAATATATTTGACTCTCAACAAAAACCCTCTTTACAAAAATATGTTAATGAAACTTGATCTACAAACAGAATTTGTACAAAGAATACATATTATATTCATACGAACGTATCCTAAAAATCTTGTCCACATTAAATAACCCATTGAGGTGTTGATACACAGTAAAACAAAATAAACCAAATCAATATTTAGGAATTGTTTTAACAGTGGATGGAAAATGTGACATAAAAATCTGAATGTGAGTTTAAATAGCAAAATATGCCTTCCAAAAACAAAGCAGACTACTAAGAAATAGGAAATCAAACTTAATTAGAAATGTGAAAATGTTTTGCAAGACTCTTACAGAATGGAGAGGCTGGCTCAAGATGCTAAACAACTGGTCAGAAGACCCCATCGGCATGGATTTCATACAGTGATGGATTGTGTTTGTCTAAGTTTTGGATATATGACCAAAATTCTGCAAGGATACAGATGTCTGCAAGAATTTTGAAGAGTCAGGAAGCTTCCTGCACCAAGATTCCTTACAAAGCAAAGCCTAGCTAACATGTTGTGAAATGCTAATCCAATGCATTTTCTGGAACATTTTTCTCCTACAATATAAATAAAATCATATAAAGAAAGTGAATACAAAAAATAAATCATCCTTCATTGATAGTCTATGATGAGACGTTGGGGTTTGTAGAACTGAAGCCAGTCGCAGCACGGAGATCAACAAGATATTTTAATATTGTCTGTAAAGCTTTAATAATTACATTTAAAATTTGACACAAATTTTTTATACATTCAATATGTAAGAGAAAAGAAAAATGGAACACATCTCTCTTCAAGCTGGTGTTGTGTTACAAATGGAAACTCTCTCCTTTTCGTTGAGATAGTCACAAGGGTCATGTGACGGTTGTTGAATGAGATCAGGAGATAGATTAATGAAAGAGTTGTAGAGTATAGTCCAAAGAAGAAGGGCATCCCTAGCCCATGGCAGTAAGTTTTTAAGGAAAAACCACATGGCCTAACCATGTTAGAGAAACTGCTGTAACTCCAAGAGTTTTACTTTTGGGAAATATTACAAGGTTCCCCTTTCTTGCACACAATTTGTTGTTGCATATATGTTGTAATTTCTCTGCATGGAACATATGTATATGTGTATATATCTAATTTTGTGCATGATGTAGCATTATAAAATTCTCTGAGAACTAAGCATGTTTGTTATTCTTTTTCCATTCAGTTATTCTGTTATGTTCATGAAATATCAGTGTTGTTATATCATGGATATAACAATGCCCATAATGGGAGAAACATAAATGTGAGAATAAATCTTCCAAGTGGTTTCATCACACTGGTTAAAAATTCAGAATTTTCCTTCACCGAGACAGGTTGCTATCTCAAGGCAAGAGAGCAAAGTCTACCCTGTTGTTTCTCTCTTTACAGAGAGAAGATAAACTCATACTTTTTCCAAGGATATTAGTGTAAATTGAACAAAACAGAATCGACCAGGAAAGGAATGCGATATTTATGCTCAGAATGTTATCAGAAAGAGCAATACAAATGCAAATTCACCTGGCACCTGTATTTTATAGATTATGCAAAGGCATCTGTATGTCATAAAGATCTGTTGGCACTGCTCAACAACCATGATATATTTGGGAAGGATATTAGAATAATCAAGAATCTATACTGGCAGAAAAATGCCTGCATATGGACAGAAAATGGGTTCAGCAGCTATAAAAAATAGAAAAGAGTGTAAGACAAGGATGTCTTCTAATTGGACTCATTGAACCTATACTGTGAGGTAATTCTGAGAGAACTAGAAGTCCTGCCAAATTCATCATTGGTGGCCATAATTTTAACAACATGAGGTATGCAGATGACACAGTATTGACAGCAGGCACAGAAAGAAAGCTACAAAAACTCCTACAGAAGCTAGTGAAGCAAAGTGAAAAGAAAGGATTAAACATCAACTGCAAGAAGACTGAATGAATGGTTGTTAGCAAAAGGTTGAGCCCAAAGTTCAAATTGCAAATTGGAAATACTAAAATCAAACAAGTGTGGAAACTTAAATATCTGGTAAGTATTTTATCAGAGGACAGAAAGTGTGATACTGAAATCTATAGGAAACATTCCAAAAAGCTAAGTAGAGTACTTAGAAACAGAAACAAGGAAAAGAGTACTAAACTTTTCCATGATATGTCTTTCTGGATGCCAGTGAATGCTGGACAATCTCTTCAAAGATGAAGAAAAACTTGAAGCAACAGAAATGGGATTCTACAGAACATGTGAGCAATGACAAAGTTTTAAAGAAAATAGAAACAAAAAGGAAATTTATACTTAACATTGGGAAGAGACAGTTGAAGTTTCTGGAGCACATAAAGGAGAGCTTTTAAATCTGATGCTCACAGGATAGACAGAGGGCAAGAGGGACGGAGGAAAACAATGCATCACATACTTAGTGGGTGTAGTTAAATGTGTCTCTATTCCTCAGACGTCATTCATACGATACAAAATAGTGCTTGTTCAATATACCGTTCTTGAGTTCTGCACACTTCACCATTCTGTTTTCTCACTGCTTCAGCCCTTATTTATCAGGCCAAAACCAGAGCTGACTTGACTAACCAATGAACGTTCCTCACTTTTGTCTTCAGTTACCCAGGCAAATATCCTCCTCCAGTCTGATCAATCAGCACACAACTTACTATTGGTCAAACTATGCTAAGCCGTACAAAAGCCACCATTACAGCATATACTGTTGGAACAGTCCAACATGAAGTGTGGAGATTGATGCCATTTTCAAGGAACAAAATGCTAATGCTATGTGCCATGTTTTGAGGTAAAGAACTTATTTTCCTTTGTACCAGATGCAAGCCACTCTGGCTCATTTGCTCCTTGATTGTTCACCACAGCAAGCTTGAGTAAATGGATAGCAGAACAGGGTTTAAGAGAAATAACAGACTAAAGTTTATTAAAAGATACAAGGGAAAGGATGTTGTGGAGAGCTATGGTCGCCTACATCATGAAGGGACATGGCACATAAAGAAGAAGAGTGCTGATTTTCACTTCCCTTTCCAATGACCATTACACTATTTGCATTTTTGAAAACTCATTAGTTAAGAATGAAAAACAGTTGTTACTTTGGCTGTAAATTTAACCAACATAGCACTTGGAATATAAGCAAAAATGTGGGGTTTATTTATTTCCTAATGCAGGAGTTCTCGAAGTGAAGTATGTGAAAGAAATTCAGCGCATAATCAAGGTTTTCACCTTGTTGTTCTCTTTTTACGCTTAAAATTTCATGACCCAGCCATCCTTTCTCACTCAACAGAAAGAGACAATCTGCTTTCTAGATTACTCTTTGCTTTGTCTCTCAAATACCGAACCCTGAATGTTAAATGTATTTGACCTTGAGTAATATGACTCTGAATACTGAATATGTTGAAAAGTACCAGGCTTTATGTATCTTATTAAATGCATCACAATGTATTGCATAAAATTGTATGCAAATCCTCTCATATCTCTTTTGTGGTTATGCTATCTTAATGGATATACCAATGCAATCAAGTAGGATGTAGAGGAGGAAGAATTTGAGACTAGCTGCATTAATTCATTGTACCTTTATGCCAATGCATAGTTTTCCAATATCTTTTTTTTTTTACAGTAAGATTCACACTGTACAAGGCTGTGGAGACACTCGAGGTAGAGGGTTATGGTACAAGGTAGTTTATATGTAAAAGAGGGGAAGATGAGTTTGACTCTAATCTTGAACAGGTTAAGAGTTTAGTGGTCAGGGAAATATAGTCTTGGGCAGTGGTTCACAGGATGGAACTGTTCAAGTGAAACTTATTTCTTGCCAATGAAGTATGGAAGGAATGTGGGTGATTTGCTACTATGTCAGTGGCATGGCATATCCTACCCATGAAAGTTAGATCTGGTAGAACCAAGGAATGTAGTTTGTCTGAGTACTTTCCATGGTAGTAGCAACAGAGCAGTGAGAGACTTGCCACATCCCACCTATGAGAGAGGTCAGAGGGTGGAAAATAATTCTTCAACAAGGAATTAGAAGCTTTTGAACTCTGTCAAGACTGGAAAGAGAGGATCTATTTACATTATTTATGTTTGGACTTAGGTCTTCAGCTTTGTTGGTAATATCACAATGTTTTGATGCAAACTTCTCAATTCCAGATCATCCCATGGAAAAACAGACTAATGTATTAAAGCATGGTTTAAAGAATTTGGTAATGTATAATTTGTGTGTTCAATCCCTGGGCCAGGCAGTGAAGACTTAGACATATTAGGAATAGGTCAAACAGTAAATGAGCAGTGCTAGATATCCATTAATATGGACAACAGGACAAGAACAATCTAGTTTTGTAGATTATATAAGGAATTCAATTAGAAATTCCTGGAAGGTTAACCAGATCAACAATCACTGGAAGAAAGTGAGAAGGTACAATGGTCAATACATTGGGATAACAACAACAAAGATGAGGATAATGATCCAAATGTAAATAATATAAATAATAATTCCTGATCACTGAGATTATGACTTTATGAATTTTGGTGTGTTATTATTATTATTATAAGAGTAGTAGTAGTTTTTGTTTAATCATTAAATTTGGTATTATTTATAACAGATGAGAATATCAATCATTGTAGTAGGAAGTAGCATCTTATCAGTTAATTATTTTTATTATGAAGATATGCTGTAGGGATGCAGAAGGAAATTATCTTCTTTTTAACAGGATGAATCTATTGATATCTTAAGGGGTCCTTGAGAGTCATTTTGACAGCCTGTTGGTAAGAATGAGTTACTACTTAGACTTTGACAGATTGCTGATGCAAGGTTCAGTTTTGGTTTGCCTGCAACAAAAGATTGTAACAATTCCATGTGTCCTAATTAGGAAGCTTTAGACAGCATCAGGGCTGTACCATATAGCTTCCTTTTATTTTTTTCCTCTTCACATATTTTTACATCTTTCTTATAATTTTTCTAGAGTTTCTCATATTTTTGTAACTAATTTCTTTGTGTTATTCTAATCCTTCTTTCTGTTGTGTTAAAAGTGATATTGGTTTAAGACACCAGTTCTCATACAATCACCATAGTTAAGCAATGTCAAGCCTGGTCAGTATGAGTGACCATTTGGAAATTCCAGGTGCTGTAAGCTTGGATGTGCAGTAAAATGGAAAACGGCTCTGAATTGTTGGGTTTGTTATAATTTCTTACCTTACAAAGACCCTTGGGAAAGGTATGAATCCACCTTTTCTTCTCGGCTCAGCTGTGACTTAGTAGGATTTGTATCAGTAGATCATTATTTTCTATCTGCAAAAGTCTTACTAAAATTTTAACTAAGAGGCAATATATCTTAAAATTTTTACATACAGAGAAATTAAAACACATATAAAAAAACCAAGCAGTAAGGGACAGTTTAAAGGAAGGACTTTCTTGTAACTTCCTCAAAAGGTAAACAGTGTATTTCTGGTGATGTCTTAGGTTCATATTTAGGAAACATAGAAATTGTGCATTCCTCTGTAGTCTGTAGTATACAACAACTGGCTACAATATCCATCTTCATTATGAGCTAAACACCAACTGACTGTATCATGACTCTCAAGAACCCCTTAAGACATCACTCAGTTTATTGTAAAAAAAAAGAGATTATCACCTTCTATGCCTCTTAAAAATCTCAATGAAATGTCTCGTGTGAGGATAATAACACACCCTCAAAAATAAATTTGATCTTTATCATATAAATTGTATTATAATTGGTTGTAATCAAACTAATGATACTAAATGCTACTTTATTAGTTGTAGTCATATAATAATAGGATGTCGGTTCTATCGATTTTAACAATTACAGAATTAGTGCTTTTTTAGCAAATATTGTTTGATATTAAAATAATTTTAAATGATAATGAAAAAAAAACTCCATTATACCTTTTTCATTTTAAGTTTAGATCAAATTATATCTTTTATAACATCCAAAACAATTTAAAATTGATTAAATTATGAAACAGAAATCTTAATGGAAAGTGACAAGTATTGAAAACAATTTACCAAAGAACCACTTTAGATAACAAGATAAATCAACAAAACATCCCAAATTAGCCTCAAAATGTGCATTATATTATCTAATATATTTTAGATAAAATAATTCCCCCCTCTCACACACACACACACACACACACATATATATATATATATATATATATATATATATATATATATATATATTTGCTAACAATTTTTATTTATACAAGTTTGATTAAAGACCAATAAAAGAATTTTATTTATTTTTTATGTTTCATACAATTTTCCTGGTTTAAGGTATATATTTAAATATAGATTTTCCAATGCCTGAGTACTTTCAGTTTTCATAAGTCATTATGAAAGTGTGTTCTCTTGTACTATGATTGTTTCATTATCAATAATACAAAAATACAATATCATAAGTATATAAAAACAATTATACATACCATTATGTATAAAAAGGCAAACAACTCAATATGAATAAATTTTTGTCATATTCAGAAACAATTCTACTATATATATATATATATATATATATATATATATATATATATATATATATATATGTGTGTATGTATTTATTAAAGACATTTTTTATGTTTAACGTTGTTATTTTTATAGATACAAGTATTTAAGCAAATGCTCTGTTTATGATAAACAGTATTAAATAACATTTACCGGCCTGAATGTCCGAGAAATTTTCATAGAAAATATTCGTTCTTTGACAGATTCGAACCTGCATCCTATCTGGAACCGTCATACTGACGTGCCTTACCTCTAGGCTACAAAAGAAGCGTTGTTGAACAAGGTCAATTTACTGCTTATAAACTTCAATCTTCTTTGTAGCCTAGAGGTAAGGCATGTCAGCGTATATGACGGTTCCGTATAGGATGCAGGTTCGAATCCTGTCAAAGAACGAATATTTTCTATGAAAATTTCTTGGACATTCAGGCCGGTAAATGTTATTTAATACTGTTTATCATAAACAGAGCATTTGCTTAAATACTTGTATCTATAAAAATAACAACGTTAAACATAAAAAATGTCTTTAATAAATAAATTGTCGGACCTTGTCCATTTCTTAATATATATATGTATGTTATGAAATATATATATTTCATAACATACATATATATATATATATATATATATATATATATATATATATATATATAGTCGTGAAAATCCAGAGAAGTATCTGCCATGTTATTGGTCCTGTTGGAGCTTCAATAGGGATCTCTCCCCTGGCTATAAATACTGGCTGACCCTTTGCCTCGACCTCTTTTTCCCTCAGGCCTTTGGGCTGCCACCTTGAGGTAAATCTCTTTTCAGCTAACAACAATATGTGAGCTCTCACAGATACAGCATGTAGTTGGACTGGCTAGCAGGAAATTTTAAGTCACGTGTATTCTTCTACTTCTACTCAACATTACCCCAACAGTCGTCTACAGTCCTTACATCTCAGTTTGTTTCGCTTTCTCACTGCTGTAATTTCATTTCCCTGTGCCTTTTCTATAAATACTTTCATGGCAATTGTTCTGAAGAACTTTGTTATGGTACCTAGACTTCATGAATTTAAACAGCACCAGATTGATAGAAAAATATCATCATTTTACAGTTGATATGGCTAGATGTAACCATTTAAGTTGTATGCTAGCAGTTTCTTCTATTGCATTTCTCGATTGTGGAACTCACTTCTGGCATCTTGCTTCCCAGTTAACTTTGATCTTCAAAAATTTAAATACAATTTTAATTGTTATCTTATATCTTGTTCTTTTATTGTCCTTTCACTTTAATAGTAGTTTTTTCATTTTATCTAACACTCAGTAAACCATTGCATTCTAGTTGCATCATTGCCTTGCTTGAGATGAAATGATTAAAAAAAATAATAAAACAAAAAACTACGAAAAGATGAAGTGACATGGGAAGACATGATACTGTGAAAAAACATCATCACACATGAAGAAACTAACATAGCACAGAAATCATAAATGTATATAGTAAAAGTTTACTTGTGTGTGAATATGGTGTTTGTGCATTTATTTATTTTCATAGAATTATATCTTGAATTAATGTATATTTATTTATGCAGATATTGTGCTTTATTGTACCTGTAAAAAAACATAATAATGAATGTGCATGGTGAGAGATGATATATAAACAAATGTAGATTTATTAAAAAAATATGTGTATACACTGTAACTTAGGGAAGATTACTGAATAGAATAATCAAACAGAAGTTGGTAATGAACGATAATACTTAGGACAAAATCAACACATGTAAGATTCCCCAGCAATGCATAGAAGTAGTCAACTGCTACATGTGAGTCAAGTGAATTCCACAGTGAAGCTCCAACTGCAGACCGACATACAGTATTTACTATTGTATTTATGTAAATGGGGACATATCCATTATCGTCCGTAGGTATGCTACAACAATATATATACACATACACACACACGTGGAGAGGTGCAGAATAATGTCATTTAGTCAGAATTGGGAAAATCAAAGAGATTTTGAGGACTCTCATATATTTATATATGAAGTCACACACCTGGAGATTAGATTCAACTGATTAGCTGATAGAAGGCAAAAGTGTTCTCTTAGATTATTAAAAGAGAGAACTTTTGTTTTGGAGGTGTTAAAATTAGCAAGTCATTCCTTGCCTGAGATAATTGAAGGACATTTTTTTTAGATTAGCCACAAGACACAGCAAGGCATTGATTGTAGTGTTTAGTGAGAACAGGAGTCAGTTCAAGAGCACATTTCTTAAGGCCTGTTGCAGAGATACCATCAGGTTCACATGATTTTTGGGCATCTAGAGATTTAGAGATGATAGATGGATAGAGTTATATGCATATCAGTCAATAGAGACTCAGTTTTAAGTGGAAAGTCAGGCAAAGATACTCCAGATGAGCTGAAACTAGAATTGGAAGAGAGTTTACAAGCAAAACATTCTGCATTATCAGCAGAAGATTTTAACCCCTCCAATTGAGTTAAGCAAGGAAGTATAGAAGATTTACTCTTAATTAACACACTGCCAGTATTCGCAAGTACCAAATTTGTTATTGGCTATAAGGTGTCTCATTCTATCAGCTAACAAAGACTCGGCCTCTTTGAAGATATATTTACAATGATTATGAGGAGACTCAAATAGGGGCCCTTATGTGACTGGAACTATTACACTGGTAGACTCAAAAAAAGTGATTCCTGTGAGCTATAGCAGTTGAACAGGCAGGTATGAATCAAGGGGAAGATTGTGGTTTCACCTGTTATTTCATGAAAAAACCATCTGTGGCACAATTCTCAATAAGAAGTTTAAGAAGATCAATCCTTGAAGAAAGTCATAAAATAAAGTTAACCTTGACTTCATTTAATTTTGGTGTTTGATATTTTCAACTTAGTTATATACCATTTTATTACTATTTCAGTACATATTATAGAATTTAACATCAATGAGAAAGTTTGAAAAATAATTGGTTGGTAGATAAGCATATCATCTTGTATGTAAAGTATAGTATATATGTGTGTTTGCACATGTGCATTTTCAAGCAACTCCTCCGCTTCCATTGGTCTGATTTCAATGATTCAAAAGCTCTAGAAAAGTTAGGTGCAGGGAATGATTTTCATTGAGCAAGGTTGCCAAATTATGCGAGGTTAAAAATATATATTAATATACTATACTAGCCATTATCGCTGCTTTCATGGAAATTAACTCGTATTGCAAGTTTTATTATAAACTAGCTTGCAATGCAAGTTTTATAAACTAGCTTAAAAAACACCCTATTGGGTGGCATTTAAACTAGCTCTTGTGGAGGAGTAGATGTGATAGGCATCAATAAACTACAGAAGAACTTGAAATTGATTGCTGAATTTAAGTATTGAATTAATGTTTAAGCTTACCTTTTAAAAGTTCAGCAATGATTCTTCTGCTGCCACTTAATTTAAAGATGGTTTGATGTATGTAGATCTATATTTTCCATACAAACAATTATTTTCCTTTCATGGGTGACATAATGGCACAATCAGATAAAATATAGTGTAAAGATGGGAAAATTGAAATTAGAATTAATTATATATTCAATATTTGAAGAGTTAGAGAAACATAATAGCTAATTAAGTAAAACCTATATTATGGAATCTATATGAATAAATGCAAAATTTGAATACAATTATCCAACAAATTCTGGGATTAAAAATCCCCAACTCTATAGTAATTTATAGAATAAAAGCTCAATATCTGTAATATATATTATCTACTTGTAAGTGATATTACTCTTCATATTTAACTAATTTACATATTGATTTTAAAAAAAGTATATTTCATTAATTAACTGTCCTTCATTAATGTTTTTTTATTCAAGGATTGTTTTGATTTTCATATTAAAAATAGTTCTGTTTAGGAACATTGTCTTATAGAGTGCAGAAAAGTGTTTGAAATTTGCATTTTACTTGGGCTTCAACAAGTTGGTATCTATTTTTAAAACTTTCCTTAACTATAGAGATTTTCGAAGCATAGCTTAGATGAGGTACAAGGCTGAAAGTATGGGGCACCCAGTGAGGATCGAACTCACTACTCAGTCATAAATGTTCTAGCAAGACAAGCTTGCTAACCATTGCACCCCCTCGAGGTCCCTTAACTTTCCTTAACTATAACAAGCCAATTTATGAATGAAATGTTCATTTAAAATTTTTGTTTCAAAGATTTTAAGTAGTGAATATATCTTACTTTGCAAAGTGATAGCATGCTAGCAAAGCCTGCTAGTAATTTATAAATCTCAAAACATTTTCATTCTAGTTTAGATTTTTAAGTCTTTTGTGATCCTAGACCCTTTAAGTTTAATGATTGAAACAAAACAGTAAACACTGATGGCTTGTGTTTTTAGTGAGACACTGGGACAAACCAAGATAGTCCTGGAAAAACTGGCATGTATACTAAGTCTCTTGAAAAGTCAAATGAACTACAAAAGTTTGAAGGTAATATTCAAGGTCAGCTTTTTTTTATTTAATCACTGGGGTAAAAGATACATAAAATTATAGCAAAGAAAATGGCGACTTACCTCATCAAACCAAGCGACAGCACATCGCGTGTATTCTACAACGGAAAATGTGGCGAAAAAGAAAATTACTTACCAAATAAAAGGGCACGTATTCCGCATGACATGCTGAAAATGGAATATTTGAATTAAAAAACAAGTCCATCGCAGGAGTCGCTATAAAAGTATGTTGATATGCAAATTACTGAAATCCTCTCCCAGCTGTCGACGAATGGAAAAAAATGTTCGGACGATAAAAGCAGTTTGTGTTCTCGAATCAGGGAGGAAATTCAGGTATTTTGACTACCGTGTTTGTTGGAGAATGAGTTATTTTTCTGACTGGTTGTGTGCATTGTGATTCGTGAGATGGTACCTGCGAATCAAGTTTTCAGTATTTCTTTCTGCCCCCGATGTTCGAGTCTGAACTTAGTGATTTATTCTCTGTGACATGGAAATAGTCTGTGACAAACATTTCCTTTATAATCCCGGATCGCTTACAAAAATAAACGTGAGATCTCTTTGATTACATTAAAATGATACATATTTCAGATATCTAGGTATAAAAATAGCAGAGACAGTGATTCTGTAAACTTTGTCATGACCTTCACAAACTTAGACATTTTTTGCAACATTCAAAGGAACATATTTCTGGAAATCATTGAGAAAATGATAGAAATGTAAGACATACCTCATTTAATTTGTCTTGTAATTATCTATATTTGTGCTAGTTCTGAATAAAATCCTACTATTAGATTGTGCTTACCTGCATATACAATTAGGATTTAGTTACCTATATATACCATTAGGATATGATTCCATATGTCTACCATTAGGAAGTGTTTATCTTGTGGGGAAAATGAAATAAAACCAATAAATAAAATAACAGCAACAATTAAAAAACAATTAATTATTCCATGATGCATGTTATAAAGAACCCAAAAGGGTTTCTGGTCACATGTGTGATTTTCTGACCCCTGCTTCTGGAAATGACAGAATCTTTTCTCTTTCTTGTCTTGGCTTAAAGATGTGAACCATGTAGCAATAACATGTTAGTTTCCCTGATCAACTGGCAACTGAACTTTTTCCACTTACTGACAACATTGTCAGACATGTTTTAACAGTCTTTCTCATAAAGTAGAGTTTTGACCTCCGCAATTCAGCATGTAGCTGACTTGAGTGCAACCAGCTTTACCCGTTCATATCCTAACTTCTCATGAATTATTTCAGAACCAAACAGAAAAACTTCCCAGCTTCGTGCAGGGCTGACTTGAACTCAACCATGTTTACTCATTCGTATCCTAACTTCCCATAAATCATTTCAGAACCAAAGGAAAAACAGACATACTTAAGAGACCTTTTAACTTTACTTCAATGCAGTTAACATAAAAAGAAGTAGCAGAAACTCAAGTTTTTTGTATACATCTTCTATCTTCTTCGTTTACATATGGAACACACACCTTCACCTAAAAATACATATGAAATCCATAACCTTGTTAACATTCACAACTTACATCTACCATTAAGATGTACTTACCTTTGTGAAAACTGAACCTACATCTACCTCTTTTGAATCTTATGCAAGCTAAATCTATCAATCTTTAACCTAAAATATTTGTTGATTTCACATGGAATAGCACAATATTTTGTTTCTCTTTTGAGGTCACGTCTTTCTCAAACTCATGGCAATCTTCATATATATATATATATATATATATATACATATATATATATATATATATATATATATATATATATATAAGCGCAGGTATGCAGAAAATAGAAAAGAACATGTTGGGTGCATAATCTGGTGTTCCTTAGTATTTTTGTTTTTATTTTTAAGAAGACAGTGCTTGATACAGAAGTAGAGATTATAATTTTTTTTTGTTGAAAAATATGATTCCTTCACCAAGGAATCATATTTTAAAAAAAAAAAATATATATATATATATATATATATATATATATATATATATATATATATATATATATATATAGTGTGTGTTAAAAGAGTAAATATCTATAACTGCACTTTTTATATTTATTTACATGATGATGAATATCTGTTGAAATCTATGAAGCATATTACAGCACCAAATATAAATATTTCTAATAAAACAGATAATATTAGCTGAGAAACTGATGGCAGTCTCTCTCTCTCTCTCTCTCTATATATATATATATATATATATATATATATATATATATATCTTACTTATTATAAAACGCAGATTGTGTGTGTGTGTCTGTAACGTTTATATATTGGATCGGATTTCCTACATTTTTCAACCGATTTCAACAAAACTTCACAGGACTACATAAAATTACCTTGTGGTGGTTCTAACAGCGCCAAAAATGGGAAAAATATAAATGTTTTTGCACAAAATCAATTTGAAAACACGATTAAGAGACATCGTGAAAATGGAAGGAGGACAACTCACATCGGATTGTTTGTGTGTGTGGGTTCCTTTAAATATGGGAGCGGATTTCCTATATTTTTCATCTGATAAAACAAAACTTCACTTTTTTTTTTTTTTTTGGCAGGTAGTGTTTCTTATTCTCTTGCACACTTTTTTCTTTATTTTTAACATTCAGAATGCTTTAAAAATTCCATTTACAAGACAATTGTTTATAATAAAATTCTATTCAATTGGGAGACTCATAATGATTGAAAACAATGTTTTTGTTTGAGTTTGGGTTTTCTTTATCTTTAGGGAAAGATAATGAAATCTAAACATACACAAGTCCTAACTAAAAGTAATAACTGGAACGGGAAACTACTTTAAATACACATGGCATCCAATTTTTTTACTGTATTCAATAATCATAAATTGTAAAAGAAGGCTGCTAAATGAATAAGATTTGTTAGATCATAATTAATAAACCCAAATAAAGTTAATATTTTTTGTATTAGAAACAACGAGTGGAAAATATATTCAAATCAGAATTCTAATTATGAATCACCACAAGCAAAATATGCAATTTTTTTTTTACTGTATTCAATAAGTAAAAATCATAAATTGTAAAACTAAAAGATTACAGAAAGGCTACCTACATTTTTCAACCTATTTCAACAAAACTTGACTTTTTTTTTTTTTGGCATGTAGTGTTTCTTATTGTCTTGCACACTTTTTTCTTTATTTTTACATTCAGAATGCTTTAAAAATTCCATTTACAAGACAATTGTTTATAAAATTATTCTATTTAATCGGGAGACTCATAACGATTGAAAACAATGTTTTTGTTTAAGTTTGGGTTTGACCAATTCGTAAAAAAAAAAAAAAAAAAAACTAATTAAGACATGCGTGTCCGTCAACCTTAAACAATAATCTTTGTCAATTTTATTTTTCAGTCTTTATGATGGTGGATACTTGATCTATCTCTTACTGTTATATCCCCGGGCAACGCCGGGCTCTACTGCTAGTATATATATATATATATAGTGTGTGTGTTAAAAGATTAAATATCTATAACTGCACTGTTATTTATTTACAATATGATGAATAACACTTGAAATTCATAAAACATATTATGGAGCCAAATAACTTAATATAAATATTTCTAATAAAAACAGATAATATGAACTGAGATTCTCATGAAAATATATCCTGAAATTTGTACCAATATTCGTTGGTCCAAACCAAATTTATTAAGAAAGCATTGACTTACATAATAAAAGAGTGTAATTAAATCTTTGTTTGATGTTACCATTCAATATTGGGAAGTTTAACAAAATTATCAAGTGCAAAACATTCAATATCAAACGATCGGTGCTTTTTATTAATTTTGTTTTACAAGCCAGAAAAGAATATTTTTTTCATTCTGTTTCTTTCCATCTTCAATTGATATTTTTAAAAAATTATTATTCTTTCTTCCACTTTATCATTTTTTTGTATATTTGTTTTCATGTGTTTTTCTTTATATTTATCAATACAGTAATGAGGAAAAAAGAAATAAACAAAAATTTCTCTGATATAAAAAAAAAAAAACCCATGTGGTTGCTGGAGGCATTGTTATTTAAGTCATTGAGTTCAGTTTTTAAGCAAATAACTTAGTGACTCCAGAATTAGTTTTAGAATAGGTGACCTTATTTTTTAATATTAGTCAAGCATTCATACTGGAGTTTAATGTAATTTTTATTTTATTGTCCATTAAAAATAATGATCTTCCATAAAGTATATTCATCTGTGTATAATGTGACCTCACTTTCTTTTGGCAAAAATCTTCAGGATGTTATATTCTTGTGCATAATTCCAACTGAAAACAATATGTCTCACTATTAAAAATAGTTCTTTTTACAAAAATACCATTTTTTCCTGTTTTATTAAATCTTTATATCATCCTCTTGAGTAGACACATTTAAAAAAAACAAAAAAAAAAAACAAACTATGAACACTAGTCTTTGGTAGCTGGGTTGATTTAGACAGAAGGTTACCCCTCTACCTCACCCACTTAATTTTGATAACATTAGGCTATTAAGTGGCTATAAAAAACAGGACACTTCCTGTCATCCCTCATTTAATTCATTATCACATTGAAACACTGATTTGAGTATGATCACCAAAGTTAAGCAACATTGAGCTTGGTCAATATCTAGATGGGAAAGTACTTGGGAATACCAGGTGAGGCTTTAAGTTTGGCTGTGTTGGGGTGTAATGGATTATGACAGAGAATTGGGAAATGGAGAGACTAGTTCCAATTCCAGCTGGGGTTTTTATATTCACTCACACACAAATATCTTTGGGAAAGGTATGAAGTACAACTTTTCTATCCCTAGCTATGGGTTAATTAGTAGGATGTATCAGTAAACCATTATCTCTAAAAACTTTCTTATAATCTCAAAATATTTTCTGGATATATAATTAGTGTTCAATTCATGTTACTTACAAGGTTTCATTATTTGTTCATTCCAGGGTATTGTATATCAGTAATGGCAGACTGAGAGTGTGGTATAATACAAGGTAGTAGTTGAGATAGAGACATAGAGAAAATCAACATGAATACATAGTTGAGTGAGATAGTCTCTTGGAAGAAAATATTCCATTCATTATTGCATTGTAGTAGTCTCTGCTGCTGCTCTTGTTGTTGACCAAGCATCTTGGTGGCACTTCTGATGACCTGAGCCCGTGGCTAATTTCAGTAATGTAAGATCTGTATTTGTGCATGAAATCAGGGTTGATTTTATAGTGAATCAGAGGCTCAGAAATGGTTGAATATGTGAGTAATGAAAAAGTTTTAGAGAAAATAGAAACAAAAAGGAAACCCATACTTAACATCAGGGAGAAACAGTTGACATTTCAAGGGTATATATTGAGAAAAGAGGGCTGTAAAAATTTGATACTCACAGGGGTAAATTGAAGACAAGTGGACAGGGGAGAACAGCAAATAACCTACGTCATGAGTTTGTATAAATAATTGGCAGAACAAGGATTAGGAGAGAAAACAAAAACAAACATAAGAGCTACAATCCATAGGAAATTGTGGAGAGCTTTTTTAACCCATGTCTTGAGGAGACACAACAGATATAAGATTGTATTCATAGCTATACAGGTAGTTTAAGTTATCAGCATTGAGATTGAAATCTGAAAACATTGTTCAAATTCCAGCGTAGCCTGTTGCATTGGCTTTTGCCATAATCACATTGGGAAAGTCATGAATCCACCTCGCTACACCCCCAGCTATGAGTCATCTATCAGGATAGACTGGGTTCTCTAGTCTTTGGTTGATAGCCAGTCTAGAAAAACAAGAGTTCTGAATTCAAAACCACAGATAAGGTAATAGAAAACTCCTCCTATATCATTTCCATGAAGTCAGGGAAATTCACAAATAAAGGAAAAAAAATCTGTCAAAAGCCATGCTCTGAAGAGGGTTGATATTTTTAAAAAATATGTGTTGTCAGAAACTATTTACTAATCCCATTAAACAAACTTAGTATAGGTGAAGTGGTTGAATTGTTCTTTTTTTTTTAAAGCTGTTTTCTTCATTTTTGTTTGCTTCTTTAATTAGAAGTGATAAGAAGAGTGATAAGAAACACTGTATTGTAACCTGCCATTACATTAAGGCAGAGCTCTAATCTGGGGAATGTCAGTACTTGGTATAGTCACTCCTGATGGACAGGATAATGTCCATATCCTGTGCTAAGAGAAGGTCCTGGTGGACGTCCAGCAAGGATTATTTCAGTATCTGATAGGTTCAAACTCCGTGTTCTGTAGATGTGTTGTGCCAGAAGGTTTTTCTTGTCTGAGTTCATCCGTAACATGTACAAATCCACCATTCGTCCTTGCATTGAATACTGTTGCCATATATGGTCTGGTGCCCCCGCTGTTCATCACGAGGTTCTCGATAAAATCCAAAGATGGATATGCAATGTGAAAAGTCCTGACCTGGCATCTCAACTCCAGTCACTTTTTCAAGATGAGATATGGGTTCCCCCTGTCTTTTCTACAAATATTTTTTATGGCAACTGCTCTGACAAGCTAATTTCACTGGTGCAGGCATGTATTTAAGTGTGCTACTAGGTTGGCATCTCTATCTGACCCTATTACTGTTGAAACAGTTAAATATAACTGCCTCTTCTACTCCAAAAGATTCTTCTCCCGCACTTCCTGACAGTGGAACTCCTTTCCTCTTACTTGCTTCCTTTATAACTATAATCTTAAAACATTCACTGATGCCTTGATCCCCATTCTTCATTTTATTCTTTCCTCAATTTTCCCTATACGCAGTCTTTTCTCTTACTTTCTCTCTCTGTAACCCTTTGCATACTGGTGGCACTCTCGCCTTGCTTGGGGTGAAATGCTGAAAAAAAAAAGAAAAAGATATCCTATCACAAGTGTTGAGGATGTGATTGAACTGAATCACTATTGTAAAATAGGTTCTGTAATGACTTCAGTCATAGGCCACAGCTGGTTCAATCCACCCAGATGAAGACTGAAGCAATACAACATAGCCATATAAGATATAATGAAAGTCAAGGAAATAAATTTCATAAAGGTTTATTCAGATTTAAACTTGTAAGTTTGCAACTGGATTAAAATGAAGATAGCAATTTTATAGCTAAAAGGAAGTTCTTTTCAGGGGAGACAACATCAGGAATAATTGCCTGAAAAAAGGCAGACAATTCTCATCCTTATCAGTATATGGTATAATATTTAAGTTGGTTCATTTTACAATGTTATTATAACTCTAAATGCTAGTTATCTTCTGCTTGGCATTTTCTGATATATATATATATACAAACAATGATACTTTTAGAGAGAAAACAATGCATTTGAAGTCAGATTTTATAATTGACATCTGATTTGATATTAATTTAAAGTACCTAAATATTTTACTACTTAAAATTTTTATAATGACCTCTGACTATGAAATATCTCATGCTTGGCATTTTCTAATACATAATCATTTGCAGGTGCCAAGAATTAATTTATTTGCAGTGGTACTTTTAGTGTGAAACAATGTTAAGACTTCAGTTGAAGCTATAAATCACCTCATAAATAATCTTTATTGCCAAAGTTGGCATTTGAAGTCAGATTTTATAATTGACATCTGATTTGATATTAATTTAAAGTACCTAAATATTTTACTACTTAAAATTTTTATAATGACCTCTGACTATGAAATATCTCATGCTTGGCATTTTCTAATACATAATCATTTGCAGGTGCCAAGAATTAATTTATTTGCAGTGGTACTTTTAGTGTGAAACAATGTTAAGACTTCAGTTGAAGCTATAAATCACCTCATAAATAATCTTTATTGCCAAAGTTGGCATTTGAAGTCAGATTTTATAATTGACATCTGATTTGATATTAATTTAAAGTACCTAAATATTTTACTACTTAAAATTTTTATAATGACCTCTGACTATGAAATATCTCATGCTTGGCATTTTCTAATACATAATCATTTGCAGGTGCCAAGAATTAATTTATTTGCAGTGGTACTTTTTAGTGTGAAACAATGTTAAGACTTCAGTTGAAGCTATAAATCACCTCATAAATAATCTTTATTGCCAAAGTTGGCATTTGAAGTCAGATTTTATAATTGACATCTGATTTGATATTAATTTAAAGTACCTAAATATTTTACTACTTAAAATTTTTATAATGACCTCTGACTATGAAATATCTCATGCTTGGCATTTTCTAATACATAATCATTTGCAGGTGCCAGGAATTAATTTATTTGCAGTGGTACTTTTTTGTGTGAAACAATGTTATGACTTCAATTGAATCAACACATGAAATTCTTTTATCACCAAAATTGTTTAAAAGGTTACGAAGGAAACCCACATGATTACTAGAAAGAGCAATAACAGCTACTGGATTTGAGAAACATGTTTTTGAAAAATTGTTTTAAACAAAAGATTTTTTAAATTTCAACTGAAAGCTATACTAACAGCTCGGTCAATGAATGCTAGATGTTTCCCTATAGGGAAACTGTTGGTATTTCACCTGTTTAAGTTTGTTTAAAAAGATAAGGAATTACCACTGTAGAAAAAAAGATAATTAAGTGATGTGACACAGCATGAAAAAAAGAATGAAACCAAGACTTTGAGGAATGATGTGACAAAAATAATGATGTCACAGAAAAGAAAGGTCCTGTTAACAGTTCTTTGAGGTCTTGTGATTTCTTGTTGTTGTGTCAGTAGCAAACTTTGAGAAGATATTTCTTCATATGGTGTTGGTGCTACAATCCTGGGTTCTACAGATTTGTTGGTGAAGTTTTTTTGAAGATCAGTTTTTTGTATATGCGACTCATTGAAATCAACATGGGAAAGAGGAAGAATGATTCAAACATGGTGCACAGATCTGGACAAAGCAGCTTTAAGAAGGGGCATTCTGTATCTGTCTATATTTCTGAGATGAGGTATTTACACTTTTTACATTATTTGGACTTTGTTGTAATATTTATTACAACATTTCAGCCGTTGTACACACCGGCCTTTTTCAGGTGGTTGGAATGTTGAACTGAATCCTTTATTTCACTCACTGGGGTAGACTGTTCTAGAAATAAAGGGTTCAGTTCAACATTCCAACCACCTGAAGAAGGCTGGAGTATACAACGGCTGAAACATTGTAATAAATATGGCAACAAAGATGAGAACAATAGTCCAAATAATGTAAATAGGGGCCTTCTGATTGCTTCCTTTTCAGTCGGTTACAAAAGTTGTTGTAACAATACAAAGAAGCCTGTTCAAAGGGTGGGTTACTCTGAGAGAATTGTAATAATTTCAATAAAACAGTAATAATAATATTGCCATTACCTTATTTTAATTACCGTAATTGATCCCTGGAAGTCAATGTGTTAAGTATTATGCCAACTTTGTGTGCTTTTAAAATATTTCTGGTTTCTTTGAAATTCAAACATCTTATTATTTTTCTTGCACTAAATTCACTTTTTCATCTTGTTAAATCTTTAGTCATGAATGTCCATAACCTGGTATCCAATGTTCTACTGTAATGATTGTGCAATCATAAAAAAAACAAAACTAATTTTCAATGATTGCCCATGAAAAAGGAAACCACCCTGCTGGCAGGAAATTTAGAGTCATTCTCTTTTCTTTGAACTCTCAGTGCAAGAGCATGTGGATTGGCGCAGCTTCAGGAATGAAAACCACAAATATCGCTTTCTCATGTTTAATATTATCTTTTAATGATAGACTTATCACTTTCAAATAATTTATTCATTCACCAAGACAAACATAAAAAAGCAGAATCATTTAACACCCACATTACAAAAACTGTTGTATATCTACTGAATTCTTCTGATAATAAATCCTTCCACATATATATATATATATATATATATATGCATAAAAGACTCACTTTGTTGTTATGATGTATATATGTATATTTTATTAACCAAACACAGGAGTTATCATAACACTAACCTGAAATATTTATTGTTTCAAGTTATCTTAATAGGTTCAGTAACATGCTTATGCTATTCAGTTATGAATCAGCAACAATAGATATATTCATTTCCCTCATGCAAAAAAAACAAAAGTAATATAAAAAACCTATATTATTTACATTGTTCAGATTGTTATCCTCATTTTCATTACTATATTCACACTGTTTCCGCTGTTGTACACTTTAGCCTTCTCAGGTGATTGAAATTTCAAATCGAACCCTTTATGGCCCAGTGGATAAAGGCATTGGTTAGATCCAGTGACTAAACCCAAAGAGTTGTGAGTTCAATACCAGGCTACAGCAGTGGTGAACCAAATCTTGGAGAGTTGAGTTAAAGGGAAATAACTGAGACATCTGGAAGAATCTATCCTGGTGGCAGAAATAAAGGGTTCAGTTCGAAATTCCAATCACCTGAAGAAATCCGGAGTGTACAATAGCCGAAACGTTGTGAATATAGCAATAAAGATGAGGATAACAGTCTGAATAATGTAAACATCACCTGAGAACAAAAGGTTTTCATTGGTTAGAAAATAATTTCACACTGGCTTTTGAAAGTCTTTTTCTTAAATTTGCTGGAGTGGTTAAGGGAGTTGTTACTATTATTTTCTAAATGGCCCAAAAATAACATGTGGTCAGTCTACAACCAGTGGTGGTATTTGCCTTTGTAATGATTGTTTATTCAAAAAACCTTCAAATGGGATTTTATTGGTTAAAAAAATATATATAGAATTTAATTCTTACAAAATAACACCTAACACTAGCTTTCCTGTTTCCGCTTTGGGAAACAATTCACCATTCTCTACAGTTGATTATAATACTATCTATTTTTTTCTATTATAGAAAGAAAGAATATTAATTACATTATGGCTTATGGCCATATTATGTTGGAACCCTGGTTCCCGTACAATCATATATGTTAAGCAACATTAACCCTAGCCTGTACTGAGATGGGTGACTACCTGGGAATACCAGATGCTGTAAGTTTGGATGTGCATATGGTGTAATGGATAATTGCTTGGAATTGTTAATTGGAGACAAAGGTATGAATCCACTCCTACCCCCAGCTATAGGTTAATTAGTAACCCTTTTATCTCTAAAAAATTATCTCCCTGAAAAAAGGATTACAATCAAAGAATGTTTTCTGCCTTTAAATAACCTACAATGGATTGATAAACTATAGAACAAAAAAAACAAAAAAACAAATCAGTATCAGCCTGAATTATTTTTAATGAAATCTATAATAGTTTTATTGTAAGTGTGTCTGATAACATTAGAACTAAATTTACTGCAGCAATTACTGCTTGATATAGTAAAGAAACTGTAATTGTTAATTTTTCTTGAGTGATCTTCTTTGTTTTTCTGCCTAGTATTTCAAAAGAGTGTGTTCATGGGTCAAGCTTTTATTAGCCTTGGTATAGTGAGAGTTTAAGTTAACCTTAGTGAGTCTGGAACTTGGTAGATCGAGGTTCTGTTCTTAATACATTTCCATTTATGTCTTGAAGGCAACCAAAAGTCTCCTCTTTCTTTGTCTTCAAACTGAAAATGGGAGGAATAGGAAGATGTGGTTAGATTGAAGATTTATCCTGTCCAAGATCACTTTGATCATTTTTCACCAACTTTTATTGACTTTGCAAGGATAAAATGTCAATTCAACTTTGATGGGTTGCAAAACTTTGTACCCTGAGGAAGTTTCAAGATTAATTCTTAATCAAGTCAGTATAAAGCAAATGTCTTCTCCGTTCTTTTCACTTTCATTTTTTCTTTCTCCTCTTTCATTTTCCTTTTCCTTAAACTTTCTCTTTTCTTCCATTTATATGAACTTTCAGGAACACAACACTGCTCTAATACTCTTTAATTTCCAGTGTTCAGAAATTGGAATCACTTCATTGCAAAACAAAATGTAAATTTAAAAGAATAATTACAAAAGAAAATAAAATCACTTTCAAATAATTTTATTAGCAAAATATATATGAACTTCACTCACACTGTGCAGTCTGTGATTAATGCTAGGTAATACCAAAGGTCTGAATTGAATTTAATGTTTAATGTCTGTCAGGAACCTTGTTCAGAAGCATTGCTCTCCAGTGACTCCTATATATACTAGGTTCACCCTAAGATATGCCAAAGTCGGTAAGTCTTAAGGTTGACCTTTGTGTGCTAACATAAACAAGGGAGTGAATCCAGTTGAACTTAGGATAAACATATACAACTGGATAACAGAAAGTTCCTAAAAGAAGATTGAATGTTTTAAGAAAACTCAAAACCGCATACTGTTGATTCAGTTGACATTTTATGGGAATTTTAACAACTTCCATATCTAGTCAGGCAGATGACAAAAAAGTGACAACTGAACAGCTTAAAAGATATTTTCTATACAACACCTACATCAAAGACACAAAATGAGAGAGTTACTAAAAAATGTGCTTTAATTGGGTATAGTCAAATATAGAGTTGATTACTATACACTTCTGTTAGAAATAGTTTGATACACTTAACTGTCATTCAAATAAAGGTGTTTGTTTTGGGGCCACATGTAATGTTCAAACACATATCTTCTCTTGAGAAGCAGGCCTTTACAATCATTACTGGTTTGGGTGCCATTCATTTAAATCAGCTAACAGACATCTATCTCCTTGGCAATCTTAGGCTGCACCAATTTTAGCGTTCATAATTACATGTCAAATCTTATTTGGCATGAAAACTGGGTGACATATAGAAATAAACTATCACTGCTAACATTTGGGTTTGAACACAAATCACCAGAGAGCAAGAACTGTTGACATCATCTTGAAATAATTAGATCAGATGATGGGTAAAAGGAAAAAAAAATATATATATATATATATATATATATATATATATATATATATTAAGAAATGGACAAAGTCCGACAATTTATTTATTAAAGACATTTTTTTTTTATGTTTAACGTTCTTTTTTTTATAGATACAAGTATTTAAGTAAATGCTCTGTTTATAATAAACAGTATTAAATAACATTTACCGGCCTGAATGTCCGAGAAATTTTCATAGAAAATATTTGTCCTTTGACAGGATTCGAACCTGCATCCTATACGGAACCGTCATTTACGCTGACGTGCCTTAACCAACTCGGCCACAAAGGAGCAAAGGACGAATATTTTCTATGAAAATTTCTCGGACATTCAGGCCGGTAAATGTTATTTAATACTGTTTATTATAAACAGAGCATTTACTTAAATACTTGTATTTATAAAAAAAGAACGTTAAACATAAAAAAAAATGTCTTTAATAAATAAATTGTCAGACTTTGTCCATTTCTTAATATATGACGTCATTTATTTACATTTGATACGCCAGAGCAGTTATGAATGTACGAGATTCATGTAAGATTGAAGTTTATAAGCAGTAAATTCGACCTTGCCTACCGAACGCTCCTTTGTGGCCGAGTCGGTTAAGGCACGTCAGCGTAAATGACGGTTCCGTATAGGATGCAGGTTCGAATCCTGTCAAAGGATGAATATTTTCTATGAAAATTTCTTGGACATTCAGGCCGGTAAATGTTATTTAATACTGTTTATTATAAACAGAGCATTTACTTAAATACTTGTATGTATAAAAAAAGAACGTTAAACATAAAAAAAAAATGTCTTTAATATATATATATATATATATATATATATATATATGGGAATTAGTGACTTCTGAATGAGTATTGTTTCAAGCCATTACTATTATTGTATCTGTGATTTTCTAAAGTCTCTCCTACAAATGGGCATTGCAAAACTGGGTTATACCATTAAAAGTAGGTAATAAATTCTTCCAATAACAGCAGGAAAATGGGAAGATAAACTATTTTTTTTTATTATTTATCTATAATTATTATATTGAATAGAACCGGGAATGTTGGTTGGTTGGTTTTGCAACATGTTAACTTTTGTTGTTATTTAATGTTGAATTTTTGTATAACTATTAAATAATGCTGAGTTACTTTGACAAAGGATGTGCAAACTGCAAAATAACCTAATAAAAAGAAATGATTGATTATTAGAAGGAACAGTCAACCTCTCTTGCGATATCACCATTTGCCAGTGAAATTGTAGGCCAACAAAATAAAACTAGGCACTTTTTTTTTTTTTACAATGAAGGTCATCATACAGAGGGCTCGGGAGCCATTTGAAGTAGCAGGTTACAGATTAAGAGGTACAGTTTATGTGGATATATATGGAGGATAATGATTAACCCAAGACAAACAGGTTAAGCTTATAGTGACAAGGAAAATGTCTTTTTTGGGAGTTGGTTCCACAGGACAACAGTTTTTAGGAAGAATCTGCTTGGGTGGAACTTACATCCTACCAATGTAATACAAAGGAAATGATGTTGGTTTGCTGCAATAGAATGGATGGTCTTAGCAATGAAAGTTAAAATTAGTGAAACTAAAGGAAGTAGTTTATTTGAGCACTTTCGATGGAAATAGTGATAAAGCCATGAGAGGCTTGTGACATTTTGTCTGTAAGGAAGGGAAATTAATTTCAGATGGATCTTTACATAAGTAATTTTTCAGCTATGGTTGAACCTTCACTTACTAATCATTTTATTGTCTTCTTTTCCAGAAATGCCCAAAATAAAGTATTGACAGAGTATACAATAAACCATTTTTATTTTAATCATTTCATACCAAGCAAGGTAAGAATGCCACTAGTATGAAAGGTGTTACAAGGAATGAAAATGAAAGAGAAGACTGAGAATAGGGAAGAATGATGAAAGGATAATAGATGGACGGCATTCAAGAAAACAGAAGATGGCAGTTGATGTTGCATTTAAATTTTTAAAGATTGTAGCAAGTTCGACAGTTGGGAAGTGCAAGAAGAAAAACTGTTAAGGTAGAAGTGGTAGTTGCATTTAGCTGTTTCAACAGTAAAAGGTGGGATCTAGATGCCAATCTAGTAACATGCTTAAATTCATGTATTAGGAGCACCAGGGGAAAAAAGCTTGTCAGAGCATTTACTATGAAAATATTTGTAGAAAAGTTTTGTGATGTCAACAAACACTCATTGCCACTTTTATGGTGTCAACAAATACTCATTGTCACTTTCGTAATGCTCATTGTAGTAGAGTCTTTGTAATCACAGATACAACTATAATATGCTGTTGAACAATACTGGTGTCAGACACCTTTGAATAGCACTCACACTCATGGTACTTGCTCGATAATACTCGCTCGAACAGTAATCTGTAGAGTAAAGTAGTATGGTGTATAGAGTAGAGAATAGCAGTTCATCTACTAATAGAGGATAGAGGAAAAATATAGTGATCCGTATAGTATAGAGGATAGACTAGAATTGCAGATCAATCTAGATATCATGCGACTTTGTATATATGTGTTTCGTCTATGGTCTTAATTCAATAATGGGATCACCTGTGTTTGCTCACTGGTGATCTATGTTCAAACTCAAGTGTTGGCAGTGACAATTTATTCATATAAAGCAAAAAGACAGGGGAAGTCATATCACATCAGTGAGAAAGTGACTGGAGTCAAGATGCCTGGTGTGTGTCATTGTATGAATGTCTGGGCATCCCTTCTCTTGTTTTGTTGCTGATTGTCGGTTCCAGACTTGGAAGAATGACTGCAAAAACATCAACTCCCACCCCTCCAAAATTTATAGACAAAACATACAGATGCATACTGGGATTTCTTTCTAGCAAATAAGATAAGCTATTTCTTGATCTCATGAAGAACATTGCATACACACCTGAACTTGGAATGATCATTTTATAGCATTCTATGGTCAAGTTGATCGGTGGTATCAAACATGCTAAGAATATTAGCATGGTGTCATTGTATTAACTTGAAGGATAACATTTCAAACACATTATATAAGAGAACATTTATAACTCAGAAATGTTTCTTATAGTCTGCTGAGAGAAAATACTCAATGGCAGAAAATAAGCTTGTTTTGTTGTTTCACAGAAGATATTAAGGAAAGCAGCTGCAAAGGAAATATTCACCAAAATGTTCATTTTTATATTTATCTTGTATCCTCTTACTGTGATTTTAAATAGATATCTTTTTTTTTCCATGAGAAAAAGTGAGTAGTGGCAGAAGTCATCAAGTTTCACAGTTGCAGAGAAAGCAACAAGATCATTGGGTTTAAGTTCTAGCTACAGGTTTTTGCCATGGGGCAATAGCCTAAAGGATTAAAGCATTTTCACATAAATTTGTTGATATAATAATTTTGAGTTCAATCTCTGGACCAGGTAGTACAGATTCAAAATCAATGTAAACGGGAATAAAAATCACTAAGGAGCATTGGAAATTTCCTGCAGGTGACCTTGAAGAAGGACAAATGACATAATGGGTGAAATGTTATGCTTCTGTTTTCTGTTGTAATTTCTTTGGGAATAAATAGGAAGCATTAGTTTTGAAGCATTCCTTCATAGATAATTATGCTCTGCAAAAGAAAAGGTGATGTTCCTTTTCTGCCTTTGGGTCATAAATACACATTATTCATCAATGCAACTTATTTTTCATATAAAAAGAGCCTGACACGGCCTCTGGTCAGCATAGATTTAGCAAAAGTTTATATATCATGATTTCATATATATATTTTCTTTCATGATAACAATTATGAGGATATAAGTACAATTGTAAATAATGTAAAATCATGTTCACACTATACAAATCCCAAGAGCCACTCAAGTTAGAGAATTATTGAAGAAGGTTTGTGATATGAATATAAAAACTGGAAGTAGATGAAGATTATGGAGGATTGGCCCTTGACATGAAGAGGTTAAGATTGTCATGTTTGTGGAAAGCATCCCAGCAAGAGTCTGTTCCACAAAGTATTGGGTCTTGGGAAACAGCTGTTTAAATAGAAAATCCTGCTTATCAATGAGGGTGATCCAAACCTATAGATGTAGTAAATCAGGTTTTTCCTGTAAAGGTCTGAACTGGTGGCAATAAAGAATGGAGATCTTTCCAACATTTTCCATGCTAGTAATAACAATCGGCTTGTGATGTTGCATCTGTGGGAAAGAGGCTACATGGTGGAAAATATGTTATCCCCCATAAAGATGTGTAAGTGATTTTGAAGTCTGTCAATCCTGGTAAGTGAGGATTGGGCAGCTCCAGCATTGATATGGCATCAATACTCCATTTTTGGTCCAATCTTACTCTTGTAAAGAAAGACTAAGGTAAAAGAAGTCAGTTACTTTTTGGAATGACACAAGGAGCCTATCATTTTTCCAGCATATTTTGTGATGGATTGTATATATGAGTTAATATGCTCCTGTTGTCTTTTGTTATTTATTTGCGAATAAACAGGAAGCATTAGTTTTGGAGCATTCCTTCATAGGTAATTATGCCCCATAAAAGGAAAGGTGATGTGCCCTTTTTTCTCTGGGTCATAAATATGCATCATGCATCTTCATATAAAATGAATGTGGCATGGCCTCTGGTCAGAATAGTATTCTGATCGCAGATTTTGGCAAATGTTTTTATATATCATGATTTCATATGTACATTTTCTTTTGTTTCCAAAAGTCTTGATTAATATGCAGTGTCTATAAGAAAAATGATTTTATTATTCTATATGAATTTAAAGCTTGAATTTCTGGGATGAGGAGTTATCATTATGTAAATGCGGACAATTGTTCTCATCTTTTGAAGGTTATCTAGATCAACAAGCACATGATGAAGGCTACAGGGCACAGCTGAAATGTTGTAAATAAAAACAACAAATATGGGGAGAGTAGTCTATGTGTAAGTAATGTGAGTAATGAATTTTAAGCATTTTTATAATAATAAAAGCAAGTTATAGAATGAAGAAATGTACATACCCTGAGGACTCAAAGTATTATGACCAGCGTCAAATAATAAAGACTGCTACTGTCTTATAATAAGTGTGTAGGACGGGTCATGGGCATATAAACAGGTATGACAGACTTGAATAGTTCAGTTTGGTGTATTGGATACTGCAGTTAAAGACAAGAGGAAAAACTTTAATATGGTTAGTATGTTTGGGGATCAGATCATTGTTATACTACTTAATCAAGATTTCTTTCCGATTCACAAATACATTTCACTAGACATGTTGGCTGGATGTGAATGCTAAGAAAGCAAAACACACAAAAAAAGTCATCTTCTGCATCCGTCCCACAAAACAAATCCCTGCAAAAAAAAAAAAAAAAATCTCAAATACAATAGTCAATAATGAATGCAGCAAAAAAAAAAAAAAAAATGCATGTGTCTGGTTGCCTGCACCTGTTAAACAATAAATATAAACACACATGCTTTGCTGACAGCTGGCAGTTCAGTTTAACACCTCAAACTTATGACATGACTGGTGTCAATTTGAACCCTAAAGATAGATGAATCAACCTTGCAAATGACACCCCACTTGTGCTTACCACACAGTGTCAAAAATTCACTCCCGGCTGCTCTCCTGACACCAACAGTGATATTGGACAACTGACCTACTACCTGCACCCTACTTGCTGACAACACCCGTATACTTAACAGCTTCCTTTACCAATGGCAACTAAAGAACCATATAGTAAAAATTTTGTTACCATTTCACATAACTATGTATATATTTTTAAACTTGATCAATACACAATGTTGAAATTTTAATCCTTTTTTGTTCTTTCCATTAGAACCATACACAAGAATAAAGACTTTAGTAACTTTGATAAAAGCCAAAGCATTGTGACTAGAATACAAGGTAAGAGTGTTTCTAAAATAGTATGGTGCTCCTATTGTGTTGTGTATTGGCAGTGGTCCAAATAGAAAAATAATCAGCTGCTGATGAGGCATTTGATAGCCTAGACTTTAAAATGTGAGAAACATATATGAAGCTAACAGAAAGTCTACTAATTCTAATAGTGCATGAGCCTGCATAACCACAGACCCATTTTCAAAACATTAGAACTGAACATTATACCAATGAGAGTAGGCCACTTGGACTGATGAGTCTCACTTTCTCCTTAAATAGGTGGATGGTAAGGTAGATGTGCATTTCTATGCACATCTACCTTACCATCCACCTATTTAATGCAATGACACTACAATACACTGAAAATCAAAACAGTATGATTGTTTGGGCAATGTTCTGTCGGGAA
The DNA here is from genome assembly GCA_903632075.3 of Acanthosepion pharaonis. Lineage (NCBI taxonomy): Eukaryota > Metazoa > Mollusca > Cephalopoda > Sepiida > Sepiidae > Acanthosepion > Acanthosepion pharaonis. The sequence goes on from CAHIKZ030000041.1 coordinate 671,165, forward strand.
ATACTAGGTCTTATAATTCATGTGGTAGCTACTTGGATTGATTGATTCATGCATTTATTTTCTCCAGCTTAACCCTTTGCAGGTTATTTAAAGCCAGAAAATATTTTTAGATGGTAAATTCTTTTATATAATAATGATGTAGTGATAAAAGTGTTACTAATTAACTCATAGCTGAGGGAGAAGAGGTGGATTCATATCTTTCCCAAGGATATTAAACACATAATTGAATATGATGAAATCAACTTGAAATTAAACTCAGCTCTCTGATTAACAATTCCAAGTCATTATCTATTATACCACCCATACATCCAAGCTGACAGCACCTGGTATTCACAAGCAGTCACCCATCTAGGTGTTGAAAAGGCTCGACATTGCCTAACTTTTATGATCATAGGGAAACTGCTGTTTCAATGTGATGTGGCCATAAGCCTTGGTTTGTACTTTGTCATGTACTGCTTAACTCAACATCATTGAACACCAGGTACAACTCTCCATGGCAGCATATATTTATAGTATCAGTAGCAGTTTTCAGTGGGACAATGCATCCTGCTACATTTCTCATGTACAAGAATAGCTTTAGGAATATGGAAAAGCCTTCACTGTGCTTTCCTTGTCAACAAATTTATTGGGTTTGTTATATAGGAATAAAGTGTCACTGCCAAAACTGGAGTTTGAACATAGATCGCCAGTGAACAAACACAGGTGATCCCATTATTAAGTAGACCACATGACCATAGAGGAAACACATAAGTAGGAGGCAGTGTGTGTTTAATTGATCACTATTTCTCCTTTTTCCTCTATTACTATATGGACTAACATTTCTAGTCTATTCTGTATTGTTATATGGACCGCTATTCTCTACTCTATTCACTATGCTATCAAGATCACTATATGGATTACTATTTGAGCAAGTATTATCAAGCAAGTACTATTAGTGTGAGTGATATCCAAAGGTGTCTGACAGTAGCATTGTTCAACAACATACTATAGTTGTATCTGCGATTATAAAGTCTCTACTACGATGAGCATTGTAAAAGTTGCATCATTGACATCACAGAAGTTGGACAAATTGGGTTCCATGAGACCCCTATCATGTAAATTAGGGCAATTAAAGGACTTGCAGTAATAATCTGGCGCTAGATCTCAAAAGAAACTTATCATGGTCTTACATAGTTCATGCTTGTTTGGGTAAGAGGAGCATAAGTAGGTGGTAAAAATGTTTTAGCTTATCTGTATAAGCCAATATTGAAAACAGTAAATGGTAAATATAATTTAATAAAAATAATTATTCAGTCTTATTTTATATACCATGTACTTTCAAGATATAAATGATCATGGCTCTCTACAAATTCTTGTCTTTTATTGCTCTCTTGACATTTCAACATCTCTCTTGGTCCTCGTTCAGCCATCCAAACAAAAACTTGTTTAGTAAGTTTTTCTGCTTCTCTTGTCTTCAAGACATCCTATGAGTGTAAGATTCATCAAACCTTCTTTTCTCATTATGCATATAAACATATAAGGCAGGCTACATGCTGTTTTCTCATGTTGTTTATAGAAACAGTTGGGTGGTTTCTTGTGCTCGCCAAGGTGATATTATCAAAACACGACCTCTACTTAGCTGGATACTAATTCTTTTGAGATTGTCTGAAAGGTCTCATTTAAATACGTGCTGCTGAGGAAAAAAAATAATAAAAATGAGACTCAGCTTTTAATTTTAGACATATGCATAAAAAGTGAGTAATGTTTTATGAAAAATGTGTAGAGTTCCAGAGCAGATTATTAAATTTTTGATACATGGAATTTATAGAAAGCACAAGTGACCAATATGATAATGGCATTCAGTCACCAAAACTGATTTGCATTGAATGTTTACACATGAGTTAAAAATACTGCCATGCATGAAAAAAGGGAAAAATATACATATATATATATATATATATATATATATATATATATATATATATATACATACTGCTATTTGATAGTGAAGGAAAGGAAAGCATTGAGTAACCTACTTGGTGAAGATAATAAATGTATTTAAGAACAAGTACTACAAAAAGAATATCAGGTCATAACAAAACAATGTGCAAAGAATTGTGTGTTTGTGTAATATATATATATATATATATATATATATATATATATGAAAATACATATATATGGGAAAATAATATATATATATATATATATATATATATATATGTGTGTGTGTATATATATATATATAATATCTAACATCAATAATATGCAATCTTGAGGCACAGAATACTGACTTACTGTTAGAGCGAAATTTGTGTTTTTGTGGTGACGATTTAAAACTCTTATTTATTATGGTCTATAATATTATTATTAATTATTTTAATTAATTATTTAGAATTTATATCATTCCAATTCTTAAGTTCAAAACACAAAGAGTTAATTAAAAATTGTTTTAAATAAAAAATTAGAAATTCTGTAAACACTTTATATATGAAGGTGGATAACTCTCATTTTTGCATAAAATACCTTGTTGTAACCAAGTACTGTCTTATAGAATGTAAGAAATGTTATTAATGATGGGTTCTATGAATATTAATTGGTGTTACTATTTTGAAATCTATTTTAATCAGGGTCAATGTGTTTGAGCAGATGTTTGGCTTTTATGGATAAATGTAATGATTAATTTGCTTCTTGTGTGCAGCAACTTAGGGTTATTTAAGTGTTTTAATATAAGCTTCTCCAACAAAGTTACCTCTGTCTTCCTTTCCATTGTATGGTTTAGCTTTCACAATTATCTCCCATTTAATTATTGGGTTCTTATAGTTGTTTTTAATTACCAAATATACTTTAAAAGTGTTGTGCATTTTTTGTATTTGATATTGTTCAGTGTCATTTTATGGTGGTAAGAACATGATTTCTAGGATCATCACGAATATATAATATATTATTCGTGATTTGTTGTTTGCTGATGATGCAGCTCTTGTAGCAACATCCTTTGAGGAGGCACAACATCTAATAAATCGTTTCTCTGCTGCATGTAAAGCATTTGGTCTTACACTTAGCATAAAGAAAACTGCAGTTGTGCACCAACCTTGTCCTACTCCAAAGCAATTGTGTGGTGAGAAACAAAAACAGTCTACAAATTTCCAGAGAGACCATTGAAAGTAGAAGACAAACCGCTGAACTATTTAAAGTCTTTCACCTATCTTGGTAGCAAAGTCAATTACAGTGGAACTTTAGATGATGAAATCATGCATTGGATTGCTAAGGCTACTAGTGCTTTCAGCAAATTTTGCCATTGCTTGTGGAATGAGCAGGGTATTCAACTGGATATGAAAATTCGGGTTTACAGAGCTGTTGTACTTGCCATCCTTTTGTATGGCTCAGAGTCATGGACTCCGTACAGGTACCATATACGCCAGCTAGATGTTTTCCATAAAAGCTATCTGCGTGAAATCTGTGGAGTTAAGCTTCAAGATAGGACATCTAACATAGACCGGTTTAACAGGTATAATATTGGAGGAATCGAGACTTTTATCATAGAGTCTCAGTTATGGTGGACTGGACATGTCTTGAGAAAGTATGATGACAGGATACCCAAGATCCTAATGTACAGCCAGTTAGATCAGGGCTACAGGAATGTAGGATGCCCATGGCTAAGATACGAAGACAAGCTGAAAAGCAACTTGTCAGCTGTCAATATACCACATAACATCCTTGAGTGCTTAGCCTTGGAGCGGGTAGAATGGAGATCAACGTGTTTTAGTGGACTCAGCAATTTTCAATCTGCATGTCTGAATCATCTTCAAAAAGCAAGAGCAAGATCTAAATGGTCAGCCAATCTAACAGTGATCTCATCTCACAATGCTCACACTTGCCCATATGTGGCCTCCTTTGTAAATCACTAGTAGGTCTTAAATGCCACTTAAGATTATCCCACAAACTTTCATAGCTGAATCAATAAACTGCCAGATCCTCATACGTTGAAACCAATGGGAAAGTCCATTATTATTATTATTATATATATATATATATATATATATATATATATATATATATATATATATATCTAAAGAAAAGGCTAAAATGCCAGCCAACCTCACAACCCAGATTTCAACTGTAAGGTCTCCTCAGGCAAGTGGAAAGATCCTCCCACTTGCCTGAGGAGACATTACAGGCAAAACCCAGGTTTTGATGTTGGTTGGCATTTTAGATTTTTCATAAATATCTTAGCTCTACATATTTAATTTTGTATTGAGCACTTTTTTGTTGTCTATACCTTTTAGGTGGGGCTGTTTTCAGTCTTGCATTTACCTTTTCAAACTGTGTGTGTGCATATATATATATATTAAAGACATAAAAAAATAATCTAAATTTGAATAAATCTACTCTATCACCCACAATGATTGCACCAAGGAATGCATAGGAGAAACCTCAATGAATTTAAATAAAATATTATATAAACACAAATATTATATATTTTATAAAATAACATGCGCAATTCATTAGTTGCTTACCATATTGAGTGTGACTCATAATTACAATGAAATAAAAATGCTACTTTAATTAAAAGAGAAAGCAATTTACTAGGATGTATGTAGATAGTGTTTTAATTACAAGATCATCCACAGTAAATTTATATCCAGTTTCTTACATTTCAACTTCCTTGGTAGATCTTATGTTATTACAGTGTGGGATATTTAATAAAAATGTGTTAAAAAATAAACAAAAAGGAACAAAATGAAATTTATTAGACTATATACCCAACATATATACTTAAATAAAAAAAATACATTTAAACTTTCAGTGACCCCTCTACTTCAAGCACATGTGTAATCATATCATTGTGAATATCACTTTAATTTGATGAGTCCCTAAACGACAAAATGCTCCACACACAATTTTTTCTACATTGGTACAGATTTTCCTTATATATATATATATATATATATATATATATATATATATGATTTCAAACGATATCATCGCTTGATCCATCCTCAAATTTGAGTAGTGCAGATGTGCCTTTTAGTCCTGTTGTGACCTTACATTCTCTTGTGTTAATGTTGGGTGTCATTTGCAGGCATTCTTAAATAAATGTCATATCATGTGTAATGAATGATTACTCTCTGTGTGTGACATCTTTGATGATTTCTAAGGCTTGTCCTACTTAGAAAGATGTGAACACATTCATTAAACATTAGATCAAATTTTGTAGGAATATTTTCAGGGAGATTAATATAAAGACTCTTTCTTGTGTTTTCTTTTTTATGCACAACACAATTCTGTTCAATGTCTCTCTTACCATTGTACACTACTTTCCCCCAGGATGAATAAACTAGAGTTAGTTTTTCCCAGTCAGTTTGCATAATGTTTGCCTTCTTCAATATGCTTGTGATTCAATCTTTATACCTCACCACCAGCTTGTGCACTGGTCTTTCCCTTCTGCCAATTCACTGAATAGAAACTGCGTAAGGATTCTATCATCCTATTTTCTGAACACATGACCACTCACTCACAACCATTTTATAGGTAAGGCAAGAGAAGCAGCTCTTGCCTTGAACACCTGTTTGGACTTAAGCTCAACTTAAACCTCAAGTGAAACTCATATATACAATGCATCACCAAAGATCCTGTAAAAATGGTTGATTTCTTGTACCACTCCAGTAACTACCTGACTGTTCCTGATATGCTTTACCTTTACAAGAGCCAGATTTGACTGAAAATGGAGTGCTACTACCATATATGGACTGGTGCTGCTCAGTTTTCACTTTCTAGTTTTGATATACTTCAAAAGGTGTCTATGTGTCCTTGTGGGTGATGAATTATTTTCCATCCTAACAAAATATTTCTCAGAAACACTGAAGGTCTCTTACTTCTGATGGGTTGCATTCCTTAGATCCACCAAGTGTAACCCTCCTAGCTAAGACCTTTATATTCCATTAGTAAGAAAGAAGTTCCACTCAAAGTGGATGCTTTCCCAACCACTACAATCATAACCTATTCAAGTCTATAGTTAACTTTTCCACATATCCTCATAAACTGTAATACATCGTACTCTAACTATTCATACAACAATCTCCTTCAGTAACCCTCTACCTTGAGCGGCTCTTGAGCCTTTATAACATACATATTAGTAAAAAAAAAATCACCAAATCATGTACTTGACAAATTTTGTTGCAAATGCATGTAACATGTATCACAAAATGAGGGATCATGAAGGAGAAAGGGCTACTGAGAGCAACAAAGTAAAGGATGCTGTGGAGTGCCACAATTACTCAACATCTCAAATGGATGTAACACCTAGAAAGATAATCTCTCTTACATGTGTCAGTGTTTTGCCTGTATATATTTACCTGCTTGTTACATTGGATGGTGATTTCTCTGTATATTGATAAATATAATTTTTTTGTATCTGTAAAATACATTATTTTTTTAATAAATTATAATTTGCATCATTCTCATACCTTTACTTAACTACAGGTTACCAAACTCTGAAAATGTATGCATATATTCATATAAACATAATGCACAGATTTACAAAATGGTGGTAGCAAAAACATAAAAAGAAAGCTTGTAAGAAATTAATATTCTATTAGCAAACTAGAGCTAAGTGCTGATGATATACAAGCATGAATTTTGCAGCCATTTTCACTTCTTTTCTTAAAAATGTCTGATGGGCAAGGGTTTGGTAGAAATACACTTTATATTCTTTAATATCTACATGACATTCTATTTTTAATACATATATACATACACACATATATCAGTTGGTAGATTCTGAATTCTTCTAACCAATTTGGTGACAGTAACTTCTTGAAATTAGTTGGCTTCTGTCCCTGTCATGTGTATTAAATCAAATATTGATTCAGAAGTTTTGGGCAATATTTAATATAGGATAGTGAGAAAACTAATGTCTAAGAAAGTTTACTCAAGTGTTTTCTGTAAGGAAGACTGACCACTCTAATAAATGGGTCCTTTATACCGACTTCATATTATGGCTGACTCAGGTTACTGCACACTAAGAAACTTTGTTATATATCCTGCCATGTAATTTTATATATTTAACAGTCATACAGCTTGATAAATCTTCTTGGAGTAATCTGGATACATGCTAAAATAACAAAAGATACCTTGTAGATGCAATTAAGAAAGAGGAAAATTTTGCTTAAAAAAAAGAATGCTCAATCACTACATAATATCAATGCTCCTTTATGGCAGTGAATGTTGGACAATTTCCTCACTGATGAAGAGGAGACTTCAGACAGCAGAAATGGGGTTCTACAGAAAGATGCTGAGAATATCATGGACTGAAAATGTGAGCAACATGGAAATTTTAAGAAAAGCTAAAAAAAAATAAATGTAAATTATACTTAGAATCAGAAAAAGTTAATTTAATTATTTTAAAATATTTTTAGATATTGCATCACTCTGATTTATTGTCTAGATATTTAAAATATCTTTCAAGACTATTTTTCTCACCAGAAAGTCTCTTTTTCTATATATGTGCTGCAAGGAACATTAGTTCACTGTGTCATGCTAGACAATTTTTATCACCAGAAACTTTCTTATAGAGTTATGTCAATCATTTGTCCATCCATATTACTGTCATATCTAGTCTGCTGCTTCTGTCTTATATCGAGAAATTCTTGACAAAATCTGAAAAATCTGTAATATTATCAGTCCTGACCTGGCATCTCAGCTTTAATCACTTCTCCCACTATTGTAACATAGCATCCCTGTTCCTTTTCTATAAATACTCTCATGGTAATTTCTCTCATAAGCTTTTTTCTTTAGCACCCTGACTTATGAATTTGTGCACATTTCATGATCAGTAACAAGGTCTCATCATTTTGGTGTAGCAGTTGTGAGATGTAATCATAAGATCTATGCCAGCAGATTCTTACCTCACACTCTCTTCTGGCTTTTTGCTTTTCTAGAAACCATGGTTGTCAAACATTTAAATGCAACATCATTCTTTATTTTCTATCTTTTTAAATCTTGCTCTTTAATTGCCATTTCTACTAAATAGCATATTCTCAGTTTCTTTCATTCTCAGCAACCCCTTTGTCTTTGTCTTAGAGGCTTTGTTGCTTTGTTTGAGGTGAGATGATAAAAAATTACCTGCATGAAATGTGAAAAGTCAGCTCAGTTAGTGACTGTGACATGAGCTTGGTGCTGTCCCAAAGCTAACTGAGTAACTTCATAGGAGAGTTTCTGTTCCCACAAGTAAAGTAGAGTTCCATCTGGCTGAGTACAAGGTTGCTTTAAGGCTACACAAGCTGTTCTAGAGATATTCAAAATAACTTTATACATTCTGGTTAACCCAAATAGGAGAGCTTTTTTCCCCAAAAACTGTCCCTTTGTAGAACAGACTCCCTCATACCTGATTCCCTAAACACTACAATTTTAACCTCTCAAGGGTCAATTGTTATCTATCCTTCTTATCCTCATAATTTTCACTTCATATTTATTCTTTCACTCATATTACACTTTATTCATTACAACTATTTCAACTGTAATAATCTACCATGAGTGACTCTCAAAATTTTTATTGGGTGAAATTTAGTAAAATAAACATACATACACATCTATCTATCTATCTATCTATCTATCTATCTATCATATATATATATATATATATATATATATATATATATATATAGTTTTAATGTATGCTATATTTATGGGTAAAAGTGCTCAATATCAGGAATAGAGTATGTAAATATAAAAGTGGACATTGGAATCAACACCCAGAGGTGACATTTTGTTTCATGCTAAACACATATTCTGACAATTGCATTTAGAATGACACAGACCATCACCTTTGGGTTTTGAGTTCAGTATGCACTTATATATATTGTTCTCTTGTAGAAATCTCTATGAATAATGGGGTTTGATTGGTTTTCTACAGCTTATCAACCCTTTCCAGGTTATTTAAAGCCATAAAATATGTTAAGATTGTGCTTATGTATATATATATGTGTGTGTCTGCATCAATAAAATACTGTGATGAATTATACTTACGTAGAAACGGTAATGGCAACTGTGAAATTAGTCATTTCTGTACAGGAAACATACGGCATTTAATAACCAAACATCTTTATTGTGAGTTGAAATTTATGAAATCTTTTTTCTTAAAACAGTTTTTTTTAAGGAAATTAAACTTCTCAAGTTCATTGTTATTACTCTTTCTCATACTGATGTAAGTTCCTTTGTAAAACATTTATTTAAAGTTTGGGAATTAACATCTTGGTTATATAAATTTTACCATGCTGGGACTCATAATCTTCAGATTTTTAGCCAATCCTCTTTCATTTCAATAGTAATACTCTACCTTAAGCTATGTATTGGTTGAATTTTAGTACTAAAAATCAACTTGCTTAAACAGTTTCTCAGTCTAAGTTAGTTTGTTATGATATGGAGGCATATAGTGAGTATTGGTCTGCAAGAATGAATTACTAACTATATCTCACCAGCTCATAACCATTATAGATAGTTACTAAGTCTAAGAGAAAGTTGCAATTTTAGTGCTTTAATTTATAAGAATAGCTGATAATAAATTGTTCTATAGCAGCCATCTATATGAATAATGAACTTTGTTTTATTTTCTATAGCTCATCAAACTTTTAGAAGTTATTTAAAGCCAGAAAATATTTTTAGATTGTAAGAATTTTTTCTTTTTTGAGATAATAATGATTTAGTGATACAAGTCTTACTAATCTTACTTCATAGATGAAAAAAAATAAAATGATAGATGTGGATTCATATCTTTTCCATGGGTATTTGCACACAAGTAAATATAATGAACCCAATGGGAATTGAAACTCAGCTCCCTGATTAACAGTTCTGAGCAGTTTACCCCACATCCAAGTTGACAGAACCTAGTATTCCCAAGCAGTCACCCATCTAGTTACTAACCATGGTCGATGGTCTTTAACTGCGGCAATAATACGGGAAACAGTGTTTAAATGTGATGCAGCCATAAAGCATAGGTGGAGAAACAATAATAGAATAAAATAAAGTGTAAACGAATGAAATCTAATTGGAGATAGAATTACAAAATGAAAAAAAAAATTGAAAAAAATGAAAGAAAAATTATTAAAGAAAATTAAAAATTCAATTTGAGAATGAATAATAAAATAAAAACAGTAAAAACAAAGGAAGCTCAGTTAGAGAAAATGAAAAAGATAAAATGAATGACAAAGAAACATGGTTGGAGAAAGTATGATAAAATAAAAAAAGAAAACTATGAGAATAACTCAAATGGAGAAAAAATAAAAAAAATATTAAAAAAAATGAAACTCAAGCTTAAAAGCAGTTACCCATCTAGTTACTGACTGGGCTTGACGTTGCTTAACTTTGTTGATTGTATGGGAACCGGTGTTTCAACGTAATGTGGCCATAAGCTGAATGATGAAAGGCAAAGAATGAAAAGTAAATTGAAAGATGGGAAAAAGATTCAGTGGGTGTAAAAAGAAACAGATTTAGAAAGTTAAAACCAGTTGGTGGATTTTGTTTATTTGAATCGAGATTAAAATCAGAAGTTTGACTTGTGAAAAGAAACAAGATAAAAATAAAAAAAAATAAAAATAAATGAAAAATTTCAACAGCCAAAGAAAAAGAAGAACATGTTGGAGTGAACAAGTAAACATGAACATTCATTTTCTTGCACATTCATTTCGCATGCAATCTTTTGTTGGCTGATAATTTCAAAAGCACATCTGCGCCTACAATCCCTGTGAAAGACAACCACACCTATCTGAAAAAGATTCTCCTAGCTCACATGGGCATTCATTTTTGTGCCTCTCATGCATGATGGGTTGTCAATGTGCCATGGGGCAAAATTCAAATAATTTTCCCTTATTTCATCAGTACTCTGAGTAAAAATAGGGTTGTTTATGCTCCACTGAGAGTTAAATCTGACAAGTATGTGATCAGATAATACGATTACTCAATAATAACTCTTAGCAAAAACCCCAGTGAATATTTCTGCGATCCTTTTCCTTATTCTTGAACTTCATTCTCTCTTGCTCTCACCTCACTGACTTTCCTCTCTTAAATTAAAGGATTTTTTTTGTCTTTTTTTTTACTTTCTCTTATTTAGGTTTTTGCTAACAATTTCGGCTTCCTTTTTATTTTGTCCTCTCTTTTGCTTCTTCTGTTTGCCTTCAGCTTTTCATTCCTCATCATATGCACATTTATATATGATTATTTTTTTCAGTTCTTCTATAAGTATACAAATGCCTTTTATCATGTTCCTATCTCTATTCTTTCTGTCTCTCTCTCTCTCTCACTGTCATAAACAAACACACACACACAGCTTGATGAAAGTTTTTGGTATTCACTCATTTTAC